>JAIVFJ010000150.1:0-162522 GCA_025765615.1 Zopfochytrium polystomum
ATACTTGAGCATCTTCCCTACATAAGTTTTACCTATTGTCAGGAGCGAACTCCAACTCACTCAGAGTAGACTGTTTACAATTACCAAGAATGTAATTAAGTTTCAAGAGTCCTTGAGAATGATGCATCTGATTCTACTGCGGAGTGGAAGTCGTTTGGCTGTCTGTCTCGTCTAGAAATATCATAAGTAAGATACAAGATTGCGCTCATATTGTTGTTGCAAATAATACATGTCTGCTGTCCTCACGCAATCCATTCGTAGCTTCGCAATAGAAGTCTTTCCTTCATTGTTCATCCTTCTTTTTCCTTCCTTTAATTTTCTGCTGAGGAATTTCGTCAGGTGAGACTCTCCAGCAAAGAACAAGAATTTTCCTTGCTTGTTATCAGTTTTCTGTCAGAATATCTTTGAACCTTTTCACTTTTGTATTGCTTTGGTGAGTGGTGGATATGATTCTGTGGCTGCATGTGTGACTTGTGGCCCTTCTCCTTTTGTTCCTGGTAATTTTGATTGAATGTTCTTCTGTGTTTGTTCAACTTTTGATAGTGTGGTTGTGATGACGTTGTTTTTTTTCATATTCGCTTCACCAGTTCTTTATTAGCACAACTTTGATGTAAAAAGGACATATCTGGTGCAAATGACAATGTATTGTCAAAAATCATTTTCATTTTGTCCAATTGATACTGGAGTTATACTCTACCTGTAATTGTTATAAAACAGTGATCAGGTTCTGCCTTTCACTCTAAAGTAATTAAAGAATAAGTGGAGCTCATAGAAAGGGGAGTTCTGGAGGGGCTGTATACTGACCTTTTTTTTTTTCCATTGATCTGATTCGACATTGAAACATTTGATGGTTCTGTTTCTTTTTTCAATAAAGCAAGGGATGCACTAGATCGTAATAGCAATTTGGTAGAAGGTTTTGGGAGCAGGGTCTACACCAATTTTTTTTCTATTTTTTTTCTTCCACATTGGCTGCTGCGTGGAACAGGTTGTATTTCTTCAACCATATGTGGGGCAATGTTGGAAAGACGGGATCGATTCATGAACGATTCGCAACTTTCTTGTAGATTATTCCCCATTTTTGGACTTTAGTTTCTCTATCAAAGATGAGCTTCCCATTGGTCACAGCCGGGTCCCATGGCCCCCCCCTTTTTTTTTTTTTGTTATTTTTTTTTGTTTCAAAACGCTTTCTGACGTTTCTTCTATACGCATAAATAATGAAATACTGTTAATAGCTTTCAGCCAAAACCAATCAAACCCACATATGCCGTCGTCCGCAGTCTCCTCGCCGGCGGCGCCGTCCTCGCCCGCGCCTTTGCTGGCGTCGTCGCTGTCGTCAGCGACCGCGAGAGCAGCAAAGACCACCACCACCACCACCACCACGGCCACCACCACTTCCTCCACCACCAACAGCAGCAGCAGCAGCACCAGCAGCAGCAGTAGTAGCAGCAGCGCATTCCCCTCTTTCTTCGCAACCACAACTAACTCCACCCTCACAGCAGCCGGCAACTCCACCACCGCAAACAACTCGCACTCCTCCTCCTCCTCCTCCACCCCCTTCTGCCGCCCCGTCCTCCTCGGCACTCTCCTTTTCGCGATCTGCCCTCGGCGGATTCACGAGCTTTATTTCCGGCACCATCGCGGGCTACAGAACGGTGCCGTCGTCTGACTCCGCCGCCCCCGACCTCCCGTCCTCATCGTCCTCGCCCCCACGCGACCACCGGTCCAACATCGTCAACCGCAACGGCAGCAACGGAAGCGGCGGCGGCGGCGCTGGCGCCGACGACAACCACGATGACGACGACTACGACATCGAGGATGACTACCACCGCGGTACTGGCGAGGTGACTGGCACGATCACCAGCTCGTGCATCAACCTCTCCAACACGATTCTTGGCTCTGGAATGCTGGCCATGGTGAGGAGTTTGTGGTACAGGAGGATGCTTTGTGGAGGGATCCGTCCGCGCGTTATGCCACGCTAAAAATGCCGACTTGCCTTCTTTCCTTTCAGCCATCGGCTCTTGCAAGCGTCGGCCTGATCCTAGGTTCTGTCCTCATTGGCGTCTCGGCGTACGCCTCTATTTTTGGGCTCGTGCTGCTGAGCCATTGCGCGCAGGCCGTTGGCCGCCACTCCTCCTTCTTCCAGGTTTCCAAGATTACGTACCCGGCCGCCGCGATCTGGTTCGATCTGGCCATTGCAATCAAGTGTTTCGGCGTGTCCATCTCGTACTTAGTCATCATCGGCGACTTGGTCAGTGAATGCGGCGGTGTCCCCCATCTTGACGCTTCCCTAACTTTCAGACCATTGTTTTAACCGTTCGCCAGATGCCGAAAGTGATGCTCGCGATCTATCCGACTCTCACTGGCTACCTTCTGACCAAGGAGTTTTGGATCACGATCGCCATCTTTGTCGTGACCCCGTTCTCGTTCGCGAAAAAACTGGATTCTCTCCGCTACACGTCCGCCCTGGCCCTCTGCGCAGTCGTGTACCTTCTCCTCATTGTCGTTGGTTTTGCACTTTTCCCGTCGTCCGACATGCCAAAACGCCCTTCGTGGTCTGAAATCAGGCTCGTCCGATTCAACTCGTTCTTCACGACACTCCCTATTTTCGTGTTTGCGTTCACGTGTCACCAGAATGTGAGTTGGACTTTTGGCCGGGCGTCCCTCGCCTCTTTTGTGTTGGCGACTAATGATTCACCCGCTATCGGTTTTGCAGATTTTCTCAATTCACAATGAACTTATTGATAATACCGTCCCTCGGGTTGGAGCAGTCGTACGATACTCTATTTGGACTGCGTTTTCAGTTTACCAGGTCATTGGAATCATTGGCTACCTCACTTTTGGCAACGCTGTGGCGTCGAACGTTATTCAAATGTGTAAGTTGATCGAAAGAGCCTCGCCGCGGACTTCTTTCTTTACCACAAATGCACATCTCTCTCGCCACTCCGCCGGATTGTAATTC
The DNA here is from genome assembly GCA_025765615.1 of Zopfochytrium polystomum. Taxonomy (NCBI): domain Eukaryota; kingdom Fungi; phylum Chytridiomycota; class Chytridiomycetes; order Chytridiales; family Chytridiaceae; genus Zopfochytrium; species Zopfochytrium polystomum. The sequence goes on from JAIVFJ010000150.1 coordinate 2,960, forward strand.
TTCTTGGATCTTGTTTCATCTTTCCTAGACCCCTCTGGGCCCATCATTACTGGCGGCCAGATTGCATTGGCAATCCTGTTTCTTCTTAGCTACCCGTTGCAGTGCCATCCGGCTCGCGCGTCACTGGACAAGGTCATATCAGGGGGTTCCCACGAGCCTATGTCGCAGTCCCGATACATCATCGTGACATCTGGGCTGCTTGCAGCAAGCTACGTTCTGGCCTGCACGGTCAAGGACTTGTCTACGGTGAGTAAGCACATTTTCCTGTGCCTCGGTGTTGTTCCTCGCATTCTCAAACAAACACACCGAAATCCCCCCCCCCCCCCCCCCCCCCCTCAACAAACGCGTCTGTCCCCAGGTGCTCTCGTTGGTCGGGGCGACCGGATCGACGGCCATCTGCTACATCCTCCCCGGGATCCTCTACTACCGGCTTAGGGAGAACACGGACCTCCCGGGCTCGCGGCGGTGGGACTCGATGAAGTCGGGCGCGGTGGGGCTGGCCGCGTTCGGGATTGTGTTTATGGTCCTTTCGCTCTCGATGCAGCTCTCTGCGATCTTTGGCGGCAGCAAGGACGGCGGCGGCGGTCACTAGGGCGGGTTGGAAATAGCTTGTGTGTGGGAGAGATAGTTGAGAGCAGGTTGTTCTAAGGGGGAATCTCTGTGTGCTTCTTGCGCGGGTCTCCGTTCTTTGTTCGCTGGTTTTTTTTTTTTTTGTTTTTTTTTCTTTTTGGTCTTCTCCCCCGCCCACTGACACAGGCGCTCCCGCAACAGCCGTCCTCCTCACCTCTTCCTTATACTCTTTCTCTCTCCGTCTCTCTGTCTCTCCGTCTCTCTCTCCGTCTCTCTCTCTCTCTCTCTCTCGTACTAACCTTGAGTCTCACACCGTTGCTACCGACGGTGGAATTTCAATAAAGTCGCACTTCTGTCCCTCTTGGCGGCTTGGAGACACTGACATTTGGAGGGAGAGAGCGAGAGAGACTGACAGACAGACAGACAGACAGACAGAGAGAGAGACGGAGAGACAAAGAGAGAGAGAGAGAGAGAGAGAGAGAGAGAGAGAGAGAGAGACAGAGAAAGCGAGACGAAGAGACATGGCAGCAACAAGAAAAAATACACATGGACGCGGCCGCCGCTCTCGAGTGCGCCCTTGACGACCTCATCACGGCCGTCCTGGGCGGCACGCCTTCCTCGTCCTCGTCGTCGTCGTCGTCGTCCTCGACGGCGTCATGGTCGCCGCCGTCTCACGCTACCGCCACCACATCAACCGCCACCAGCACCAGCAGCAGCAGCCAGACCAGCCCCACCAACCACCTCGCCCTCGCTGGCCCTTCGCCTGCACAGCAGCATCACAGGCCGGCGTCCACAGCCACCACCACCCTCACCACCACCCAGCCGCCTCCCGCCTCGTCGGTGCCCGCTTCCGCCGCCGCCGCTACACGCCAGCAGACACTCCGCCCCCAGCAGCAGCAGCAACAACAGCCGCCGCCGCCGCCGCCACCGCGCCACGCCTCGTCCTCGTCCGTGACCTCGGCATCCTCGGCGTCCTCGCCGCCTTCATCTTCGCTGCTCTCCTTCACCAACACGTCGCCCACCTCCGCGTCGATCCTCTCCGCCGTCGCGCTCGCGTCCGCCTCGATCGCCGGCGGCGGCAGTGGTAGTGGCGTTGGCGGCGGGCGTCGGCGTTGGCGGGATCAGCACGGCGGCCGCCGCCGCGCGGTCCGAGATCAAGGCCGCGGCGATCGCGTTTGGCAAGGTAGGGGGCGGTTTTTCCTACCCGCACGGGGAATTTTTGTTTCCCGCACACACCAATCGCCGCCCCTGTCCCCCCACCTATAGGCGATCCATGCGATCCCCCGCGATCGGCGGCGTGCTGTCGGCCGCCGGGATCACGCACAAGCTGCCGTGGAGCGAAGTTGCGGTGTACAGCCTGGACTTGCTTGCGCCGCAGACCGTGTTCAACAGGAAGGAGGTGAGGGCGGACCGGGAGTGGTGCGTGAAGTGGGCTGGGCGGGCTGGAAGTGCAACGCTGAACACTTGCCAAAATCAACAACTCCCCTCCCCCCCCCCAAAAAAAAACTCAATCAACTTAGCTACCGTCCGAGACGTACGCGAACATGACCGCAAAACTAAAGGCCGAGATGCAAAAGCCGGCGTGGGCGCTGTCGCGGCCGGCGGCAAACGCGCTCAAGCGACTCCAGACGCTTCTGGAGGTGCGCGTCGGGCTGATTTCCGCGTGAGTGTGCGTGCGCGGGGGTCGCAGGCGTGCGCTCTTGGCTGTTGGATGCGTGCGCTCCTCGCTGAACACCTCATCTCCTCTGATTTGCTCTTGCTCGTCAACTGAGCTAACCACAAAAAAAAAATTCCCCCATCTAATCTGCTGAAAAATTAGGCTAACGGGCATGATGAAGGACTCGACTGGTGCGACGATGGGAGTCTCCGGGGCCAGCGCGGGCGTCACAAGTGCAGCTGGTGGGGCCGCGGCGGGTGGGCCTGGAGTTGGTGCCCGCGCCGACTGCGTCGACAAGATTGAGATGTTGCAGGCGCTCGAAGACAAGTTGGCTAGCGGACCGCCAAGCAGGATTGCGATGACCATGATGTAAGTGGGGAGTCTGTGATGTCCACTCTTTTGTGGCTTTGCTCCAACGACTCGACTTCCCCCTTGATGTGACGCGAAACATGAAACAACAGGGCGGAGTGCCGCATATTTAAGCACGCCTTGCTGGGCGAGGCGTTCACCCGCGAGCACAACTTGAAGGACGCCAGCCTGCATCTCTTCATGGCAAGGCAAGAAACAGCGGCTTGGACTCGCTTGGTTAGTGTCATCACAAACTCTCCAAACCGTTTTGAACATTTTTTTCTTCTTTCCTCCCGCTTTCCATGCATTCTCGTTACTTGTGACGGCTTGGCCAAAATGCGTCCACCCAGCCATCATGGGCAAGGCCGGGCGCACCGTCACGGCCCCTGCCACCACTCATCGCGCGGCTCGACCGCTATGTCTCCTCAATCGCGTCAAAGATGGGTCTCATGTTCAACGCTATAATGCGCTCGGTTTCCCTTCGATCATCGAAACCCGACGAGACCTTGATCTCGTCGCGGCCCAGCAGATCGTAAGTGTTTCTTGGTCAGCGCATTGTATTTTCGCCTTGAAGAGAAGCTCGCCATCATGGCCGTGATTACTGATTGGCTCTCGTTGTCATCTCATAACTAACTTCATTTCGCGTTTGGTATCAGAATCGAGAACTTTGTGCAAAAATCCAAGGCTCTCAACGTGTCCCTAATCTATCTGGTTTCGGATTTGACGCCGTTCGTCCCGACCGGATTTCAGTGTGCAACTCATGCGACGTACACCCCGCCAACCGGACTGAATCGGTTTCCGGCTGTGTTCAGCTATCCTCCGGTTCGTTACCCCACGGGTAATTTAAAGAAAGAGAGGAAAAACTTATACCCTACTTTGGCCAATTTCGCCAAACCAAATCCCACCACACCCCTTTTTACAGGAGCCTCCCCGCGACCACTGGCCCAACATCGTCTCCATAATCCAATCCCACCGCGACCTCTCGCAAATCCCAGCAACCAGAACCCTCTCGTCCATCGAGATCCCGCGGACTTTCCCCACCGTGCCTGAATCCTTCCTGAACCCGTCGGGCGTCGCCCCAAGCGTTGCCGGCTCGCGCAGGTCCTCCGCCTACGATCCGGACGAGGTCGCGGCCGCTTTTCCAGACTTTGCGCTGCGCGGCGGTGGGACGGGCGGTAGCCGGCGGTCGGGATTCGGCGGCGGAAGTGACCTTGGCGGCGGCGGCAGCGGCGGCGGGGGCGGGGGCAGCGGCAACCCGTCTCCGCAGGCGCCGCCGTCCGAGATCACAACGACGAGGGAACGGCCTGGCCGCGAGAGCATCTCCAGCGACGACTCGAGCTACCGCCCCGCCTCGTTGATGATGCGCGGCGGACGAGTCGGCGGAGGCGGCGGCGGGGACGCCAGCGCAGTCAGCACAGCGTCCTGGCGCGTCCCGTCGCCCGTGCCCCCGCCGCCGCCGCTGCACGTCGCGCACTCGGCGGCCGCAGCCGGGAAAGACCACCACCCCCACCACCACCACCACCCATCGACACCAGCAACTACCACCAGCGCCCCGTCCGCGCTCCCAAACGCGTCCCCCGCCCTCTCCGCCGCGTCCGTATCGTCGATCGCCCCGGCTCTCGCTTCTGTGTTCCGCCTCGCCGCCCCCTCGCCCGCACCGCCGCCCTCCGCTGAACTCTCTTTGCAGGACCAGCAGCAACAGCAGCAACAGCAACAGCAACTTCAGCAACAACAGCAACAGCCGCCCCCGCCACAAGCCAGCCCCTTCCCGCGCCCTTGGTCTCCCGCGCTCACCAGCGGCGGCGGAAGCGGCACGGTGCGGCGCTCGTCGGTCATGAGCTTCCTCGCCGGGTTCTGGCGGACCGCCAGCGCCGGCGCGGTAGACGACGGCGGCGCCGCGGCGTCGTCCGAGGCGGCGACGGCGACTGCGGCAGAGGCGGCGGGAGAGGCGGCGGCGTCGCCGTTGTCGGTAGAGCGAGCGGAACCCGCTTCTAGCAGCAGCGGCGGTAACGGCGGTAGCGGTAACGGTGGAGTCAAGCCGTACCAGCAGTCGGCGCTGCGGGTGGCCCGCAGCCTCAGCGTCGGCGGCGGCAGCAAGCTGAGCGCGGCGTTCGGCGGCGGCGGCAGCAGCACTACCACCACCACCACCACCACCACTACCTCTCAGACGACGACGGGCGGGTACTGGCAGGCGGCGGCGGCCGCCGCGCTGTCGGTGTCACCCCCGGCGGCGGCGGCTGCGGCTGCTGCCGCCGCGGCGCTGGCCGGCACAGCCGCCGCGACGGGTGGCGCGGCCGCAGGCCCGGCGACGGTGGCGTTCTACGACGTCAAGGTCGACACGACGTACGTGCTGTCGCGCGTGGACGTGCGGCTGGTCGCGGTGGTGCTGTTCCGCGGACGTATCGGCGGCGGTCCCGCGGCGGACGGAAAGGGCGGCGTCGGCGGTGCGGGTGGGAGCAGCGGCGGCGGGGGTGGCGGTGGAGCGGCGGGGTCGGGGCAGGGCGCGGGCGCGGGCGGCGGCGGCGGTGGAGGAGGAGGGGGCGGGGGCGGGGGCGGACGTGTGGTGCTTGGCAAGGACACGGTGGTGTTTTTGAAGGAGCTTACGGCGGCCGTTAGGCACCGGGACGTGTGGGGGACGCCGTGACGGAGTGGGGTGGGGGGTGGGGAGCGGTTGGGGGAGTGGGGCGGGAAGGGTGAAAGGCCTGCCTGGCGGCGAGTTTCCGTACGTGCACGGCAAAAACTACGCGAGGTGCTTTTGAACGGAAAATCGGCAGGACACTGGTCTGTTTTAAACATTGTAGCATTTTTTTTTTTCTGTTCGGTTGACATACGTTGGCAATTGGTGTGTGGAGCGAGCCCAAGTCATTGACTTGAATTTGAATTGAGTGCAGTCGTGCCAACGTTTTTCGGCGGAAGGGAACAACGCTGAAAAATACGTTTGTGAACCCCACAACGTGAGAAAAGAGAACCCGCTCGTTGTCGGCTCTTATCCTCTCAATTCTTTTTTTTTTTGTTATTTTATTTTTTTTGCTTCATCCCTCAAGAAATATTGTCACCCTTCTTCATTCATCGTTTCCAAGATAAGGTTTTCTCTATATTCATTTCCTAACCCACTCTTTTAGTTTTGCAGTTCAAAACCTCTCTAGGGGTGATCCTTCTCTCTCGTGCTGTCCTTTATGTGTTTTCCGTGCCCAGTGCAAAAAGTCTGGTGTCAAACAGTCAACTCTGAGTGAGCACAAGTGGAAGGAGTGAACGACGTGAAGGATGTTGTGTTCTGGATGGTCCCTTTTCCCAAACTTGGAGACGGAAGAAAAACCCCTGTTGTGAATAATTGATACATAAACTTGTTGCAGGCATCATCTGGCTTCACAATGCAATAGAACTTCCCTCACGACAACAAGCAAGAGCCACTTGTCATCCATCACCTGCTGAGCCCCCTTACGTTCACTGAGCCCGCTCTCACCTTTCGCAATTTTGACATGGGCAGTAGCCTAATCTGGCTTATCCCTACCCTCTGACTTTATGGACAGCTCTTCCCCTCCTTTATTCTGACCTCCCACTGACTTACTTCTCTATTTTCTTGTCTCTGCGTTTGTCCCCTTCTCCTTTGATCATTGTGGCTTTATGTGCTGTGGAGATGCCTGACGATCCTGTAAGTCTGTAGCGCATGGGGTGGGTTTGCTGAGGTGACACCTGGATGTAGTCTATTGTGGTTCACCATTGATGGCTCTTTCTCTTCCTACTGGGCCATTCAGGCTGGAACAATTAAAAAAGAAAAAAAAAAATTTCTAACTCCTTGTGAGAATGTTGGTGCGTCGAGCAACTGAGTAAGCCTTGCCAGGGGAATGAAGAACCTCATTGTGCCATTCATGCATGCAGGAGTAAGAATCCCAATTAGCAGAAATGGAAGGACGGAGAATAGGTCGGCGTTTTCATGTGCCTGGCGATATGAGATCGCGCAATGTGGAATGTTAGTTAATCTTGAGGACAATAAATGCAACAAGGACAAAGTTGTGTGCCTACATGAAGATTAGAAGTCCCCACAATGCTCAGAATGGAGCCGTGTATCTTCTGATGGAGCCAGCGTGGCAATTGGCTGAAACGTTCGTTTAAAAGAAGCTGACCCTCAGTGGTCTGCAGGCACTGCTCTCTGATCTTGTGGAATATTCTGGGGAAGATCCTCTGATCCCAATGGTGCATATAATCAAGGGCGCAGTTCTGGAACATATTAAAGTCTCCGGAGGTATGCGAGAAAAGTTTGGCCAAAAGACACCAGGCAACGAGATGGGGTACCCATATGAGAACTAGAAAAGCATTGGCTGCACACTTGTGTGAAAGTTCATCGTCTTAGTACCTTTGAGCCTCTCTGTCTCCATCAAGGGTGTGATTGAGAAGGTCTGCATGGTCTTCCTGGGATTGACGTTGATGTCAAACCAAAGTCCCATGGGACCTCACAGAGCAGGCAGGCCAGGCGTTTCCTGTTGTGCCACTTAAGCCCAGAACTTTGTACTACTCAGCAGGTCGCTGACAAAGACTGCCAGGGGGTGTTCCACATGCAGGGACTCTGCCTTTCCCCGCACAGAAGTATACCAATAAATCTGTTATCCTGGAGACGTTGCGGATCCGGTACCTGATTGGACACCTTGTGGAATAAAGTGATTCTGGTGACGCCTTGTTTGGCCCCAGAGGTATTGATGGTATCATTGCAACCAGAACTTTTGCACTGCGTTGGTAGCGTTGGCCAGAAGAAATGTTGGCAAAGCTCAAGTACACCGGATGGAAACTCGTCGGCAGGCACCACCCACTTGCGACCCATCTGAGGACAAAATTAGCCCAAGAAGGTGTGAACCCCCAGCCAGGCTTCCCTCAACCTCTCGCCACCTAATAAGGAACCAGTTCAATATTGGAAAAGTAAGAAACATGGGATGGAAAAGGTGACTTACCAAGTTCCATTGTAAATCTCGCTGTGCTTAATATCTGTAGCTGGGGCAGCTGGGACGCCACTGGCACCCTGGTTGGCCTCACCGGCAGGCCGGAAACAAGAGTGGTCATGTTTTTTGCAAGGATGTAAAGCACAGCCTCAATGATGTTGGTGACAAAATACTCCAAAGGCGGCACGTGAGCCTGTCTGGAATGTTAGCAACAATATCACAATACTTCAACTTACATTGACAGAGCTCTGTACATGCTTCTGTGATAGACTGTTTTCTTTGGCCCACATTACTTGTTCCAGTCCCAAACTAGTCCTCCCAGGAAGATTTCCAAAAGGCAGAAACCCCGTCCGCTGCAGACATTGATATCGACCCATTTGACGACCCAATTAAGAAATCCCTCTCAACCTCCCCAAGGAAGGGATGACACAGATTCTGTTGGTTGTGAGTCGCATAAGCAGGAGGGTCCTTGTAAATGGGAATTGCATTCTCCTTGGGGCTTGAGTGAGTTATACCCTGGGATGACAAATTGTCTTAATCAAGAGTTAGCTGCTCCCACAAAAGGCAAGCAGATAACGCCGCATAGCACGAGATTGTCGAGCTTCCTGATACTGAAAGATCTCTTGTGCAAAGCAAGTCCAGCAGGGCTGAGGTATATGTAGCAGCAGCAATCGCACTGGTGCAACTGTGGTGCCAAGATCATCTCAGGTTGACAAGTCCAACCACAATCTTTTCTATTCAAGCAAAGTCTGGCTCCCTAGAGCAGACCCTGCGTCATCCACAGAATACCTGCCCTCTCCAACATCTTCCAACATAACATGTGGTCACTCCTTTGGTTGTTTCCGTGCAAACATTACCATCACTGCATTGTCTTCTAAAGCCGCCAACAAATTGTCTTCCAAATGTTAGGCGGAACTGACTGGTTAGCAGCAAGAGGCACAAGACGGACCCAAACCTATTGTGACTGTCAGTTATCGTTCTCACGATGCCCATGGGAGAGCGAGCCACCGCCAATGCAGACCTGGGCGCTGGCTTGCGCTGATGACAAATACTTCGAGTATTAAGTGGAACGGAAACCTGGTGTCAACAGTTTTCCTCCTCCTCTGCTCAAGCAGATAATATAGGAGACGTTTTTACCCTGTGCTGCTTTTGCCAACAGCACAAAGAGACAGTAGAGCTGGGACAACAAAGAGGAGAATTTGGTCACATCCAGACTCGAACTGGAGACCGTCTGTGTGTTAGACAGACGTGATAACCAACTACACCATGTGACCAGTTCAAACAATTCATGGAGTTTGCGTAATGTTGTGATAAGAATGACAACAACCAGTTAAGCCAAGTAAACAAATAGGCTAGCATGCCTGACTCTTCTATGGTGCTGAGACTTTGCCTTGTGGAAAATGTGTCTCACTTAGGAACAGCATACAATTAAAGAAGCTGGGTGCATATCTGTGCCTCACTGTAAATGAAAGGGGGGAAAAGAAAAAAACTAAAACTGCTTTCCTGATTAAGTGCAAGTGGTATGACTTGAACACAGTTCTGGAGTGTGCACACAATCAATGGGCAGTGCTGGAGAACAGCTTCCTTTAAGGCTGGCATCTGAGAAAGTGGAGACTGGACCTCTGCTGGACAGATAACTGCCCACATCCGCCTCATGGATAATTCCCAGTCACAGATCTGCAAAAAGACCGAACATCTGCCCAAATCCGCGGACAAAGTCGAGACCTCCGCCCTCCACCAGATATCTTAGTCTTTAAACAGAAATGAGAAAACCATATCTGTGTGTATTCCTGGATACGGAGCTCTTAGTATCTGGTCTGAATCCAGCAGATGCCAGCCTTTGCCTCCCTCCTGGGTGGTTTCAGATTGATTGGAAAATAACCCAGAAATGCAGATCAATGCGGGAAGCGCTCCCTGCCGGTAAGGCTCAATAGTGGGATAGAAAAAGCTCAATTCCTGCCAGCGGTGCCTTCTACCAGAATCGAACTGGTGACCTTCTCCTGCCGTCAGGATTCAATCCTGATACTAGGGAGACGCTCTGCCAACTGAGCCAAGAAGACTGTTTCTCAACCTTCCCCCCTTTTTTTTTTATCAAACCAGTACAATATTCTTGTAGTTGCCATTGTGCATATATCGTACTGGGGAAAGAGTCTGATTGAATTCCTTCTTGGTATCCATTATCCTTCATAGATACACTGCCTGGATGAGCGGCTAAGTGCACGATATAATTAAAAGGGCGATGTATGAGGAAGGGGCCGGACGGCCGAGCGGTCCAAGGCGCTACGTTCAGGTCATAGTCTCGAGAGGGGCGTGGGTTCAAATCCCACTCTGCTCATTCATCTATCTATTACTACGATTTTCCAAAACGTTTGGTGAGTGACCCACTTGCAAAGTTGAAATCAACTCTCCTGTCTGTGACTGGACGACAGACAGACCTGCCAAAAAAAGAAGTCACTGGTTTGTCAGCATTTTGTTTGTCTGGCAATTTTTCAGCTAACTGTCTCTGACCCTGTCTCGCTCACCAAAATTTTCGTGATATCTGTAAATAATTTTGCCCTCATGTCTCTGTGGGTGTCACCATTGGTGTCAAGCCGCTTCGGACCAAAAAGTCTGCACAATCGGAGCCACACAGTTCCATTTTCTTAAGGGATCACCTACCTGCCCATACTCCCCTCCCCCACCTCCCAATTGCGCTGCAGACACTTAATCAACTGTCCTTTGCCTTCATTTGAAGGCTTTTGTAAGCTTATTATTTATGGTTTGCTCAATGCCACTGTGTTGTCTGTCACTGCTGGAGACTGCTGTAGAACCAGTGGGCTTGTTTGTCTGTCATGTCCACAAATGCAGCACTGCTGACATTTGCGGTTTCACACTACATTGTCACTGAGCTCAAACTGACCCAAATTGAGAGTAGTTACTTTTGCCTCAAGGTTTCCGGCCTCCCAATAAGTAAAAATCATCAATGAAGAAAGGAGAAAACCCTATGATCTCATACCTTTCATGAGGCTTTCCATCATGTTAGCTTATGCAGCAGCTCTGTGTTAGCTCTGTGTACACCTGGACTATGTACTTTTATTTACTGAAGTATATCATCCTAATCCATTTCCAAAAGTGAGGAGGGCAACGATTAGTCATTGTGCAGAACTTGTCATTTCTTCATCATTCATTAAGTGACTGCCAGCATGTCTCAAACTTAGCACCTCTCCCATTGAAGGGAGCACTCTACACCTGGGCCTCTTGCCAGTAGTGCGGAGTAGCCTGACTCATTTGGCCTGCGACTTAGTGTGTAATAATAACATGAATAATATTCATGGCTGCAACTAAGAGACAGTCCAAATCTCAGTGGTTCGGCTTACAGGGACAATAATAACGCATGAAAATAATAAGAAACGTGGTCCAGCCATACAATGTCACTTTCGTGAAACATTGTTTGGTAAAGTCAAATTGATAATTCTCACAAGATATCAGCTAAAAACAAGGGGGATGTACTCTTTTTTTCTGAGGACACAGTCTCAACAGTCTTATTTCCTCTCATTTCTTCCTGAAGGGTTTCACCGAGGTTCGAACTCGGAACCTCCTGTGTATGAGACAGACGTGATAACCAATTACACCATGAAACCACAGGACTAGATTCGTCAGAAATGTGATAGGAGGATGCACTTGCTGCCAGAAATTGTTTGGACATTTGTTGAAAAAGTGAATGAAATGTAGGCTGGAGTTGGCCTGGGTTGAGCCACCATGATGCATGCAGCCACTCAGCTGCTGCCGCACCACAGTTTAGTCAGCCAAACCATCTCCTTCTCAAAGCAGAAAGCAGTTTTGTAGGCAATTCCCGCTTCAAATAGCAGCAACAATACAACAAAGGAACAGCTGGCTGCTCAGACAGGTTAGGATTTAACATTGATGTGAGACTGTGCTCTCTAAATCCTCACCCTGGTCTATGGGTGGCAAATACAGCAATGACCTAAATATCAATCCTGAAAAGTAAAAAAGGGCAAAAAGGAGATTTCCAGGGGCCACTAGACAGGACAATGTATTTGGAGTCTTAAGAAGCCCAAGAAACACAAAGAAACTCTCTTACTACACACAAAGAGAAGACTCTCACACTCAGACCAAAGGCAACTGTGAAAAGGTGGCACACTAGCAAAGAATGTGCAGGGTGTAAACAGTCTACTCTGAGTGAGTGAGTGGAAGGAGTGAATGAAGTGGAGTTGTGTGTTTGTGGGTGGTCCTTCTCCCCAACTTGGAGAGAAAAAAGAAAAACTCCGTTATGAATTATTGATACATAATGATGATATACACGCTGTAATAGTTGCTAGGCAAGCATGACCGGCACAGGGTAAAAACCTCTCCTATATTATCTGCTTGAGCAGAGGAGGAGGAAAACTGTTGACACTGGGTTTCCGTTCCACTTAATACTCGAGTATTTGTCATCAGTGCAAGCAGCGCCCAGGTCTGCATTGGCAGAGGTTCGCTCTCCGAAGAGCATTGTGAGAACAATAACTGACAGTCACAATAGGTTCGGGTCCATCTTGTGCCTCTTGCTGCTAACCAGTCAGTTCCGCCTAACACCTCCCGGCACGATGGCCATGGGTGTAGCACCCGTTATGCAAAGTGTGCGTAAGCATCTGAGGCTTCGACCGAAAGGGTGTTCGAAAGGACGAAGGCCAAGTAGTGAGGTCAGTTGCTGGTGCTGAGACGTTGAGAGTGGCTTTGTGAGAATGTCTGCAATCTGGTCGCTGGTTGGTATGTAGCGTACAGTGATCTCTCCAATGGCTATGCCTTGTTGGAGGAAATGAGCACATATGTAAATGTGTTTTGTGCGAGCATGTGTGAGAGGGTTGAGCACTAGGGCAATTGCAGATTGATTGTCCTCGAGGATTGGTAGTGGCCGCTGTGCAGGGAGTTGCAACTCTGATAATACGGCTAAGAGCCATTTTGCTTCTTGGAAGACTTCAGAAAGTGAGTAGTATTCTGCTTCTGTGGAGAATAGCAATACTTGATGTTGTTTGCGTGAGACCCAGGAGACAGCAGCGCCCATGAGGAAAAAGACATATCTGGTGTGCGATGTGCAGTCTCCAGGTTCGCCCCCATAGGATGCATCAGCATATGCAGCTGGTTCAAGGGTGTTGTTTGTGAAGAACTGTAGCGGCTTGTGGCTTTGCCTATAGAATAATCCTTAGTCCCAGGCGCCTCGGAGGTAACGTAGCAGGCGGCGGAGTGCATTGCAATGTCACTGGCGTGGCTTCAGTTGGAACTGGGAGAGTACATTTGTTGCAAATGCGATATCTGGTCGAGTTTGTGTTGTGAGATATTGAATTTTCATGAGTGTCGATTGATACCAGCTTGAGTTGCTCTAGCTGAGTTCAATTGACGTTTCGTCATGCATAAAGGTCATAGACATTGGAGTTGACGCAATGTCGAGGTCGTCCCACATTTTCTCTTCAGTGAGAATTGTCCTAGTGTATTTGTCTAGGCCCATCCAAATGCCTTCAGTGTTGCGCTTGAGGTGGATGCAAATCACTTGGCTGACAGTGGTTTCCTCAAGGGACATGCTGTACTCAGTGCGAAAAACATCCTCAATTTTTGCAACGAGAGCTGAGGTGTTGGCCATGACATTGATGTTGTCGACAAAGACAAAGATGATTTCAAGCGTTTGCTGCTGAGGGTCTACTAGAAGAAGAGGCAGGGCTCAGCAAGAGATTGATTGAAGCTGAGTTTCTCGACAATGAACTTGCGAAGGTCAAGAACCAGTTTCGTCCAAATTGATGGAGTCCATAGAGGCTCTTGAGGAGTTTGCAGAATAGTTTCTTTCCATCTGGAGTGAATCGCTTGTGGCCTTTTGGTGGCATGTAGATGACTTCTTTGAGAAAAGCGTACAGGTAGGCTGTGTTGACATCCATGCTGTGGTACTCGAGGTCAAAAGCAAGGCTGATTGCAATGAGCTGTCGGATGGCCTGGATCTGGACGACAGGAGAAAAGGTGTCTGTGTAGTCGATGCCTTCACGTTGGGTGTTTCCACATGCAACAAGACGAGCTTTCCATTGCTTCAGCCAGCCAAAGGGGTTGAGCTTGTAGGCATAAACCCATTTGCAGAACATTGCGTGTTCGCCAGGAGGAAGAACTGCCCATTCCCAGACCTTGTGCTTGTCCATGAGAGAGTGAAGCTCCTCAAGCTCAGATGCAGTCCATTCTTCATTATAGTCTGATGCGTGGGCTTCCTTGTGGGAACGTGGCACTGGTGGGAGTTGTGATTGGTGGATTGGTACTTTAGGGAAGTGCTTTGGTAAGGGTACGCGGTCTGGCGTTGGAGCTAGGCTCTCTTCAGGTTCGTCTTCATCTTTGCCCAGGACGACAGCGAATGTGTCAGGGTTCCAACCATAGTCGTCATCGTCATCATCGTCTTCCATATCTTAGGGAAGAGTTGGAGGTTGATCTGAGGTGTTTGTTGATGATGATGGCGGCTGTCCCCCCTGGAAGCCTGGCGTTGCTGGTGAGTACGAGTGGAGGGAGCACTGTCAGGAGGAGAGTTGGATAATTGATGGTAAGAGTCAAGTGGTCGCTCAACAGGCTCGAAAGAAGGAGAGTCGTCAGTTTCAGGAAAATCTGTAAAATCATCAGAGAGAGAAGTTAAGAAATCAGAATTAAGAGATTGAAGCTCAGCGTCTCTGCAGACAAGCCCAGGAAAGACATGCTCAAACAAGTTATAGTGGCGTGTCTGAAGAATGGTCCGTGCAGTAAAGTCGTAGCTGAGAGCAATAGACTCACTGTCTGTGTCAAAACCCAAGAAGAGTCCAAGTGAGGCCCGAGGAGAGAACTTTGTCTTGTGTGAGTTTGCAGGTTCTGTATACTCATTGTTGAGTGTGACAATGAGGCAGCCAAAAATTCCAAGGTGGCGTAGGTTGGGTTTTTGGCCTTGGTAATATTCAAATGGAATTTGACCAGTGCGAGTGCGTTGCACGCAATTGCACAGGAATGAAGCATGGTGTATTTCGTTGGACCAGAAGAACCGTGGAAGCTGGGCTTCAATCAGGAGACAGGAAGCAATGTGAGTGATGACCTTGATGGCATTTTCTGCAACACCATCACCCTCCTTGACATAAGGGACAGAAGGCTGGAAGATGATGGGAGGTTGGGGTTGATTCAGTAGGCCTCGAATTGCTGAGTGTTAAGACTGAGGTTGTCTGCCCGTACAAATAGTGCTCGACGAGTGGGGAAGAGTTGCTCTTCAAAATGAATGTGGTCAATTATCTGTTGAGTGACACCTGCTGTGCAAGTGACAGTGTTGGCCCAAGTATAGCCTGTGACGTTGTCGACAATAACTTCAAAGTAGTTGGAACTGTCAAGAGAACGTGTACTGATCTTTCCAATTTGGTCAGTACACAGCATCTGCACTCACTTGCACAGTTGAGTTGATTTTGAGAGAACCTTACATTGCTGAGGCTCTCAACCAGTTGAAGGCAGCACAAGAAACTATAATTTCCTGCTCTGAGAACTACAAAGAGGCCCTTCAACAGGCCCCCCTTTATAGGGACAAGGATCTCTATCTCTACTTTTTCCAACTTGGAGAGAAAGCATGGATGGCTGTCCTTCTTGACAACCCTGGTGAAGCCATTCTCTTATTTTCTGGTGGGTCGGACCTGTCTGAGTCATCGCCATCACAGGTGAGGATGCAAAGATACAATATAGTGTTGTAGAAACATTCCCTGCTGGACAGATTGTGGTACGAACTGTCCATATCTCCTGTCTGAGACCCT
The DNA here is from genome assembly GCA_025765615.1 of Zopfochytrium polystomum. NCBI lineage: Eukaryota > Fungi > Chytridiomycota > Chytridiomycetes > Chytridiales > Chytridiaceae > Zopfochytrium > Zopfochytrium polystomum. The sequence goes on from JAIVFJ010000150.1 coordinate 18,223, forward strand.
ACACTGAGCGAGCTCCTGTAGACTCTGCCAAAGATGCTGTTACCAATAGTCTTGACGACTTTGAGAAAGAGCTTGAAGAGTGGAAGACCGCCACTCGGTTCATGAAGAAACCTGCCTCCAAGACCACGACAGACCCTCGAGTGCATGTTGACTTCCTTAAGAAGTACACTTCAGAGGAAACTGAAAACCAAACTGCTGATGTAGAGTATCCTATTGAGAGGATCAAAGGTCATACCTTTGACGGAGAAAAGTACTATCTGACCAAGTACACGCATAGGGTAGGGTTGGGGGGACTTAGAGCATTTGTGGTGGATGCTCCAAGTCAGGAGGGGTTGATTTGTCGATTTTCTCTCTGTTTTTGGGCCATTCCTCTTTTTCCTTTTTTCTTTAATCTGATTCTGTCCTTTGGCACCAATACAGAGTTCCTTCAAATACATCTGGCTCGTGACAGTGAGGGTAGCAAGAGGTGGTACGCACCCAGGTGAGTACATGGTCCCTTCGGGGGCTCCTCTTAAGGGCCTGCGGGTGGGGAATGCAGCTGGCCCCACTACCAACTGTGTGGCACTGCTGGCTCTGTGTTGGAGTGAGGATCACAGGCACTCACCCGCCGTGGAGGTGACAGTGATGGCATTGTCAACCTTGCGAGGGTGTTGGTGGCTGGTAGCATGGCCCCTGCACCTGAGAGTTTGATCTACGAGTGCCTGCCTCAGTCCTATTGCTGTGAGAGTGAGATGTGTGAGTATGAGTGCGATGCGATAAAGCCTGTTGGTCGAGTGATTGTGCTGACGCAGCCTGGCGGGGTGCGTGTACGATCGCAGGTGTTTCTGCGTGCGAGTTCCCTGCTGGCAACCTTCCAACCCCAACATAGTCAACTCCCTTCTCTCTCTCCCCCTGTTGCTGGCAACGACAAGGGCTCCCGCAGCACCATCCCATCGCTATTAACTGCTCCTGTTGTATTTGAGATTAGGTTCCTGAGATAAAAACCCCTGTTTCCCTCTTCTCTCTCTTTATTCTGCGGTTGTGTTGTGCCCTTGGGAGCGCCCTTCCGTTTCCACTCACACCAGCCTGCAGCCACGCGAGTAATCAGTGCTCCAGCACTGATCCCTCTGAGGATTGTCCCTCTGAATGTTCATTCTTTGTGTTTGAGACCCCTGTTAGACAGATCAGTAGGGATACTTTGTGGACTAGGCGAGTAGTAGGGTTGAAACACCCCCTAGACAACAGCCCAATAAAGTCAGTTTTAGCCTATTATTTGCTTTCCCTCACTCTAGGGCCCAGATCCCAGGGTCAAAGGAGTGAGTATAGTCCCACACCCCCTGGGCACTTTGCGGGTACAGGAACTTTGTCATGAGCATCTTCAGGTGTTTTTCCGCCTTGTCTCTCTGGGAATCCAACTTGAATCCAAGCTCTGCAGGAGACTTGCACAGCGGAATGCTGACCAACACCCCAGGGAGTCAGCAGTCGGCAGTCCAGGCAAATCTACAACCCTGAGCGCTACTGTCGCGATGGACCACTCCCCAAAAGCTATTGGACTTCACAAAATGCAATGCAGTCCATTTTTCTGTCTGCACCCCTGCCATGCACCTGTGACAGCAAATGTGTCAGGCATAATTTGCAAAATTGCAGCACAAGGTGACCCAATGCTTGGCCCTGGCTAATGACTGCAAATACCACAGTCTTTTGTGTAAATGCACACGCTTGAAGGTCTAAGTACATTTACTGATAATAGTTAAAATGGGGTTTTTGCATAATAGTGGTATGCACAAAGGATACTGAAATGATGATTTCTTTCTGAATCTGTTATCAGTTAAGACATAATAGATTCACGCTGCCAGCTGCACTGCAAAAAAAAAAAAGTTGTTAGTGTTGTCAGCATTTTGCCCAGTATGAAAGCCTGCAGAGGCAGGAACCAATTTGGCGGGTCTGAAAAAGCAAACACTGCCTTCCCAAGGAAATTTGCTCTTTTGGCAATTCAACACTGATACAGGGAGAAACATCCCAAGCTTCACTTTGAGACAGAAAAACTTAAGAGACACTCACCTTTCAATCATTGCACTGTAAATGCCCAAACTGCTGAATTCTTGCAATATCTTGTGCCTCCTTTCTGCTATTGTTTGTGTTTTAACATCCGTGCCATGAAATGCAGATCTACGCCTTCCAATTCGCTTTCCGGATGGGAGTAGTGCTGATAACGTGAGTGCTGCTAACTCAGTGGGAGCAGCCACGATCATCCCGCGACCTTGCGACCCAGGGATTTGTTGTTTGACTTTTTTCTCTATTGATCGTTCTTTCAGAACGACGTCTGACGACACAGAAGTGCAAGCATGAACTCCCACAATTTAAACCGGTTACAAACCGCTTGCACCAGATAAAAGGTGGAGTGCTTAGTGTTCACTGTGTTAAGCAAGACATGGAAAATCGGATTATGGGGCAGGTCAAAACAGAATAAAAAGGAAGAAGTAGAATAAGTTTCTCACCAGAGGAAGATCTCGTATATATCGGCAAACTCTCCTTCGCGGGTGATCTTCCTCTCTTCCGAAATTTCAGCCTGGAACCTGTTGGCTTCATCTGCCGTCATCACAGTCCCAAGTCTCTTCATAATTGATTCGACGATTTCGTTGGGAATCTGACGCGGAAGCACCTCTTTCAGCAAAGACGCCACCCATTCTCTCTGCTGTGGCGGAACAAAGCGGGTGGAATAGACGCCTGGTCCAGCGTCTGGATGGACCAAGAAGAACGCCAACATCTTGCGGTGGCCCGGTCGCGTCCGGTCTTGCAGCGAAAACGGCTCCAGCTTATGGTGAAGAAAGTTAGGAAACACAACGCAGCGGCCGCCGCGCGCAACAGCCGACCCGGTCGACTGGAGGGGCTTCGAATTTTCGTTTTCAAACCCAAAAAGGTACTGGAGGTATTCGTAATCGTCTTGCCCGTAGGACCAGTTTCCATCGTCAAACACATTCCGGAACGACAGACGCGATTCCGTGATGTTTTCGACATCGTAGTAGATCAGGCCGGTTGCCGCGATGCACTCATTTTCCATACCTTGTTTTCACAGAGAAGCAGGTGCTGTCAAAATTACAACAAGAGGAAAAGAAATGCAGCGAACCTTCAATGTGCCAGGATCCGCCTGGATAGTCTGGCTTCTCGGGGGTGAGGTGAATGTTTGTCATCTTGAAAATGACTTGCAGCCTGCAATCCTTGAGTTCCCGAGCACAGTGGGTTGTCTCAAGCCCCCCAAGAAGAGCTGCACGAACCATTTCTGGCCGTACACCATCCTTTGCAACTCGGGGGTCACTGGGGTACACCCACCTATTTCTCAATAGGTTGGCATTCCGAGTTTCCTGCTCACTCACGTCCTCACTCCTGGGCACCTTCCATCGCTCGAAATCACGCATGGTCGGCGTGTACTCCATTCTCAGGGCAAAGTCCTTTTTGGAAAACCTTTCCTTAAACGCGTTTAAATCGTCGTCGTACTGCGGATCCTGAATCTCCTCCACAGACTTTCCAATGTATTTCGCAAACTGGACACGGATCCAATCCCTCTTCTCCACCTTGGGCTGAAGTTCCCGGGTATCGATCGCCATGCGGTGAAACGGCTCGGTCGTCAGGCTGCCGAGCGCCCTCTCGAACATGGGAAGCATGGCTTCAAAGCACCGCGCGAGAGCGTCGTAGAGCGCGGCGTGCCGCTCCGGGTGCAGGTTGTTGATGTACGAGTCGATCTTGGCCCTCCCGTCCGCGTCGACCACGACGTCCGAAGGCAGCCACTGGAACTTCTCGGATGCGTCGCCGCCGTTCGCTTTGGGCGGCGCCGGGATGACGGTCTCGCCGACCAAGACGTTCGGGAGGGTGGATGACAGCGATCGCCCGAACACGAGCGCGTGAGGCGACGGGTGCACCAGGTTCAGGACTTGGCCGTCGGAGCCGGGGTGCCACGACCCCGCCGCGAACGCTGCAGCCTCCAACGGCCGAGCGAGATCGCGCAGGCGGGCGAGGAGCCCGGGCGAAAGCAGGTCGTCGGAGTGGTGGACGCCGTGCACGGCCGTCGGTGTAATGGTCGACATTGCCGGCGTGGCAGCCGCGGAGTAGAGGGCCGGATCGGCAGGCGCCCGATGCAGAAGCAGCGTCGACTCGATGTAGTCCAGCTCCTCGCGGAGGAGGTCCCAATCGACCGGCTCGGCGTCGTTGTGGTTGGATTCGAGCGGGTTCTTGATGTCGCGGAACACGGCGGTGGCTTCCGTGCGCCATCGTTCCCACAAGGCGGGATCCCTTCGCTTGATCCACCAGTTGGGCTTCTGGAGGATCTCGTTGAGGACGCGGACATAGCGCAGCTCGACGACGGGGAACGCGAGCCTCCACCTGTTGCGGAAGTATCGTGCAATCCTGCTGGAGGTCTCGTACGACGAATCAACCATTTCTTCTGGCGACTCAGCCACGCCGAAGCCTGGATCACATTGTGCGGGAACACGACGACTATGCCTGATCTGACTTTGTCATACAGCGGATGGCAGTAGCCAATGCCTCGCAGTAACCAATGCCTCGCATGCCAAAGACTTTTGACATGGGGTATTTTCGTAAGATGATTTCGCAGCCAAAGTGCGCGTTGCGGACAGAAATCTGCAGAGGATTTGCCTGACGCGCCCAACCCAGTAACAAAGCAACTCCAGCGAATATAACTCCAACTGTACACATAGGTGTATTGAAACTGTGAAAAAACCCACGCGGCAGGTGGCTTAAAGGGAAAACTGATATTTGTATCGCCGAAGGGGCTTCACTATTTATGAGTGCTGCTTCTAACTCAGTGGGAGCAGGCACAATCGTCCTGCAACCTCCCAACCCAGGGATTTGTTGTTTGACTTTTTCTCTAATGATTTTTTTCTGACAAGGCGTTCTTTCAGAACAACGACTGACAAAACAGAAGTGCACATGTGTGACACCCTTTTACCCACTAAATCGAAGTCCTAATGCTTCTTCGGGTTTCCTGAGCACAGAGGGTCCCAACAACTTCGTAAAAATGTCCGCAACCATCTCCATTGTCGGCTTGTGCTCAACAGAGATGACTTTCTCACGCTGAATTTTTTCCTGCACGAATTCGACCTTCACTGCTTCGTGCTTGATACGCTCGAGATTCCAGTCCCCCATCACTGTCTTGATGAGCGAGGTGTTGTCTTCGTAGATAGTGGTTAGCCCTGAACCAGGGAGACCAATCTCCCCCAACAGTCCACTCAACCAATTTGCTTCCTTTGTGGCCTCCAAGAGGCCGTCAAATTCTGCCCCTCTTGTCAACGTTGCAACTGAGGCTACACATTTGCCCCTCCAGCTAATAGCACAGTTGCTGAGGAAGAATACAAATCCATAGACAGACTTTGCAGACGCTTTGTCTGAGGCAAAGCCAGAATCAGAGTATCCCACAAGTTCCATCTTGCTGCCCTGTCCAAACACAAGTGGCACATCAGCAGTTCCCTTGATGTAGCGTAGCACATCTAGACCTGCCTCCCAGTGTTTGTCTGTTGCGTTGGCCATAAAGCGGCCGAACCGTCCAACAGCAAATGATAAGTCTGGTCAAGTCCAAACTGCTGGGAAATTCAAGCAGCCCACCAATTCTTGCATGGGCTCCCCCGTTCGTGGCTCTTCACCACACTTCTCCAGAACATGCCCTGGCACCATCGGGGTGGAGATAGCCTTGGCATCCTCCATCCCAAATCTGGTCAGGAACTTGTGGAAATTCAATGGGTTACTCAATCGAATCTCCCCTTCTCTTGGTCCTGTTGCACGCTGATACCAATGTAGAGCTCCAGCCTACCCACATCACACAGCTTGAAAGTAGCGTTCAGGTGAGTCCAGAACTTCTCAAAGTTCGCCTTTGCTGTCAGTATATCATCTACAAGCAGTAGGACCACCATAAGTCTGGATCCCCTAGCTTCCCCTTTTGGAAGAGGCAAGGGTTGTGCTTCAATGGTTGGAATCCATTCTCCTCCAACCACTTGCAAGCAGTCTTGTACCAAATCCGCCTGGCCTGTTTTGTCCCATACAGGGCCTTCTGTAATAGGCAATAGAGCTTCTCCCCATTTGGCCCAAATACCTCGTATCCATCCAGCTGTTCCATATAGACTTCCTCATCCATGAGTCTGTTCAAGTAAGCCGCTTGAATATCGCTTTGGTGAATTTCCATATCAAACTCCAGAGCCATCAGCGGAAAGGTCTGCCCTTGTGCTGTGGGTGAGTATGCCTCATTGTAATCAAGTCCATAAATCTGGCTGAATCCTCGCCCAACCAGCCTCGCCTTCCTCTCCAACAAGTTTCCATCTGCGTCTTTCCACCTCTCCAGGTGCCACTTTGACCTAATAGGTTTGCGACCTGGTCGGAGTGGTTTCAATGTCCACGTCCCATATTTGTCAAGTGTTTTCATCTGCTTATCCATAGCAGCTTTCCAACTCTTCCATTCAGGGTCACGTTTGACCTCGGCAATAGAAATGAAAGCAAAGTTTGCTCTCCCTACAGTTGCTTTCTTCCCCTTCTTCTTGCATTCCAGGAAATCACGTACTGCTTGTTCTTGCTGAGTATGCTCACGGACTTGTTACATCTGTATGTGCTCGCTATGGTGCTCCTGTGGTGAGCAGGGTGGTGAGCGAGGTTGTGATGGCTGACTCACAGGGGGGCTTGCGAGACTACACTGAGGTCTCAGTGATAAAGTCTAGGGATTTTATTCACAAAAACAAGTGTACCTTTCATAAAACTGCAAGGATCGGGACCCCTATTATTCCCAGTTCTCTAGTTTCCAAGGCGTTATCAAAGTGTACTTGCAGCGAACCTGTCTTTATTATTGGGCCTGCTTTCACTACTTTTGTCTTAACAGTTTCTGTTACGCCAGGGTTTTCTCAACATATTTTCTTTTTCGGTGACTAACAGAGACTGCCTGACTGCCTAGGGATGGGGTGCCTGACAGGCTGTACCCCAAGCCCACCTAATTTATTATTTATTTTCAGCACTTGTACATACACACATAGGGTTGGGGGAACTTAGAGCATTTGTGGTGGATGCTCCAAGTCAGGGGGAGTTGACTGGTCAATTTTCTCTCTGTTTTTGGGCCATTCCTCTTTTTCCTTTTTTTCTTCAATCTGATTTCTGTCCTTTGGCACCAATACAGATTCCCTTCAAATCCATCTGGCTCACAGAGGTGAGGGTAGTGAGAGGTGGTACACACCCAGGTGAGTACATGATCCCTTCAGGGGCTCCTCTTAAGGGGCTGTGGGTGGGGAATGCAGCTGGCCCCACCACCGACTGTGTGACACTGCTGGCTCTGTGTTGGAGTGAGGATCCCCAGGGCTTGCCCACCGCAGAGGCGACGACGGTGGCGTCATCGACCCTGTGAGGGTGTTGGTGGCCATGCCCTGCACGGTCCCCAACACCTGAGAGTTTGATCTACAAGTGCCTGCCTCGGTCCTATTGCTGTGAGAGTGAGATGTGTGAGTACAAGTGCAATGCGATAAAGCCTGTTGGTTGAGTGATCAAGCTGACGCAGCCCAGCAGGGTGTGTGTATGATTGCAGGTGTTTCCACATGCAAATTCCCTGCTGGCAACCTTCTGACCCTACATAGTCGACTCCCTTCACTCTCTCCGCAACAATGAGGGCTCAAGCAGCACTGTCCGTGATGAGGGGCGCTAGATTGCACCTTGTCTGTCCTGTCGCTATTAACTGCTGCTGTTGTATTTGAGATTAGGTTCCTGAGATAAAAACCCCCGTTTCCCTCTTCTCTCTCTCTTTATTCTGCGGTTGTGTTGCACCCTTGGGAGTGCCCTTTCGTTTCCCCTCACATCAGCCCGCAGCCACACAAGTAATCAGTGCTCCTGCACTGATCCCGCAGAGGATTGTCCCTCTGAATGTTCATTCTTTGTGTTTGAGACCTCTGTTAGACAGATCAGTAGGGATACTTCGTGGACTAGGCGAGTAGTAGGGTTGAAACACCCCTAGACAACAGCCCAATAAAGTTAGTTTTAGCCTATTATTTGCTTTCTCTCACTCTATGGCCCAGATCCCAGGGTCAAAGGAGTGAGTAGAGTCTCACATGGGCACTGGCTTGCGCTGTTGAAAAATACTCTGAGTAGTAAGTGCAGCAGAAAATTAGTGTAAACAGTTTTCCTCCTCCTCTGCTCAAGCAGATAATATAGGAGAGGTTTTTACCCTGTGCTGTTCACGCTTGCCTAGCAACAATCACAGTGTGCACATCATCATTATGTATCAATAAATCATAATAGAGTTTTTTTTCTCTTTCTTTCCTTGTTGGCGTTGGACCACCCACCAACACACATCTCCACTTCATTCACTCCTTCCACTCACTCACTCAGACTGTTTACCGTGGCGCGCTGTTTCGTCGATTTGACGCGATTTTGGACCTCGCCGAGAATCGGGATTGGGACTCATGCAAGTGAGTGAAGCAACAGAGAGCCGACAGTGACAGAAAAAAAAATGTTTGTTTCCTATCCTCAAGCTGCCGCCCAGTTCTTCCCCCTCCAACTTTGGACAACCAAAAACAGAGAGAAATATAAAAAGGAGAAGAATATCAAAGTAAAAGTTGGAAGAAAGAAGGTAAAAGTGAGGGGGCGAGAGCGGGTGAGTTTGAAACTGTGAAAAACGACCAAAGCCGGAGTGAGGGCGGGAAAACGAACGACGCGCAATAGCGAAATCGATAGTGATAAGAAGAAAACAGTGCGTGTTGAAAGAGAGAGAACGTGTGTGTGAGTGAGTGACAGAGCGAGAAAAATAGAGACGTCGAAGGCTACAAACAATGTCTTGGAGTAAAACCGAATGCTTCCCTTCCTGCATGGTGTTCGATTGGTATGTGACGTGGGTGCGCTCGCCCACGGGCGAGTTTGGTCACCGCCTCGCACCCCCGCCATTCACTTTTCACTTCGAGCCGTTGGGTCTGCAGCGGACGCCGTCGATGGAAAAGAAGACCGTCTTGCCCGCGCCGCGGCATTCTCCGGTGCGCTCGTTGAAGGTCTGGCACGTCTCGAACGGCGGGCAGTACAGGTGCAGCGAGACGGCTTTCTGGGTCTTTGACCGGTTGGAGACGCGGTGCAGGCCGATGGAGTCTGGTTTTTTTTGTTTTTTTTTTTTTTTTTGGTTGCATTTTCGGGTAAAGAAAAGGGAGTTTAGCGACCGGGGAACCAAAAAGAGGGTTGCTCAAGCACAATCACAACGCGACAGGTCAAACTAACCCCCAAACCCAACTTACCGTGAACGTAAGCGACCTGGTCCCTCTGGAGCGTAGTTTCGAGGGTCGGCATCATCCTCTGGTCAGCGCCGTCGCCCTCCGGCCACTCATAGCGCGTTTCGACCAGCTCGCCGTCCAGGATCTTCATAAGGCAGTGCGCGCCCGAATGGTCGTGGATGGCACTGAGGTGTGTGAGTATTTTTTTTTTTCAAAAAGAGAAGGTAGGAGCAAGCCGAAGAGTTAGACTCTGTGTGGATCACGAATGGGTGCAGCGCATTGGGCCGGATGGGAAGGGGGCGAGGAGGAGCAACAGACCAAGATGACTCGTTGGGCGGGTCTCAAAAAGCTGTTCGACAGAGGGCTTGCGCTCTCACGCAGATATGGTCCTCTCTCTGTTCTCCCACGCACTCGTCTCCGTCTCTGTCTACCCCTCTATTTCTCACACAACTTAACCACTCTCACTCAACTGCAACCCAACACCAACTACACTTTAAAAACGCACCTCGCCTGATCCTCAGCCCAGCACAGCACCATCAAGTTAAACTTGTCGTTGCCGGCGTCGACGAGATTGCGCGTGTACCGGCCGCTGTCAAAGTGCGCGAACCGGCGCCAGTCGTCGGCGTTGGAGACGTACGACTCCATCAGCGCCTGGACGGCGGCGACGTCGACGCTGCCCATCGTGTCGATGCCGGCCGTCGCCAGCGCGGCGTGCAGCCGCGCGACGAGGTCCGCGAGCGTCGCGGGCGGTGGCTGCGGGCCGGTGGCAGCGGCGGCGTCGGCGTCGATCGCAAGATCCTGCAACGGCTCCCACAGCGAGGAGGAGGACGACGACGACGCGGCTTTTGCGGCGACGATCGAGTGGTGGGGATCAAGTTGGAGGCAGTCGGGAGCGAGACCGGGTCCAGTGGCGGTGGTGGAAGTGGGGGCGGCGGCGAGGGTGGCGGAGGATGACGAGCGGGAGGGGAAGAGTGGCAGCGACATCTTTAGCAGCTGTTGTGTTGTTGGGCCGTTGGCGGCAGGGGAAGCGAAGTACGGCGACGACGACGATCACTGTCCGCGAGTAGTAGCGGGCGGGTGGTGGAAAGTGAGGTGAAACGGAACGGGGGTTGGGCGGAGGAAAGCGTGTAACAATGATTTTGGTACAGGGCGAGAGAGAGAGAGCGAGAGAGAGAGGGAGAGAGAGAGAGAGAGAGAGAGAGAGAGAGAGAGAGAGAGAGAGAGAGAGAGCGACAGAGAGACAGAGACAGAGCAGGCGGCGATCGCTCTGATACCCGATACCCTTATCGAACCTTTCTCTCCGACCTCTCTCTCTCTCTTCCCCATTGGTCTCTCACGGCAGTTTGCCCCCGTTCTCCGGCCACGGGCCGGGTCCCAAAACACGTGTCACGTGTCGTCTTTCCAAGTTGGCTCTATTTTTGGTTCACGGCCCAGCCACCAAGCCAGCCAGGCCAGCCAGCCAGCCACCGAGCGACACACGCAGCAAAGCCAGCCACAAAGTGCATGTGAAGGGAGGAGGAAAAGGAAAGGAAAGGGGGCAGGCGAATCAAGGACAAAAAAAATAGAAGCACACGAGGGGTTTGTTTGGTTTGGATTTATCGGACGTGTATTTGTATGTGGGAGAGAAACAAGGGGGCTTGAGACAGAGATAGAGAAGAGAGAGAGAGCGAGAGAGATCAAAGAGAGTGAAAGACTTCCATATTAAAGAGCCCCGCCCCCCGCCACTTCCTAGACACTCTGCGCGGAGAGGGGAAACGGGTCTAGACAAGACGAGAAAGAACAACAAATCAAGGACGAAAAAAGTCTGAGAAGATTGATGAGAAGAGAGAGGATCGCACCAAATCATTGAGGCCCACAAAGTAAAGAAGACAACAAAAAGAAAAGAAAAAGGAAAAAAAAAAGGAAAGGTCCCTCCCCAACCCGTAAAAACACGGAAAACTGTTTGTCGGGTAGAAGCACGAGAGAAAGGGGTTTCGTTTCAAAGAAGAGAAGAACGACGAGGGGGGTGGGCGGCGGGGGGGGGAGGTGGTCTTAAGGTAAAGGAAAATCAAAATGTACAACGGGTTTTCGCTTGCGACGAGAGGAAGAAGGAAGAAGAGAAGATAGGGACTGAGGCAAAGATGCAACTACTGGCAGGGCGATCCCTGGCACTGTCAAAGCGGTTTCGTAACCCGTCATCCAAACCAAAAGACAACAGATAAAAAAAATGAAAAGGTCGAGGTACGAAGGTTGAGGGTCCTTGCGTCGGAGGAAATCCCGAACGTACGCGGTCTTCACGAGATGAAATCCACATCGACGCCCTCCAGCATCGCAAGCTTCTTGCTCCGCGCCCGCGAGACACCGCCGCTGGCGCCGCCGGCCGAGCCCTTTGCGCTCGAAGTGTCGTCCTTCTTCTTGCGCTCCTCCAGCTCCTTCTGCCCTTCCTCCTGGATCGCCTTGCTCGCGTCCACCATCGCCGTCAGCTTCATCTTGCGCTCCTCCTCCTTGATCCGCTTCGCCTCCTCCTTCTTCCGCCGCGCCGCCTCCTTCGCCGATGGCGCGCCCCCTGACGACGACGCTGACGACGGCGACGAGAACAGCGACGCTTTTTTGAACAGCGACGTCACCCCGCCCCCGCCGCTCCCGCCGCCGCCGCTTCCGGACGCGGGCGTCGACGTCCCGCCGCTGCCCGACGCTGCCGCCGCCGACTGCTCCTTGTCGCCGGTCGCCGTCGTCAGGATCGACGCCGTCTCCGGGGACTGCAGCGACGACGAGGACGGCGTCGCCGAGGGCAGCGTCGTCGCCGATAAGGGGAAGAACGGCGCGCCTGCCGGACCCGCCGACCCCGCCCCCGACGATGCAGCCGCCGCTGCCGAACCTTGGTCGCCGTTCAGCAACTGCAGCGCCGGCGGCGGCGGCGCGAGCGGCGAGATGACCGCCGACGGCGTCTGGAACTGCTCGTACGACAGCGGCGCCGCCTGCACGTGCTGCTGGAACCCGGCGCCGGGCGCCGACTTTCCGCTCGGCGCGAACCCGGGCAGCGCTTGCATCTGCTGTTGCTGCTGCTGCTGCTGCTGTACCTGGTGGTGTTGCTGCAGCTGTTGTTGCTGCTGCTGTTGAAGCTGTTGTTCCTGCTGCTGCTGCTGATGAAAAAGCTGCTGCTGCAGCTGCAGTTGCTGCTGGGCATCGTAGTATGGGTTTCCGTAGGGACCAGCGCCTCCGCCCAAGTTCTGGAACTGCTCTTGAAAAAGCAAAGACTGCAGCTGGTGCTGCTGGGTCTGTAGCTGCAATATGTGACAGAGAGTGGCACAGGATGGATAAAACGAATTGCAAAGAAAAAAGAGATGAAATGTCAGCCGACAAAAGCCACGGTGAGACGCGATATCAGCTGGACAGCAGCCCACTCGACAGAAAGGGAAGAAGAGGATAATTGACACGAACCAAGAGCTGCCGCTGAAACTCCTCCTGCAAAGCCCGCTGCCGCTCTTGCTGCTGGATCTGGAGCGACTGGAGCGCTTCGATTTGCGCCTGGAGCTGCGCGGCGTCGAACGACGCCGGGTTTGCAAGCATCGCCTCGGCGTTCAGTATCCCAGCTGCCTCCGCACCCATGCCAAAGTCGTATGCGCCCGGTGCCAGCGGCATGGACAAGGGTAGCGTCGCCATCGGGATCGGCATCGACATTGGCAAGCCGACGCCGCCGCCGCCGGCGAGCGCGGCAAGGTACAACGGGTCCTGCTGCAACGCACCGCCAAGGCCACCGGCGGCGACGGCGCCGGCCCCCGCCAGCGGCTTCGGCCCTTGCAACAAGCCTGCCTGGAACTGGCGCGGGTCCTGCGGCGAGGAGGTCGAGCCCGCCAGAAGCGACTGCATTTGCTCTTGCTGCCGCAGCAGCGACCGGATTTGCTGCGGGTCCGCGAGCTTTGCCGCCGCTGCTGCCGCTGCTGCTGCTGTCTGCGGTGGCTGCTGCGTTCCGAGGAACTGCGTCGGTGTGGACGCCCACGAGGGCGGGGCGTTGCCGGCGCCGCTATCGACGGCGCTAGACGAGATGACGGAGGGCGGCGGCAACGGGACGGCCGAGCCGGAAGCCGTCGGCCGCGGTCCGGGGGTGACAGGGACGCCCGGGATCACGGGGTTGCGTCGGGGGTTGGCCGCAGACGGGGGAGGAGATGGGGCGGACGGGGTTGGTGGAAGCGGACCTGCCGGAGGCTTAAAGTGGGGCGGTGACGATTTCAGCCCTATCTTGGCAGGTGCAGGGACTGTGGAAGCACCCAGCAGCGCCATGCCTTGTGATGAAGGTGCAGATGGAGGAGACGGATAGGAGAGGCTGGAGGTGGATATGACTGCGTAAATTTGCTCCAGCCACATCATCATTTCGCCTTCGCTCGGTGCGGCAAATGTCCACACACGGTCTCCGCTTCCAGAGGGATCGCTGGGGGGACTCGACGGCGGAAGCGTCGATTCCGACCGGACGTCGATGATCCACGGCGCTGTTGCATCTTTGCGCACCTCGACGAGGGTGGAGCTTCGTATTGGCAAGGCGGTGAGGGCATTTTCCGCACTGTCTCCGTTACGGAAGAGGTACAGATGCCTTCCTGTGAGGACCACAAAACGGCGTTTCCAAGACTTGTCTAGAAACATGCGCGATGTGGAAAGCTTATTCAAGTAGCCGTAAAAGGCCCCAGGTTGAGCTGCAGAGGGGAAATAATGAGTGTGGTGGGCAGGATCTGGGTCAGCTTAAAATTCCACGCTGTTATGCAGCGAGTTGCGAACCTGTGAGCTGAGCGACGGTGAACGCATCGGCATCATCCAGGCCCGCTTGACCGTAACCTCCGTAGCCCTTTGGTTCTACTGGATCATCTGCAACTGATATCGCACGGAGTGAGAGAGCAAAGGAAAGGGTTTGAGTCAGACGAAGATCGCTCTCCACCGCCCACTGCACCACAGCCAGAAAAAAGAAAAAAAAACATATCCAGGGAGGATCTGAATGTACCGGTAAAAGTCTTCAGGCTATCATCCAGATCCCGCATGAGGCTGTCGAGGCCGGCGGCGGCCCCGGACGTTGGAGACACTGCGGTCCCGGGAGGAGCGGAAGAAGCGGCAGGCGGCATGCCGATCGATCTTGGCGCGTGACCTGCAGCAGCGGCGGCGGCGGCCGATGCGGCGGCAGACGACACGGACGCCAGGAGGGCGTCGATCTTGTCGAGTGCCGACGACGTCGACGACGGCGTGGAGGAGGCGGCGGCGGCGGCGGCGAGAGTCTGTGGCGGAGTTGGCAGCGGTTGGGGGCTGCTGCTGCTTCATGGGGGTGAAGGACGAGCCGGTGGCGTTAGAGTTGGCGGCGGTCCCAGCAAAGCCGCCGCCGCCTCCGCCGCCCTCGTCGTCGTCGCCGTCGCCGCCTTCTTCGTAGTAGCCGTCGAGAAAGTCAAAGTCGGCGTCTGCGTCGGCGTCGTCCGCGTAGCCATTGTTGTTGTTGAGGTTGAATGCGGTGGATCGGGGCCGGGCGGCACTGCGACGCTTCGCAGCTGTGGAGGAGGGGGACGAGGAGGATGTTGTCGTGGCGCCGACGCCGCCGCCGCGCGACGCCGTGGCTGCCATTGGTTGGTTGGTTGGTTGGTTGGTTGAGTGGCGAGAGAGAAAGAGAGAGTGGTGGTTTTCTTCTTGTTCTCTTTCGTCTGTCCGGTCTTTGTCTTTGCGAGAGAGGCGCAAAGAAAGGAGGGCGGCGGATGACGAATGTTCGATTTTAATTCTTTTTATTTTTTTTTTTGCTGTGTCTCTTATCGAAGCAACAAAAAAAAAAAAAAAAAAAAAAGGGGAGAAAAAAAAATTTTCACTTTCTAAAGGGAGTCGATGATGTCATATGAGCACTGAGCGTGGCTTGGCTTGTGCTGAGTATTAAGTGGAATGGAAACCTGGTGTAAACAGTTTTCCTGCTCCTCTGCTCAAGCAGATAAAATAAGAGAGGCTTTTACCCTGTGCCATTCACACTTGCCAAGCAACTATTGTAGCCTGGCCAGTAGATGCATTCCAATTCGAACTCACTTGCTGATACAATGAAGCACCCATCAGGGCTGAACGCAGCAGGCTTGACCTCATCATCATGCTCCTCCAAGTTTCTGTCAGGCTCCTGAACTGCAGAAACGTTTGAGATTGTCACTGCCCTGTCATTACTTCCAGAAACAATGAACTGCCCATCAGGGCTGAATGATGCAGAGTTGACACCACCAAAGTGTCCCTCTATCGCATACCCTTATTGTTTTGTCATCACTTTCAGACACAACAACTGCCCTTTAGGACTGAATGCTACAGAGCAGACAGCGCCAGGGTGTCCCTCCATGTCAGGAACAGGGCAGGACAGGACAAGGCAGACAAGGAACTGAGAGGAGTGATGATTGTATTGGAAACAATAATTCACTTGAGGGATGGGACAGGTCCCCCATCCCCCTTTTATACCTTTTGAGAGTCTTCCTTGTCAAGACTCAAAGAAAGTTCCAGAAAGAGCAATTAGTAATACAATGATACCAATGACAACAAGACAAGTCAGGAAAGCAAAGAAGGTTCCAGAAGGTTCCACAAGGTTCCATGAAGGAATGTTCTAGAAAGTTCCAGAGGTTTCCAGAGGGTGATTCATAACAGATAGGAATCACACCTTTGGTGTGAAGTTGAAGTTCATTCAGAGATTCCTTATCCACAATGCTTCTTTGCAAGCTTCAGTGAGAGAAACATATTCAGCTTCAGTGGAACTGAGTGGAATTGTTTTCTGGACTGTTGATGACCAACTTATTAAACATCCAAATAACTCTCTTGTGTGGTAGGTTCGTTGTTTGGTTCAGGGGATGACTTTGCAATTCACCTCCTTTGGTGCCCTTCACCGAATATTTGACATGCTCAGGAATCCCCTTTCACACTTTCTCACTGGGGCGATAATTTTTCGCTCGCTCACCATCTCGGGGATCGATGCGGGTGTCTCGGGTCGTGCAAGCAGGCTTGGGAACCCGCTTGAATGATACGATCGATTCCAGACTCCATTCATCCAGAACCAGATCGGGTCGGTAACCTGCGTGGGGTGGGGCTGGGTGGATGATGCGGGGACCTTGCGGCGCCGCCGGACGGCTGGCTCACCTTTGCGCTCTGCCTTCAATTTGATCCTTTCTGTTCTCAGCAATATAACTTCCGCTTTGGCTGAAGCAAGCAATATCCTATTGAAAGTGTTTGAGTGAGTGTGTGCGTGTGTGTGTCTGTGCGGGACAAAAGTTGGTCCACGAAAAAAAAAAAAAGAAAAAATCCACATGGCAACGGCGGCGGCGGCGTCGGCGGCGACGGTTCTGCTGAGAGGTGGCGGCGGCGGCGGCGGCGGTGGCGGCAGCGTCGGCGCTGGTGGTATTAATAGTGGCGGCATCGCCGCCGCCGCGTCAGTCGTCGGTGCCGGCATTGGCGTTGGAGTCGTCGTCGTCGATCGGCTGTCGTCCACCACCGCCATCGTTGCCGACTACCTCGTGCGCTCGTCCCGCGCCGCCTTCCAGCACATCCCGCGCATCTGGCTGTTCTCCTCACTCTCCTCCTCGCCCTCGTCCTCGCCATCCTCATTCGCCACCCCCCACCACCACCACCACCTCCTCGTCCAAGTCCGTATCCATCACCACCACCACCTCCGATGCCACAATCACATCTGCTTCCTCTCCTTCCTCGCTGTCCACCACCCTCTCGGCAGCACCCCTTCCAGCCTTGCAGTTGTCGCCGAAGCACGCCGGACAAGCAGCGCGAAGCCCTTCGTCGCATTCCTCCTCCATTCTTCCACATTCACGTATTCTGGCGACTTCCCAAGCCGTCTCGATCATTCCGTTGCGCCCGACCCTTGCCGCGCGGGTCCTTCCCGGCTCTGGTATTGCGACAGAATCCGATCGCCACGTTCACCAAAGGCCGCCGCCATCCGGGCCTGCGGCGTCGCATGATCCGCGAATCGATTGGGCCCGGCCGCCGATGGGCTTTTCGCGATCGCCGATCCCCACCACCTCCTCCTCGTCGACGCACCCGTTCCTGGTCCGCCGCGTCGGCGGTCCCCACCCCCCCTCGCTCTTGGCCCGCAGCCTCCACAGCGATCCCCGCAGCAGCGGCAGCGGCAGCGGCAGCACCACCCAGCGTGGTGTGTTTCTGTTCTTCGGCGCTAAGCGCTACGTCCCGGCGGCTGCGCGTCCAAAGCCGCCGACGACGGTCGCGGGGCTGCACCTCGATCTGAGCAGGCGCAGCAACAGCAGCACTGCCGCGGCCTCCCACCCAGCGGTGGCGGAAGATGTGTCGCTCCCCGGGCCTGCTGACTTTGCCAAGATGCGGGTGACGTACGAGCCGCAGACCCGCTCGTACCGCCTGAGTGTGCCACTGCCCACCACCACCGGCGGAGACGCTGCTGAAGGTGGAGGAGGCGTGTGTCTGTTTCCGCTGGATCCCACGCGCAGATTGTCGGAACTGCTCGCCGATGTAAGAGAAAAGGGAGAAGTGGGGAGCAGAGATTAAGAATGAAAATTGAGAAATAGAGAGCGAGAAGAGAAGTATCGTGCCCATTTTTCCTTAACCCTCTGTTTTTCTCCCTTTCTAAACAGCTCGAAGAAGAGTTCCGCCCGGTGGTGTCGCGCGTGACGGCAACGTACGGCCAGTTCCAGTCGATCGCTGACGATGAGGACAAGATCACACTGGACGCCTTTGTCCGCGGCAACTTTGTCGTCTGGCTGCACCCGCGCGCCGGTGCCGGACGACTCGCAAATGCAAAGTCAGCATCCCCGTCGGCTAACCAATCGTCGGCACCGCTGCTGCCATCATTTATCCACTCGGACCCATCACATCTTTCTTCGTCGTCTTCGTCTTCTTCTATTTCTTCTTCCACCGCCGCCGCCGCCGCCCCTCCGCGCGGACTCGTCGTCGACAAGGCCGACCTGCTTGGGCGGCTGTCGCGCGAGCAGTCGCGGCTGACGGCGCTGGACGCGGAGGTGGACGGGCTGACGCCGACGAAAGAGCGGCTGGACGCGCGGGTGGCGTGGACGGTGTGGGTGCTCAAGACGGGCGTGCTGGCGACCATGATTGCGCAGCTGGCGGTCATTGTGTACTTTACGTACACGATCGGGTGGGACGTGATGGGTGAGTTGCTGTTATTTTTTTTTGTTTTTTTTATTTTCTGTTTCTCTTACCTCCTTCGCACCCTCACGTGCAAAATCACTCACACGCACACACTCGAACAAACTACACACGTAAAAAACCTCAACAGAGCCCGTGTCGTACATCCTGGGCCTCGTGAATGCGACGGCGGTCGGGCTGTACTACCTCGGTGTGTCGGACAGCCCCGAGGCGCACCTGACGCGCGTGCTGCAGCGCTGGTCGTACCGCTGGAACCGTTTTGACGCCGCAAAGTACCAAGCACTGGTCGACGAGCGCGCCGCGCAGGCCGCCGTCGTCGCGTGGCTGCGCGGGTTTGTGGTCGCGTGATTTGGGGGGTTGTTAAGTGTGAGTGAGTGAGTGTGAGGGAGGGAGGGAATGTGTGTGGTGTATGTGTGTGTTTGGTTGCGTGCCTTTGTTCTTTTTTTTTCTTTTTTTTCTTTTTTTCTTTCAGTTCCTTAACCAATCCCCTCCCTCCCCTGTGGTCGTTTTGGTTTTCACGGCGGCCCCCCTCCCTCGACCCTCTTTCCCTCCTGTTCTCTCTTTCTCACTTTCTCTGTCCCTTCTTTCCTTTCTCTGACTCTTTGCTCCTCTCCTTGGGTGCCCCACCACTCCCGCCTGGACACCCGTCTTCCCGTCTTCCTTTGCGTTTTGTGCTTTGGGGTTTGACGCATTGCTCCGTTTTCGTCCTGTTTTCTCGCTTATCTTTTTGTTTTTCTTCTCGTTTCTCTCGCTCGTGTTGTTGGCCCTTCTTTCTTTCTGCCATCTTCCTCCTCCTCCTTCTCCTCCTCCTCCTCCTCCTCCCCTTCTTCTTCCCCTTCTTCTTCTTCTCTTGCCAGGCTGCCGCATTGCTTGACTGCGGCGAAAACAACGTGAGAGTGTGAGAGGGACTCGCCTGAAGGAGAATCAGCGAGAGACAAATCAACTGAAAAAGAAGGAAAAAAAAAAAAAAGAAAAAAAAAAAAGAAAGAAAGAAAGTTGCGATCGAGCATGGTCAAATCCAAGAAATTGGTTCTGTGGGACCTGTGAGTGCAGGCACCACTTCGCCGTCGAGCGGCGCAGATCCCCCCGCATATACATCTCCACATCCGCTTTCATCACACTTCCTTGCTACTAGAATAACGCTGTCCTCTTCGCTACCCGCCTCTTTCTTCCCTCCGTGACTCCCCTCCACTACCAATATCAACATCAACAACCAGCGCAGAGCAATTCCTCCACCTCGCAGAGTCTTCCCGCGCCAGCTCCCTCCGGCCCGCAGCACCACCACCACCAGCAGCAGCAGCAGCAGCAGCGGCAGCCCCCGTAACCTCCCACAACCACACTCACAACCCTCACAACCCTCACAACCCTCACAACCACACTCACAACCAGCAGCAGCACGATGCATCGTCGTCGTCGCACGCGTACGTCGCCGCCGCCGTGCGCGCGCTCGAGGCCGTGCTGCTGGTCAACAAAACCGGCAGCGGTGCCGTCGCCGCCGCAGAGGACTCGCTCACCCCCGCAGAGGAGATCCTGACCCGCGTGCGCATCGCGCGAGTCCTGGTCGCGCACGCAGCCGCAGCGTGCCTGCCTGAGGCCGAGCAGCATTTGGCAAAGGCGGTGAGTTGTGTGTTGGTTGTTGTTGTTGAGCGAGTGCCGCTTCAATTGCATGAAGGGGGGGGGGCGTTCGGTCGCAGACGCGATGGATTTGGTCTCGCGTCTAACGAGTAACGCTCTCGCACCCCCACATCGTGATCGTATCATCCCCGTGCGACCCTTTCAGACGCTCCTCAGCCACCAGGTGAGAGTCCGAAACGGGCAGACAACCCCAAAAAATTTTCGGTGCCGAAGACTGAACCACTGACTCTTCTCAACAAGCTGAGCGAGTCGGCAAACTACCTCTTCATGATCAAGGACTTGCAGATTGCGATATGCATCAGGCTGTCAAACTACAAGCAGGCCCACCACATTCTCAAGCAAGTCATTGCCGACGCTGCCACGTAAGCAGTAAAATCTTTCACTGCAAAGGGGAAATTCACCGATATTATCACGCGAGTCCCGCACGATACTTTCTTGTTTAACCATTCCAAAACCTTTTTTTCCATTTTAATTAACTCGCTGCTGCTACCCCCTTAGGCAGCACATGCCGCAATGGTATTACTACTTTGTGTCGCAAAGAAGCGAGATTTACATGGAGGAGGGCGACCTCAAGCTTGCCCACAACGCACTGGTCGCCGGCATTGCCGAGGCCACAAAACGGGGAGATCTGGAAATGAAGGTGAGATTAAGATCGCCCTCTACACGTTCTGCACGCACGTCTCGTTTTTTTGACCTGAAATGACACACAAAAAAAAAAAAAAAAAACAACCACAACGAACATCTGCTGCCGAAACAAATACGGCACCATCAGGCCACGCTACAACTGCGGCGGGCATCGGCGGCGTTGCGGGCTCGAGACTACGAGCTGGTCGAAGAGATTCTCCAAGCCTTGGCCGAGTACTTTGACCCGCCACCACCAGAAAGCCCCACTGCCGCCGACCACAGTTCCACTCCTCCGCCCCCCTCTGTTTCGCCATCTCCTCTGGTGCCACCACAACACCTGCCGCCGCAGCCGCTCGCCAACCTTTTCTTCATCGTCCGCATACTGTACAAACTCCACAGCGGGAACCGCAAAGACGCCATCCAGTTGCTGGACAGCTTCCAAAAGGCGCTCGAAGCCCAGCCGCCGCCGTTGTCCGACGAACAGAGCCAGGCCGGTCACCAGCGGCTCGACTCGGAGCGCTCGGCGTCGTCCGCGTCGTCCGACGGCAGCCAGAGCAGCAGCCACAGCCGCGTCGTCACGTTCAACCTGCACGGCCCGTCGTCGTCATCCATTGGCGGCGCTGCCGTCGCTTCTTCCGCGACCGGCACCTTCCCGTCGGACGTGGACGCGCTGTCGCCGTCGCAGGTCCACGCGCTGATGCTGATTTCGGCGGCCGTCGCGTGGAAGGGGTTGGATGGCCCAAAGGCAGTGGGGTACTTGAGAGATGCTCTTAGATTATGCACTGGTGAGGATTTCAATTTTTTTTTTCCCCTGTTCTTTTCTTTGTCCGGCTGTGGAGGCGCTAATGGTTTTGTGCCGGTGTTCTCGATCTGCTTTTGTAGATGAGCTGCGGAGACCGCCAGGTGTGTGTGTGTGTGTGTGTGTAAACGTGTGTTTGTGCGTCTGCTTACTTTCCTTCCTGAAATTGCTCCAAACGCAAAAGATCGAGGGATACTGGCTGTCGACCACCAAACTGATCAAGTGTGGTACCAGGAGGCGCAAGCCATCGTTCTCCACCACCAAGTAGAGGCGCTTCTGTTGGCTGCCGATTTCGACGGAGCGGAAGCGGTCAGTGAGAGGAGGAGACTGTATTAATCCCCCGACTCCCCTTTTGTTGGTGCTGTGTTGCTGTTGTTCTGTTGCTGATATTCACTAACCCTCGTTGTCCGCATTCCTACGGCGTCAATCTTTTTCGGTGTGCACCATACCAAACAAAACACACACAGGCTCTCGCCAGGCTGGTCGAGGCGTGCCAACGCAGCCCACCGCTCCTCGCTCGGCTCAAGCCGTACATCCTGTTTGACTGGGGGCTCCTCCGTCAAAGTCGGGGGGAACTGAAGCTCGCGATGCGCTGCTACTTTGGCGTGACCGACTCTGCGGGGCCGGCCGACGCGGACTTGCGCGTGATGGCCACGCTGTGCAACGCGTTTCTGATGCTGACCAGCGGCGACCCGGCGTTGGTCGACCTGGTGAGCTTGTTGCGAATTTTTTTCTCCTCCTTTTTTTTTTTTTGCGTTTCCGCTTTTTGGTCTTCGGCGAAAATCTTCACGGAAAAGGGACTTAGTACCGACCCAAATCCTCTTTATGTTTTTTTCCTATTTCCGCTGGCAGGGCCGGCAATTGCTGGAGGCGACAGAGCGCGAGGTGTCGGCGACGCCAACGCTGCAGCTTGCGCACGTCAAGGGGTGGAGCGCGGCGGTGACTGGCGTCGGCGCGTTCCTGAACGGGGAAATCAAAAAGACAAAGTAAGTTGAGTTGCTTTTTTTTTCTTTTTTTTTTTTTCTCTTTGACTTTCTTTGAGAGGGTGTTTCTGGTCTAAAAGCAAGAACCACAAACAAACAACAACGACAACAACAACTGAAAAAAAAAAAAAAAACGCCACAAAAAGGCTGCAGTACCTCGAGACGCTCAAGCTCTCCGACACGCTCGCGTCGAACCAGCTCAAGATGCAGGCGCTGACGGCCCTCGGCACCGTCTTCCTCGACACGGACGCGCGCCAGGCCGAAAAGATGTTTGCCACCGCGTACAAGCTGGCCAAAAAGTGCCGGTGCGAGCAGATGGCGGCCGTCTGCTCGCGCGTCGTCGAGGACATTGTGCGCCGAAAGGCCGACGCAAGGCGACCCGCGGCTGCGGCTGCGGCTGCTGGTGCTGGTGCTGGTGTTGGTGCGAGTGTCGGTGCTGGCGGCGGTGGGAGGATTGCGCACTGATGGTTGGTAATTGGGTTCGGCCTGTTGCGGGAAGTTGGGCCATGGTGTCTGTTTTGTTTTGTTTTGTTTTGTTTTTAATTTTCGTTTTTTTTTTGGTTTGGTTTTTGCGATGGGTAGTCTGTCCGAGCCAGTCGTCCCCCGCTCTCTCCTCTCTCTCTCTCCTCGCTCTCTCCTCACTCTCTCACACCCTCTCTCTTTGCCCTCCCTGCTCTCCTTCTCTCCTACTTTATCTGTCTCGTCTTCGCGGTCTTAGCATCTTCGTAATCGTGTTTTCGCATGGCAAACAGACACTCTCGCAACTAAAAACGAAAAGGAAAAAAAAAGAAAAGAATCTGAAAAACAACACGAAATAAAGTTTCAACAGGGCGACGAGAGAGAGGAGTGGGCCACCCGTTCTCCAACTGCTGGAGTGGGGGTTTGCGAGGTGGGTTGAGGTTCGTTGAGTCGGAAACGAAAATGCGGGAAAAAGCGCGGTGGCACTCTTATCTGTTTTTTAAAAAAAAAAAGGAAACGTGGCCTAACGAAAGAAAGAAAAATTCAGTGCGCATTCGTTTCAATTGGGCGAAATATATGGGAGAAAGAGGGTTGTCAGATCCATTCCTGACAATTTGGAAGAAATGTCTCAGCCCCGTGACACTAGCATTCTTCAAAAGAATTGTTATGACGGGAGGAGGAGCGAATTTGAGATGATGCAACTCTTCTGGAAGAAGCATTTCGTTCATATTTCTGAGGCTGGTTAGTTATCTGCATGGAAGACTTCCGTCTGTTGCACTGTTGAAAGCTGTGAATCCCGCGATCTGGATTCTATGCTTTCAGCCTGCTGTGCTGCTGGCGTGATCCTGGAAGGGACAGGAGAAACAGCAAACTTTGACTCGTTTCTGAA
The DNA here is from genome assembly GCA_025765615.1 of Zopfochytrium polystomum. Taxonomy (NCBI): domain Eukaryota; kingdom Fungi; phylum Chytridiomycota; class Chytridiomycetes; order Chytridiales; family Chytridiaceae; genus Zopfochytrium; species Zopfochytrium polystomum. The sequence goes on from JAIVFJ010000150.1 coordinate 41,923, forward strand.
AGCTGCGTTTGGTCGATCACACCCAATGGGTCGAAATTTCCCGGATTGCGCATGGGGAACGACAGCGATAATGTAAAAAACAGCGACAAATCGCTGTCTATCGACCTTTTCATCAATTAAGGCAGGGGTATAGTTGGAATACGAACCCAGGTTCCGATATCAATAAGCCGCGCTATAGCCACTAAATTACACAATACAATAATGATGAGGGGCAATTTTCTTTTTTGATTCTGTCAATTTGGATCCTTAGGTACTTCTACCGCTGACAGGACCACCAGTGGTGTGACATGTTCAAATACTTCATCTGCAGTGCTGGCAGGTTCCTACCATCGTAGGCCCCTTGAATGTCATTTTGGAATGGTTGATGCAGATTTCGTCAGATTCAATGACATATGCCAGCCTTGTCAAATTGCACCATGAGGAATGGTGTTATTGCACATTTTGCAGTTTCTGGAGATCTACGAGACTTTAAGGAGTATTACAATGAACGTCAAAGAAGTTTTGCTGGACACGCCTTGGTATCTTTATTTAATTGAAGAAGGGATTATCCATCATCAACTCCCGTGCTGTTTGGAGACAGCTCTGGAGACATGGGGCGTTTTGCTGGATGAAGTAGCTGATGATCTTCATTTAAATTATGGTTTGGTTGAGAACGTTTGTGCTCGCCATCCAGTCGCAATTCTAGCACAATCATTTCAAACAACTGGCGAAGTAAAAGCTGTTTTCGAGTGCATCCTTCATTACCAATGGAGGTTCAATCCATCTGACAACGGTCAGACGGGTAATATGCGAGAGGCTTTTGCTCAAACTTGTGGGCTGGCGGCACTAGCTCATATTGAAGGAGCTAATATTACCACTTCAAACTTGGGATGGACATCCACAGAAAGTGTTGAGGAATTGATTTCGAACGGATTCGCTTCGCTTCATTGACATTGTAGTAGATTTTGCATAGGAAACTGATACCGAGTTGATGTACACTTCAGCTAGTATCAAATCCTGTGGAAGAATACTGGCTGCAGTACTTTAGGATGGTGATAGCACTATTGAAGTTATTATATCCAGCCCAATTCAATGGGCTCTTTCTCCCAATCCATCGCACAAGGTTGCTTGGTCAGTGATCACAGAGGCACTGCAAGCAATTTTGTTGCATCAAAAAGCAGTTATACCAGAAGCAAAGTCGAAGACTCGAAGATGATCTCTGTGAAGTTTATCTTGCGGCTTCTGGAGTCAGCAATTAGGCTTTCACAACTGCCTGACACCTCGTTGGAGGATGTAGGGACTACTGTGTACCTGATTTCGCAGCTCTTGGAAGCTCAAGGCGGGGGGACGTCACTCCCTTGAGGCCATTTTCTGCTCAAAATGGACTGAGGCAGTTATATTGGCTGATGGGTGAAGGCGGGCAGCTCATGAAGCAGGATGCAGTTTGTGAGATTTCTAATCTCACCAATCACAGTCTTTGCTGGGGTCTCCCTAAAAGCTCTTCCCCAGTTGTGACTATGTCATTATATTGGCCCCCATATTAATTTTTATCTTCATTACCATTCATCACATCCCCTCACAGGCGCTAGTGTTTATCACTATAAAAGGGCATCCTGTGTTCCTTGTGCTGAATAGGCCTAAGCAAGGGGCACACCCCTTATTCACTCTTATTTTTACTCATTTTCCCACCTTTCAATCCACTGTCCCTGCACTGATGTGGCCTCCTATATACTGTAACTCTCTCTCAATAAAACCTTCCTAGGTAACAACCAATCCGTTTCCTTCCTCCTTGGTGTTTCTCCCTAGGCCAGTGCTGCCAGACCAAGCTAGTGGAGGTATGATTTCCCCAGGCCAGTGTGTGTTCGCCAAGCTTGGGGGCAAGTTTTCTATCCCCTTTTGCTAGCTTTAGCAGCTGTCTCATGCCCTCAGCATGAAATCCCATTTAGCAGCTCTCACCGTGTAGACTTGCCATCCACTAGTGATTCCATCCAGCTGAGGGCTTATTAGCCCATGACCTCACCTTGATCACGAATTTGGACGATCGGGGCTTGAACCTGGGGCCTTTAGGGTACTCTTCATTGAGAAACTCCGCTTGGTCTAGCTGTCCTTGAAATAAAGAAATAATTGAACCACATCATCCATCATTGTTGAGTTTGAGCTGAATCCAGGGTACTGGCTCTTCTAATACCCAGTAACTTCCCCTCTTAAAGACTTGTCTTATCCCATTTGCCACTAGACTATAGATGAGCCCCTGAAGATGAAGAGGAGATCTCATAAGTTACTGACAGTGCATTCCCCGATAACCGATACTCAGAAATCCCAATGAGAGAGCGAGAAGAGATATTTGCAAATCTTTTCGGTTGGGTTCAAGAAGGTATAAAACTAGGCAAACAGGAGCCAACCGTGAGAAGGAAATCTGATTCCAATTGCCAGGCTGGATAAAACCCTTCTCCCTTTTGCAAAATCAAAAAGAATTCAGCTGCAGAGCCGATCTGCACCTGCAGTACACAAGGGGAGCCCCAGCAGATCCAGAGAAGCATCATCCCAGATCCTGATCACAATCTGCCTGCTCTCTCTCTACCCTTGAGTACAACAAACAAAAACCATTACTGTTATCTGAGTCACCATACCCTCTACCTTGACCTGCGAAGCTCTTCAAGCTCTACCTCAGGTCAATGCCTTGTTTGTACAGGGCACTTTGCTCTTACAAGAAAATGTTGTTCTGCACTCTAAACAAGACCAATCTGTCTGAGAGCACTGGCTCTCCATCTACTTCGAACAAAGGGCGCTTCGCTCTTAACAAGAAATGCGCACACCCTAAACAAGCTTTCTCGCTCCACACCAACTCAAGTCTGTTGGTGCCCTTTCAATACACCAAGCGCAATCACTAACAATTCCATGGCGAAAATAAAGAAAGGAAAGGATGATTTGCTTGTTTTTGGACCGCGCCCTGACTGAATTTTCAAACTACAGAGAGTTGGTATGAACCTGTCAAATAGACGCATTTTTTTGCACCGAATTGTGCATCAAAATATATAGTGTGGGTCATTGCGGCACCCGACCACAGTATCAGTCTCCTCTGTGCTTCCGATGTATCAAGCCCCCATTGCGATCTCTTGGTTAGGCGGTTCTTCAGGCGTCGATTGTCCATCGAACGGTTTGTTGGGACTTTTTTTTTCGTTGTCTGCTACCTTCAGACTTTCGGCCTCTAGAGCAAGGTACTCTTCAAAGGTCACCATTGTGTAACCTTCCGGCAGGTAGTTACAATGCTGAACATCATCCGTTACTTTTACGCAGGTCGGAGATGGTGGACCAGTCTTTGTCGAGCTCGTGTGCCATAGCCACATGGATCGTTCCACGGCCCTAGCGGTCAACCGCGGATAGTTTATTAATACTGTGTTCGTTATTCTCTCATAATCACTTGGAAAGAAGGCGCAAGCAATTGCACTCGGGTCACCACAGATGGTCGTGTCTCAGGCCCCGGAGGAAGCCCCAACTTTTCAGGTTTGAAAACTGATTGCCCATTTCAATTAGAAAAATGAGAAAAGAAAGAGAAAAAAAAGTCAGTGACAGTAAAAAGAGGGAAAAAACTGACAAGTGCTCTTGTTGGCCCGCCTGCCCACCGACAACCGACGTTGGCTGTCGCTTGCCGCCACGATCATCGTGGCAAACAACTGGTGCTGCGCACCAATACACAAACCAACTGAGAGAGAAGTAAATTACCCCCTTGCTGCCACTCCAGCCCACACCATTTGCCCTGATCTTGATCTCATCTCTGCTACAACCCACAGTTACACACTCAACCATCATTGGACAGTGTCTACGCAATATCTCTGAGAGGTAAGGTGAGCTTTGTTTTTCGAGCCTCCACTGATCGCCTTGCAGTGTTCAACGCAAATGCTATCAATCAGAAGCGAACGAAAACAAAATGTTATGGTCTGCATAAAGGGCCCTGTTCTGGACTCAAGCAGCCACAGTCTAGTGTATGATGGGAGAAACTTTCTCTCTCAAGTAGAGATTCATTTTGAGAAGTACCGCTATTACGACCTAGAACCACCAAATTGGAATGGAAGAGAGTATTTTCTTTTGACTGAATTCCGAAAAGCTTTTCTGAAGAAGGATTCAAGTTTGCGTATACCAGCTGATAGATCGAAGGACATCATTCTCACACGTGTGTTTGGAGAATCTGATAATGACAAAGGACTTCAGTGGGCTGCTTCCCGGAATGGCATTTGATGGCTTCTCCTTGGGCAGTATTGTGACAGCTTCATGACTGCTCTACTGGCTGGAGGAGAAGAAGTCACAAAACTTGCTGTCGCCCTTGCACAATTCGCTCATGAGCGCCCATATGTTGTGGAGAATGCCTTTGTGCATGTTCCCTATGTAAAGCCAACAAATTTTGAAAGACGTTCTAGAGATTCTCTTGTCAAGGATTTAAGAACTCGGACACAGGAAGTGAAAACCTTGAAGAATGAAGTGAGAAAGTGGACGTCCAAATGTGAGAAATGGCACTTAAAAGAACCATCCGTTCAAAAGGTTGATTTGTTCATTCTCTCTATTACTGCTCACAAACATCTCAGTTGCTTGACTTGTACGGGTCAGAAGTTCTGCTAAAAAATCGTGCTCAGGAAGCTCAAGACTTAGCGCTGCTTGCTGTGAAGGCAATCTCTTCAGGGTATCTTGATTTGAATCAATTCCAGTACCACTTTGTGTGTTCGCAAATGAAGATGTGTACGCTCAAAAATCTGTGTGGACAAGCTTCAGCAAAACTTTTTTCTGAAGTTATTTGGTCAAAGTTCATCTATTTGTATTCAAGCTCTCGTGAGAGTAGGAAGTCGATTGACGCACTCCGAGGTTCTGGATTTGATGAGAATGCTCTGGACAGCAATGATGTTGACCTTCCTCAGTTCCATCCATCTTGTTTCAATGGGGACCTTATGATACCTTCTCCCAGGTCCATCTGTGAAAGGATTAGTCAAAAGGAGCGCACTGCAGAGCCTGGATTCAGTTTGAGGAGAGCTGCTTTGATATATTCTGCTACAGCTGACCTCATTGGCACTGTTCCTGTTGATGTAACTCTCATTGCAGCACTGGATGATATGTCGATTGGTGCACCTGTTCCTGTGACATTCAGCCTGTCTAAGAGGAGATTTCTTGGTGCAGCAGAGATCTCAAGTGAAAAAAATACCTGGCGAAGAAACAAACAAACGAAGGACTGTGAAAAGGTAATTTCGCACTTGTCTTCTTTCAGTTCTAAGTAAAACATAGTTCTTGCGAAAATTGATATGCCAAAGCATGGAATGTATGACATATCTTCAAGCTCCAGATGATGGTTTTCAGCTCTTCGGTTGGAGGGAAATTCTATTGCATGTTACAGAAATCTCCAGACTTGCTCTACGAGCGGTGAAGCGAGTTCAACTTGCTCACAATGAAGATTTGAAAGCATTCCAGAAGACCCAGCAAAGCATCAACAAGACTGTTTTGAAACGCCAGAAATCTGAGTCAGCTGCTGTTGAAACAGCTGCTCAATCGAAGACATTGAATGTTAGAAGCCATAGACTGAAGTGGTTGAAGTCTCTGTTGAAGATTAGCCATCCAGCAATCTTAGGATTGTCTGCACCTTTGTCGTTGAGAGATGAATGCAGAAATGTTGAAGTAAAGCATGGCATAATAACAGCAGATAGTTTCAGACATGATCATTTGAGATTCGATTTAGCAGACATTTTCACTCTGGACCAGAGAGCGTGGCTGCGATCACTCATTTCAGTGTTGACCAAGGGCATTGTTGAAATTGAGGCTGCTCTGACAGATGAAGCACATCATCTCACTGTAGTGACTCTGACAGACACTCTTAATACAAGGTCATCAATTTGCAGTACTCACCTGACAAGTACCTCTTCAGTTGATATGTGTCGACAACGATTGATCCAAGTTTCAGAATTCATGGGTTCCAGAGGAATTCCTGTAACGTCTTGGACAACTGATGGTGCAACTGCACAGCTTGCTCATTTTCCATATGGGAAACATACACCACCATCATTTCTTGCTGTTTCGAGGATGGCCCATGCTGCATATGACAACCAACTGAAGCTACTGAAGGGTTTACCACAAGGTTGCCGAATGAAATCAATTGCCAGCATGATTCTTCAGAGCGCCCCTTCATTTCTCCAAGCCACTGAAGTACGACCACCACCAGCACACAACTCTATTTCTTCTTTTCTTGAAAGAGACCTTCTTCTGCGAACAAATGGGCTTAAAGGAGTCAGTCATGAAGCAGATATGTTGGAAAGTCATGGAACTCAGCACAGAACAACCAATTTAACTGATCAAATGATGGTCGACAACAATTGTGAAAATTCAAGTAATGCAAGTTATGGAACTGAAAGCTCTACAGCACAGAGGCCATTAGAAACAATGTTGTACCCTTTGAATCCTAGCCCTCCGTCAGTCAAGTACTATTCATCCTCAAATTGGAAACTTGCCACCATACTGCCAACTGATCTTCAGATGCGAGAAATCTGGAAGCGTACAACGTTTTCACCAACTTGGCAGTACTTTGCGTTTTCTTGTGGTTACTCTGTGGGTGACGATTTGATTTTGGATGAAACCATAGTGAGCCCTCCATCACTTCAGATTCGCAGCTGGCATGATTCAGAGCGCCACTCTCCGTTCCTCCAGCTCCAGGAGGAGGTGAATAAGCTGCTTAACAGCCCTCTTGTGGAGCTTTTCTACGCAGTGCAAACTTTGAAAAACGCAAAATTGGCCAGAATACAGTGTGAGACTGTGCTCTCTAAATCCTCACCCTGGGCCATGGGTGGCAAATAGAGCAATGGCCTAAATACCAATCCTGAAAAGTGAAAAAGGGCAAAAAGGAGATGTCTAGGGGTCACTAGACAGGACAATGTGTTTGGAGTCTTAAGAAGCCCAAGAAACACAAAGAAACTCTCTTACTATACACAAAGAGAAGACTCTCACACTCAGACCAAAGGCAACTGTGAAAAGGTGGCACACTAGCAAAGAATGTGCAGGGTTCTCTGGTCCATGACACAGAGTGGGCCCAATGGGAGGCAAAAGCCAAAGCCAAAGGGGACCGGGAAATCCGGTAACAATGCTGGAGGTGCAAGATGCAACAAGCTCCAGGGAGCGGCACTAAGTGCAGCACTCCAATCCAACTGAAGAAGACAAGAGAGTGGGGAGGAAAGTGGCCAGACCCCGGTCTGTTGGAGCCACCACCATGGAGCAAGGCTCCCTCTCTGTCAAAGACAAGCCCTAAGTTGGAGGGGGTTGGACACAGAGGGCAAACACAAGGAACAGTTAGTGTGCAGAGGTGTCTGTTGAATTAAATCAGAACTGTTTTCCACTTAACAGAACCAGACACAACTTGTCTCACTCCAAGGAGAAGTTCCAACTCAATCCAAGGAGGGGGCACACAGGGGTGGGAGACAGTGGGACTCTTCTTACTTCATCCTACTAGGACACAGACATCTGCTTCACCAAGCCAGAGGAATTCCCTATCTTAGAAGTAAGGAAGGTTAACACCCACTCCCTCACCCAAATGTGGCACCATGACATCACAGGCATTAATCTGAGAGAAAGAGGGTCTGAACCCAGTGAAGACCAGGCCCACCAGAGGCCACAGGAGCCAACAACCAGGGAAGAGGGGGCATACCTGAGAGACCATTCCTGCAGCAGTACCTGACCAGACAGCTCATTCATATCCCCTTGAGAGACCTGGATTTGACTAGATGTATTGACAGGAACCTAGAGGCACCACCACAGATTTACCCTCCATCCTTCCATCACCAAGTGGCTCCTACCCAGTCCAACCTGAACAGCATGCAGAATTGGTGAGGTGTACTGGGGCTTGAACCCAGCACACTGCCATCATGGCCAAGAGGACTTCAACCTCCTGTCACACACCAAGGGACTGCCACCCCCAGCTCTACATACAGTCAGGAAGAAAAGGGCAGGCAAGGGACTTCAGGCACAGGTTCTCACAGTCAACAAGATGGGGGGCAGCTGCTTAAATAGGAAAGGGTTGGAATCAGCAGGGTGAAGGAAGAAGGAAGGGAAAAGAGGGGAAAACATATACAAAAGAACAAAACAATAAATAAAACAGCAAAGAAGAGAGAGGAGGAGTGAGTCACCAAACAATGGGGCTGAGCCATCAAACAAGGAAGACAGCTCAGAAAATCATGGAGCATTTCTTGGCATCAGCTGCCAAGAAAGATGGAGGAGATGGAGAGAGCTGGTTGGTGCAAAGAGGAAGACAGTCACTCTCAGCCACACAAGAAAGAAAAGACACAGACAGAGACAACAAGGAATAAATAAAAGAGAAAACAGGAAAAACCGGAAAAACAGGATAAATTACTAATTGGAAAAATAAGTAAAAATCACCAATGAAAAGATAAAGAAAAACCCTGTGATCTCATACCCTTTTTATGAGGCATTACATCATGGTAGCAGGTGGTAGGGCTTGTTAGCTCTGCCATCATCTTGTTAACTCTGTCCATCTGGGCTTAGCACTTCTCCCACAGAAGTGTTTCAGTCCTAAGTCATTTCCAAAAGTGAGGGGCCATTGGCCAGGCATAGTAGGACTTTGCATTTCTGCCCAGTCTGTCAACTAGCATGTCTCGAACTTGGCACCTTCCCAATTGAAGGGAGCGCTCTAACCACTGAGCAAGGGAGCCTTGTATCAGCAATTAGAATCAAGACTGAGTCTTTCTGTCTGCAACATCGCCAATAATAAGTAATAATAGTAGAGCTCAGAGGCAGACATACAGAGCCAGTCGGAGGCCGTATGGAAACCCAATAAATAATAAGAGAGTAGGAATCCAAGCCTAGTCACGTTTTGCCAGCAAAACGCGGGTCGAGACGGGGTGGTAATCCTCACAATTACCAGTTAAAAAGTGGGTATACACTTAATTTATTTGAGGTCACAGGCTCGACAGCCTGTCGTCCTCACAACAGTGTCAAAACGCCGCTGCAGCAGCAGTTTATGGGCAGAAGACAGCATCCCAAAAGGCTCTGAAGTCTGCTCTGCGAAGTGAAAAGCAGAGTGCGAATTCATTCAGAGTGATTTGTGGTCAAGCCGCAGAATACCTAGAGTCCACAATTTGGACTCTACATTGCCTAAACTTGCAAGCAGACTGGATGGTGAAAAAGTGGGCTGTAGGGCAGCATGTGAAGGCCATTGCACAGAGAAGAGACTACGAGTCACAACAAGCCTCCTTTGCTGAGTCCATCCTAGCATCAGTGCCTGCAGAAATAAGCCAGAGAGCAAACTCCAGCATCGGTTTAAGAAGGCGGATATCTCATCTTACAGATTATTCTATGCTTTTTCTTTTTATGAACATTCCACAAATTTTGGGACAGCTTGTCAAAATGCCTGAAGTGTGGAAAGACTTGAGAAATGATTTCCTGGATGCAAAAGCTACTGAGATTGAAGTTGAGAAATTTCCACAGCAAGATATCCGAAAAGCGATACACATTCCTTTGAAAAACCGTTTTGATTTAACAGGCTGTCACTTACTCACATTTTTTGAAGACATGTCTCACCTTGCATGCAAAAGGCTTGTGAGGAACTTTCTGAAGCTGGAGTGCAAATTTGTTGGATTGGATCCATCTGCGTGGCAGAGAGTGACAGATTCTGCTGATGGTGAGACTCTGTTGCCAAAAGCCTGGTGGAAATGTGACGCCATGGATGTTGAGCAAGGCAGACTTGCTTTTTCAGAAAAGGTGGAGAACAAACTTCGACAACTTGGTTTTGTAAAGGAGGCAGAGTTTGCTAGTGTGATCAGAGGCTTCTATGATGCTTTTGATACTCGTGGACTTTCAGATGACGACCGTATGGCCAAATGCCAGTTGATTATTGACTACTTCATGAGCAAGTTAGGCTCAGAGCTATCTCAAGTTCATACTGCTACAAAGTCTCACTTTTCAGGACTTAACAGCGAAGTTGTTTGGGGCGTTCTTATGAATGCAACTGCATTGATAGCACTATTCCGAAATCTGCAGCAGATTCCAATCAACAACAATGTAACATTGAAAGCTATTGCAAGAAAAACTGTAGCTCATCCGATCTTGAACACACGGAGCTTGGGAACAAACCCTGTTGAGCAGTGTTTTAGCAGGATTCGGGAAAAGGATAGATCAGGTGGAAGAGGAAGGAATGATAAATCCAATGCAGAGCAAGTCAATGCCACTTTAAGATCTGTTCTTGTGGCAGAGAAGTATATCCCTCTGCCACATGCAGAGAGAGGATTTGCAATACCAAAGGCATCTAATGGAAAAACCTACCTGGATCGAACGTCCGAAAAGGAGATCTCTTCATGGAATGACCCAGCTCAAAAATCCATACCAAGTAACAAGCAGATTAACAAGCAGACAAAATCTATGCGATACAGTCCATACTTGATGCCAATTCCAACACCTCAAAGCATTAGCAAAGCACGAGGAAAAGCTGCTGAATTGACTGCAATTCCAGTAACGAGAAGCAGGCTGGGAACGATTTCCCCAGTTTGCGCCTCTGCATCTGACCCTGTAGAACACTCAGACAGCATGGTATGTGAATCGATGGAAGCCAGGAGGAAGTGCAAATCCTTCACACCAAGCAGCTTTGGGTGATGTTACGAATGTTCAGCATTACATGTTGAATCAATGATTTGTGTCATCAATAAATGATTTCAAATCTGTGGGTGGTATGTTGTAGTGTAGGTGACGTGGATGTGGTAGTTGCACCTTCATTCATTTCTCCTCCTGAAGAAGGGCAGTGACAGCAGACAAAAGAAATTTTTCAGTTTTTGCTGAAACCACCATCCACCAATCAGAGCCTTGCGAGCGGTGCAAAAGGCTTCCTCCGGGGCCTGGTCGTGTCTTCAAGTTTGAACCATATTGAAGCTTTGTGTAAGAGATTTTTGAGGTGAAGCCGCCCTCTCGCTCTTTGTATTGCTTTCTCCATCTTTCGATGCTTGATGATATTGTATTGGCTGGCGCATCTATCGAGTTTTGAAGACTATCCACCGCAACAACAGTGTAAGTCATTGGCGCACCGGACCATACCACTAGCCTTCTCTCTCGTTCAGATGTGTCAAGCATCCACTGGGACCTCTTCTGTAAACGTCTCTTCAAGGATGGATTGACTGTCGAGTTGTTGGCTGAGACTTTTTTTTTCCTCTTTCTCATGGGCCTCTGTCCAAGCTTCTGCCTCTAGCGCAAGGAACTCTTCGAATGTGACTTCTATATAGCCTTCCGGTAGATAGTTGCAATGTTGAATCTCGTCTGTCACTTTTACGCAAGTCGGAGGTGGCGGACCAGTCTTTCTAGGGTGTGGCCCTCCCAGTGGAAGTAGTGGTGGGCAGGGCTGTCCGTCACACTCCGTTTCAGGATGATCAATGTACTCACCTTCTGCATTGTAGGGGCCAAATTGTCCCCAGTCATCGAGACTCCAGTTACCGGCTTTGATCTCCTCGGGTGTCTTAGCTGCCACCGTTCCGCACTTACGTCTACCCAGACTAACGCACAAGACTAGCAAGAGTAGAATATGAATTGTGGTCCCCGTGAGGATCTTCACGAAGATCTGCATGCCGCCGCGGAGCCGGAGGACAAGGTGCAGGGTGGACTCTTTTTGAATGTTGTAGTCCGAGAGAGTGCGACCGTCCTCGAGCTGCTTGCCCGCAAAGATAAGACGCTGCTGGTCGGGTGGGATGCCTTCCTTGTCCTGAATCTTCGCCTTGCCGTTCTCAATCGTGTCCGATGATTCCACCTCGAGGGTGATGGTTTTTCCTGTCAAGGTCTTGACGAAAATTTGCATACCGCCACGCAACCGAAGGACGAGGTGAAGAGTGGACTCCTTTTGGATGTTGTAGTCTGAGAGAGTGCGGCCGTCTTCTAACTGCTTGCCGGCAAAGATGAGACGCTGCTGGTCAGGGGGGATTCCTTCCTTGTCTTGGATCTTGGCCTTCACGTTCTCGATGGTATCCGAGGACTCAACTTCCAAAGTAATCGTCTTGCCGGTCAGGGTCTTGACAAAAATCTGCATACCGCCGCGCAGACGAAGGACAAGGTGGAGGGTGGATTCCTTCTGAATGTTGTAGTCGGAGAGGGTGCGGCCGTCCTCGAGCTGCTTGCCGGCAAAGATGAGGCGCTGTTGGTCAGGAGGGATACGCTCCTTGTCCTGAATCTTCGCCTTCACGTTTTCGATCGTGTCAGAGGACTCGACCTCCAAGGTGATGGTCTTTCCGGTGAGAGTCTTCACAAAGATCTGCATCGTTGTGGGGTAGTGATGGGAAGAGAAAGAGGTTGGGAAGTGTTCGCTGAAGAGGGGACGAGAAGATGTTTTGATTTCGGTTAGCCAAAACGTTCGCGTTTTTCTGCACTGATTTTTCTCTGACAAGTCGTCCTTTCAGAACAACGTCAGTGCAAACATGAACTCCCAAACTCCCACTCATGTATGACACGCTTTTACCCACTAAATCAAAGTCCCAATGCTTCTGCATGTTTCCTGGTCCCAACAACTTGGTAAAAATGTCTGCAACCATCTCCATTGTTGGCTTGTGCTCAACAGAGATGACTTTCTCATGCTGGATTTTCTCCTGCACGAATTCGACCTTCACTGCTTTGTGCTTGGTACGCTGGAGATTCCGGTCCCCTGTCACTGTCTTGATGACTGAGGTATTGTCTTCATAGATAGTGGTTGACCATGAATCAGGGTGACCAATCTCCCCCAACAGTCTGTGCAACCAAATCGCTTCCTTCGTGGCCTCCAAGAGGCCTTCCAATTTTGCCACTGTTGTTGGGGTTGCAACTGAGGCCAAGCGTTTGCTCCTCCAGCTAATAGCACAGTTTCCAAGGAAGAATACAAATCCATAGACAGACTTTGCAGACTCTTTGTCTGAGGCAAAGTCAGAATCAGAGTATCCCACAAGTTCAATCTTGTCACCCTGTTGAAACACAAGTGGCACATCAGCAGTTCCCTTGACGTAGCGTAGCACATCTAGACCTACCTCCCAGTGTTTGTCTGTTGTGAGAGCCATAACTTGGCCCAACCATATAACAGCAAACTATGTTCCTAATCTCACTGGATCATGGTCTTAGCTGGGGTCTCCCTAAAAGCTCTTCCCCAGTTGTGACTATGTCACTATATTGGCCCCCTATATTTATTATATCTTTATTGCCATTCATCATATCCCTCACAGGCTCTAGTGTTTATCACTATAAAAGAGCATCCTGTGTTCCTTGTGCTGAATGGGCTTAAGCACAAGGGGTGTTAGGCGGAACTGACTGTGAGGGCGACAGGCTGTTGAGCCTGCGACCTGAAATAAAAAGAGTACACCCTGCTTTTTTTAACTGATAACTTGTGAGGATTATCAATTTGACTTGACCAAACTACGTTTCACAAAAGTGACGTAACACGGCTAGGCCCCATTTCTTATTATTTTCATGGGTTATTATTGTCCCTATAAGCCGAACCACTGAAATTTGGACTGTCTCTTAGCTGCGGCCATGTATGTTATTCATGTTATTACGCACTAAGTCACTGGCTGAATGGCTCAGGCTGCTCTGCACTACTGGCAAGAGGCCCTCTAGCTCAGCAGTGTAGAGCGATCCCTTTGATGAGAAAGGTGCTTAGTTCAAGACATGCTGGCATTCACTGACTGAATGATGCAGAAACGTTTAGTTCTGTACAATGACTAAGCCTTGCCTTCCCCCTTTTGGAAATGGATTAGGATGACGTGCTCAGTGGGTAGAAGTACAGAGTCCAGGTGTACACAGAGCTGCTCCATAATCTACCATGATGAAAGGCCTCATGAAAGGGTATGAGATCATAGGGTTTTTTCTCCTTTCTTCATTGATGATTTTTACTTATTTTTTCAATTAGTAGTTTATCCTGTTTTCCGTGTTTTTACTGTTTTATCTTTTATTTATTTGTTTGTTTGTTGTCTCTGTCTCTCTTTTCTTTTGTGGCTGTGAGTGACTGTCTTCTTCTTTGCACCAATCAGCTCTCCCCATCTCCTCCATCCTTCTTGGCAGCTGATGCCAAGAAATGCTCCATGATTTTCTGAGCTGTGTTCTTTTGTATATGTTTTCCCTTCTTTTCCCCTCCTTCTTCCTTCACCCTGCTGATTCCAACCCTCTCCTATTTAAGCAGCCCACCCCCCATTCTTGTTGCCCCTTAGAACCTGTACCTGAAGTCTTCTTGCCCGCCCTTTTCCTTCTCTGACTGTGTGCATGAGCTGGGGGTGGCAGTCCCCTGGTGTGTGACAGGAGAATTGGTTCTCTTGGCCATTTATGGCAGTGTGTTGGGTTCAAGTCCCAGTGCACCTCACCATTCTGCATACTGTTTAGGCTGGTCTGGGGTAGGAGCTACTTGATGATGGAAGGTGGGAGGGTAAAACTGTGGTAGTGCCTTGCTGGTTCCTGTCAATGCATCGCTTCAAATCCAGGTCTCTCAAGGTTATATGAATGAGTTGGCTGGCCAGGTATTATGTGGTGGTTTGGTCTCTCTGGTATTCCTCCCTATCCCTAGTGATAGTTCCTTTGGCCTTTGGTGGGCCTGGTTCACTGGGTTCAGACCCTCTTCCTTTCATGCTAATACCTGGGGTTGTCTTTGACCAGAAAATTATGCTTTCTTTTGTGATTGTGTCTGTTTCTGCTTTGGTGTGAGAACCCCCTCTTTGTGTTAGAGATTTATTTGTGTTTTTCTTGGGCTTTTTAAGACTACAAATACACTTTCCTGCCTAGTGACCCTAGACACCCTCCTTTTGCCCCTTTACATTAGTCAGGTTTGGTATTTAGGTCCATGCTCTAGTGTCCACCTATGGCCCTAGGTGTGGAGTTAGAGAGCACAGTCTCACATGACTGGCTAGCAGCAAGAGGCACAAGAGGGACCCAAACCTATTGTGACTGTTAGTTATCATTCTCGTGATGCCCCTGGGAGAGTGAGCCACCGCCAATGCAGACCTGGGCGCTGACTTGCGCTGATGACAATACTCCGAGTATTAAGTGGAACAGTATTTGTCACCACCGCCTGCCGAGCAACACCTCCAAATATTTCCAGCTACTGGTTTTCTCCTGCAACAGGATCATAACTATGCACAACGCAATGTCGTCCAACCTAAACTCGTTCGTTGGCATGTTCACTGGCAAGACGCTGACAGAATTCAATGACTTTATTAGCAACCTTCGGACTGTCGTGACCGCTGCAAGCCAGGAGTCACTATGAGATCCTCTACATCTCTGAAGGCTCATCCCATAGTCCAGTGGATAAGTGGGGAAAGGACAAGTCATCAATGATGGGGAACTCCTGGTTCTAAGGGCCAGTACCCTGGTGTTGGTGTTAATACTACTCTCTTTGTATGCTCTGAAAGCACAGATATACCAGTCAATAACTGTCATGAGTCATTGTGGACTCATGAGTGCCATAACAGCCATGGGCAAACATAAAGAGACAAGTCTCCACATGAATGAATCATGGGTGCCATAGGCATGAGATGACAGGGTTAAGCCCTGGAGCGCCCATACAGGACGGGATGGTATCCGACATACCAACTTGATGTGGAAGATGAGACAGGCTTGACTTGAAGTGAACCTGATGATGAAGTTGTGCTCAAAAGAGGGGTGCAATGGCAGATTACTGTAAGTAACAAAGAAAGCTTGGCCCACTCTGCACTAGCCTCTCTAAGTTCTCATCTCAGTAGACCCAACCCAACTTGGTCTTCACACACTCTTGCTTTGGGGAGGGGGCACTCACACAGCTTGGCCTACTCTGCACTTGCCTGGGGGAATGCTACCTCTACTTGCTTGGTCTGGGGGCTCTGGCCAAAGAGGACTTCTAATCCACCCTGCTTGGCCTACTCTGCACTTGCCAGGGGGATCTCCTACACCAAAAGAGGACTCTGTCTTCCCTGCTTGGCCTACTCTGCACTTTGCCAGGGAAGGTCTCCTATCCACCACACACATGGTCTTTTGGGGAGGCACTCACCTTACAACACCCTGAAAGGAGATATGAGGGACGCAACTAGTCAACAGGGGCTGCCCAAGGGGGAGTCTTATTGATTGTTTTTGAGTTGAGAGTTATTATTGAAGAGAAGAATGGGGGAAAGGGGCAGTATTTATGGGGATCAGAGAGAGAAAGAAAGAAGGAGGAAGAAAAAGAAGAAAAAGACAAAAGATAGTAAGAAGGAGAAAATGAAAGAAAAGAACAATTTGTAAGAATGAATCATCTTTCAGCCACACCCCCCTCCACCCAGTGTCTCTCCTGCCTCATATTTGAGATGGGCTGAATTTGAGGGCTGGGAGGCCACATCAGTGCAGGGACAGAGGCTTGAAAGGTGGGGAAAAGGAAAAATAAGAGAAAATGAGTAAAAATAAGAAGAAATAAAGTGTGTGCGCCTTGTGCTTAGGCCCATTCAGCACAAGGAACACCAGATGCTCTTTTTGATGCGGGGCATCAGCACTGAGTTAAATTTGAAAGTAAGAATAAGTATTCAAACATAGGAATAGAGTGGTTGTTTGTGATTGATGGGGGGCCACTATATGTAAAGGTAAAACCAATGAACTAGTCAAGGAAGAGCTTTTAAAGAGATCTCAACAGCTCAATGGCCCATGAGATTAGGAATCTCATACACTCCTCTCTCTGTCTCTCTCTTTCTCTCTCCCCCTCCCTCTCTCTCTCTCTCTCTCTCTCTCAGCGCTCTCTGTCTCTCTCCCTCTCCCTCCTCTGCGGACTGACAGTCAACAGGCGGTATGTCTCTCTCTCTGTCTCTGTTGCTACGCTCTCTCCCTGTCTCTCTCCCTCTCTCTCTGTCGTTCGCCCTCTCTCACTCTCTCTCTCTCTCTCTCTGTCTCGTGCTCTCGTTCCCTCTCTCGCTCTCTCTCTCTCTCTCTCTCTCTCTCTCTCTCTCTCTCTCTCTCTCTCTCTCTCTCTCTCTCTCTCTCTCTCTCCCTCTCTCTCTCTCTCTCTCTCTTTCTCTTTCAAGCGGGGGGTTTGAGGGGGGCGGCAGCCCACCCCACCGGAGGGCTCAGGGGGCGGGAACCCCCTGACTCAAAAACATATTCCCTCTGTCTCTCGGTCTCTTCCTAATCTCCTATATCCGTTTCTCTGTCTCTGTCTCTGTCTCTCCCTCCTTCTCTCTGCAGTCCTTGGTTTGTGAGACTACACTGAGGTCTCAGTCATAAAGTCTAGGGGTTTTATTCACAAAAACAAGTGCACCTGTCTTAAAACTGCAAGGATTGGACTCCTATTATTATTCCCGGTTCTTTAGTTTCCAAGGCGTTATCAAAGTGTATTTGTGGCTAACCCGTCTTTATTATTGGGCCTGCATTTACTACTTTTGTCTTCTAACAGAGACTGCCTGACTGCCTAGGGATGGGTGCCTGACAGGCTGTACCCCAAGCCCACCTAATTTATTATTTATTTTCAGCACTTGCGCATACACACATAGGGTTGGGGGGACTTAGAGCATTTGTGTGGATGCTCCAAGTCAGGGAGGTTGACTTGTCAATTTTCTCTCTCTCTGTTTTAAGGCCATTTCTCTTTTTCCTTTTCTTCAATCTGATTTCTGTCCTTTGGCACCAATACAGAGTCCCTTCAAATCCATCTGGCTCACGAAGGCGAGGGTAGTGAGAGGTGGTACACACCCAGGTGAGTACTTGGTCCCTTCAGGGGCTCCTCTTAAGGGGCCGAAGGTGGGGAATCCAGCTGGCACCACCACCAACTGTGTGACACTGCTGGCTCTGTGTTGGAGTGAGGATCCCCAGCGCTTGCCTGCCGCAACGACAGTGGTGGTGGCGATGACGACGGCGTTGTCGTCCCCACCTTCCCGCCCCTGCAAGGGTGTTGGTGGCCACGCTCTGTGTGACCCCTGACACCTGAGAGTTTGATCTACGAGTGCCTGCCTCGGTCCTATTGCTGTGAGGGTGAGATGTGTGATTACGAGTGCAATGCGATAAAGCCTGTTGGTCGAGTGATTGTGCTGACGCAGCCTGGCAGGGTGCGTGTACGATCGCAGGTGTTTCTGCATGCGAGTTCCCTGCTGGCGACCCTCCGACCCTACATAGTCAGCTCCCTTCTCTCTCTCCTCCCTGTCGCTGGAGACGCCAAGGGCTCCTGCAAGCACTGTCTGCAATGAGGGGTGCTAGGTTGAGCCCTGTCTGTTCCGTCGCTATTAACTGCTCCTGTTGTATTTGAGATTAGGTTCCTGAGATAAAAACCCCCGTTTCCCTCTTCTCTCTCTTTATTCTTCGATTGTATTGCGCCCTTGTGAGTGCCCTTCTGTTTCCCCTCGCATCAGCCCACAGCCATGCAAGTAATCAGTGCTCTGGCACTGATCCCTCAGAGGATTGTTCTTCTGAATGTTCATTCTTTGTGTTTGAGACCCCTGTTAGACAGATCAGTAGGGATACTTTGTGGTCTAGGCAAGTAGTAGGGCTGAAACACCCCCTAGACAACAGCCCAATAAAGTTAGTTTTAGCCTATTATTTGCTTTCCCTCACTCTATGGCCCAGATCCCAGGGTCAAAGGAGTGAGTATAGTCTCACAGGTTACTGTCTCGCTTGGGGGGTGGGGTGACTCAGACCACCTCATTGGAGGTGGACCAACCCATCCGACAAGGCAGCTGCTAGCAACTCGACGCAACGACAGGAAGGTGTCAGGATAGACAGTGTATCCAATCATGGAAAAGCAGTGCCAGTGCAAGTTGCTCAAATGGAGCCACAAGGTGGCCAGGTTGCCTAGACTGAGGGAAAAAGAAAAACAACAGAAAAAAGGAAAGTGGAGGCAACCGTGAGGAGTCTTTTTCTCTCTCTCTATCTCTCTTGATTGATCGAGCGAGGGGGGTGGGGGGTGGGAGCCCCCTGACTCAAAAAACAACCCAGTTTCTCTCTCCCTCCCGCTCCCACCCTCTCCCTCCATCCCTCCCTCCCTCCCTCCCTACCTCTCTCTCTCTTGCTCTCTCTCTTTTGCATTTCGTTGGTGCTGTAAAACTTAAAAAAAGAAGGAAGTCAATGGGCTGTCTGTCGATAAGGTGGCAGTCAACAGTGTCAGGAACATGGCAGGACAGGACAAGGCAGACATGGAACTGAGAGGAGTGATGATTGTATTGGAAACAATAATTCACTTGAGGGATGGGACAGGTCCCCCATCCCCCTCTTATACCTTTTGAGAGTCTTCCTTGTCAAGTCTCAAAGAAAGTTCCAGAAAGAGCAATTAGTAATACAATGATACCAATGATACCAATGACAACAAGACAAGTCAGGAAAGCAAAGAAGGTTTCAGAAGGTTCCATGAAGGAATGTTCTAGAAGGTTCCAGAGGTTTCCAGAGGGTGATTCATAACAAACAGGTTGTGTGCCTATCTCCCAGTGCTGGGAGTGGCAGTCAATGGGCTGTGTGTCTTGCTGTCTATCTCTCTGTCTGTTTGCAGTCTGTGCTTCAAAAGGCACTGTAGGGTACCTCTTCAAAACACTCCCTCCAACTGTCTCCTTCCAAAGCAGCTCTACTCAAGGGGCCAAAGTGTGCATCAGTGTCTCCAACTTTGTGTGCATGTTGCTTTTCCCCAACTTTGAAGATTTGCAACCAACCCAAAGGGAGAAGCAAGGGGTGGAGGGGAGGCAACCCCTTCACTGGGGTCAACTAAAATGATATATCAGTTAATGATTTTGCAAAGTCAACGGGCTGTGATCTATCTATCGATCAATGACTGTCTCTGTTTGAACTAAAGTCAATGGGCTGTTTGTATTTCTCCCTCTGGGTTCTGTGAGTACTCTGTCAGTCTTCCTGTCGCAGTCAATGGGTTGCTGCATCAGCAGCCGAGGGACGTGAGGTCAGCACTCAGTTTGTCTGAGGTTCTGGATTTGCCAGTGTGGCTGTGCTGTAAGACTGCAACTTCTCTCTCTTTCTGTCCTTCTTTGTCTGTCAGTGTGTCAGTGTCTCAGGGCTAACACCCCAAGCTTTGTTGGTCAGGCCTGCCACGCAATGTTCATTGTGGCATGCCACACTCCTTTCAATCCAGTAACAGATTGCCATCATTTTTTCTCCTCTTCTTTTTTTTTTTTTTTTTTTCTTTTGGCAAGGATTGCTTACTATTGGACAGGCATCCCCTTTTTTCTGTTTTTTTTTTTTGCTTTTTTGCTTATTTTTTCTTTTTTGTTTCTATTTTTGGCTGGGCTTATCACGTGATGAGACAGTCTTTTGCGAGACAAGGCGGCAGCGCCACGCAAAACAACAACAGATCAACGCACGTGCAGGTGAGAACAAACAAAAAAAGGAAAGAAAGAGAAAAAAGGCGCCGCCGGTTCGATCATCGAAAAATTCTCTCGACCAAGAAAACAGTTCAAAAAAAAAAAAGGGAAAAAAAAAAAAAATACAGCACGATCTCCACGCACTCACGCCCAACATACTTCCAGGACGGATCAATCGAATCAATCAATCGAGGTACAGCAGGCTGACTCCGTTTGAGTGGTTGGTGGTGTTAACCTTAACACTCTTAAAGGTAGCAAAAAGCATCGTCGTCATCAATCATCATCATCATCATCATCGTTCCCACCAACCCACCCACCCACCACCACACCACCACCACCGCCAACATCGCACTCGCACTTGGGCGGAACTCCCCACACATCTATCAATCCAAGACCACCACCATCCCCAGGCCCTCCCCTACAGCAAGTCGCGGCTCTACATCCACCCACTTCTCTTTAACCGTCTAATTTATCGACAATAATGTCCGCCGTCGCCGCCACCGCCGCCGCCGCCACCGCGGCCGTCGCTGCTACTGCCTTCCTCTTTCCTGAGCCCCACACGGCAAGCCACTTTCTCGACGCCCCCGCGGACGTCTTCTTTGCCGGATTCGAACCTTACTTCAACTTTGACACCTTCCGCGTCTACCGCCGTCAGGTGCCTTCGTCTGGCTTGGTGGGTACTTCTCTCGCTCTCTCCTGTTTGACCACCAAACGCACACAACACACATGCACACGCAACCTGTTCTCCCTTCCCCCCTCACGCTCCTATGAGCCCCTCTCCGTCGCTCGCTTTCGTCGTGTGGGGCCGTCCTTTATTCCGCCCCTTTCCTGCACTCTGCCCCTCTGCGCCTGTCTGTCTGTCGGAGTGAGGGGGGGGGGAGAAGGGATCGCAGCCCCTTTTTTCGTTTTGCTTTTGTTTCGGAACCGTGTGTCTGTCTGTCTGTCTTTCGTGTCTCTTGTCTCTGTCTCTCTCCCTTCTCTCCCTCTCTCTCTTCTCTCTCTCTCACTCTCTCTCACTCTCACCCTTTCGCCCTCCCACCCTCTCTCTCTGCCTCGCTGTCTCTCCCTCACAACCTTTTCCCCTCAACAGTACGAATACAAGGTCCGAGGAACTTTCCCAACCACGCCCCACCGGAACCTTCTGGCCGTCTACCTGGACGTCGAGTACCGCACAAAGTGGGACCCACACGTCCTGGAGGGCAAGCGCTTGGCGCCCTCGACGTCTCCCACGACGGCCGTCGGAGTCCAACCGCCGGAGGACGGCCCTCCCGACTCTCGAGCGACGTCTCCGAGCGCCGACTCAGGGGTGGAAGTCGCATCCACGAACGGGAATGCGCTTGTTGGTGGGTATTTCTTTCTCGAGTTCGTCGCACGTGCACAACTCGCGCAATGCTGAATGTCGCCGTTGCAAACACAACAGACTCTCGTCTGAGCGAGCTGCGCCGACTTCACGCCATTCCTCAGTTCTACCACTACGCAATCAAGGTCCCGTTCCCGCTCGTCACCCGCGACTACGTCTATACCTTGCGGGCGTGGCACGAAGACGACGGCAACGATCACCTTGTCGAGGGGCGAAGCACCGTACACGCGGACAAGCCCGAGACAAAGCAGGCCATCCGCATCGACCACTATTACCAGCAGATCGCGATCCGCGCCCTGCCAGACGGCCGTGGGTCCGCCGTCGGCATGCGCTACTATGACGACCCAAAGGGCTCCATCCCCACCGTCGTCATCAATATGGCGGCCAAGAAGGGCGTTCCCGATTTCGTCAAGGGTCTGACGAACGCGTGCAAAGGATACGACGAGTGGTTGAAGAATAGGAAGGACTGATTCGTCCCCACCGGCTCTTCCACTGACCCCTCGCGCAATGCATGCCAACATTTTGAGGCGCCCGCTCTGTTTCAGTTGTTCTTATTTGTTCTTGTTTTCTGAGTTTGATGTTGGATTGTTCTCTCCGTCCTCATCCGACTGGCGCGCTCTCTCTAGCCAGTATCTCTTTTCTGCTCTTTAACGACTGGTTCTATTCTACCGCACTGAATTATTTAATGGGCACTGTGGCCTTGTGATGGGGAGCGCCTCCTCTCAATCTCTTTGGACCAGGACCGCATCGCTTAATAGATACCCCTTCTCCACCATATGCTCGTCACCAACATTCCCATTGCCGTGCACGAGAGCGCGTCCATACAGCCGTGTTGTGTGCATGTGACTGTGTCTCAGTGTCCACAAGAAGCGAGCAATAAATACATCGGTGGGAGGATTTCTAGAAGCCCTGAAAGAACGATGGGAGACGGAGGAGCGACGGACACAGGGCGCAGACAGACCACGAAGACACAAGCCGAGTGCGCTCCACAGAAAGGCAAAGCATCCAACCAAGCGCCCACGCTCGCGAACTCTCGCAAAACGGTGCTATAATGAGTTCAAAAATAGAAGCAAAACATTTCCCTGCGCCGCGTAGTCCCGTAGCCCCTTCTTCTTGTGCTTTCGTCCCTGGTCCAGCCGGCGGAATTCAGGCAGCCTGACGCTGCCCACCGTATCGCACCCCACCCCCTCCCAGCCCGGCACACCCCTTCCCGCCAACTCCCAGCGTAGACGAAACTACCCCACCCCACCCCCGACCCCCCCAACACATCCCGCCCAAATCCCATCCGCAGCCATGCACCGCACCGTCCCGCGCCAAGCCCCGACAGAGTACTGCGAAAACTACCTCCAGTTCCCCCTCGACGGCCTCGAGCGCGGCAAGCCGCACGCAAACCAGCTGCTCGTCGGAGGCGACTTTTACGCTTCGACCGAGAGGTGAGCGCGGGAGTTGGAGGGGACTAGAAGGGGGGGGGGGGGGGGGGGGGGGGGGGGGGGGGGAGGGGGGGTTCGCCGCTTCGTGGGTCCGTGCGGGGGAATGGGGGGGCTTTGCACAGCCAAAATGAACCTAACGCATGACGCGCTTCTCTCTAATGTTCTTTTCCCCCCCACCAAGTCGTGAACGCTTCGTCGCCCATCCCACCGCCCAACGCGAACAGGTCCATCATCCCGCCCCTCGCATCGCCCCGCTTTCCTCATCCCTCCAATCTCACTCCGCCCGTCTCCATACACAAACCCCCTGTCCCCGCCCCCCGCCTTAAAAAAAACAAAAATTCAAAACAGCCCCAAAAAGCGCCCTGGGAACCCTCTCCGCACCGCTTCGCCGACGCAACAACCCAGCGCGTCGACTACCCCGTCTGGCCGCTGCCGCCCCCGGCCCCGCGCGAGCGCCCGCGGTTCGGCCCCGGTCCGGGACACGCCGGCGGCGCCCGCGGAGGGGGCAAATTCGACGCGACCACCACGCACAAGGCGGATTTCCGCCCGCACGATGTCGTCGGCGTTGTTGCGGCGACTGCCGGCGGCGGCGGCGGTGGCGGGGGTGGTGGTGGGGGTGCGGGCGGGCCGCCGTCGACGGCTGCAAAGAAGGCGGCTGGGAGCCGCGGGCTCCGCGTCGGCCCGCGGTTCGAGGCGCGCAGCTCGCACGCGGAGGACTTTTGCGCGTGGCCGGTACAGGGGCGGCCGCAGCCGTTCAAGCAACCCGAGTACTATCCGGGCGAGGACGAGAGGTGAGTGAGTGGGTGGGCGACGAAGGCGGAGCGAGGAGGGGGCGAGTCGGACGGTGCCTTCAACTGGGTCGGGGTGTTTCGCGCTTGAGCGTTGGAAATATCGAGGGAAAGTAACATCATCCCTCATCAAACAAACCCCTCACAAATAACATCAGGGATTTCCGCTCAACAAGCACATTTACCTACGTCGACCACACCGAGTACCTCGCTAACAGAGGACCAGAAGAGGTAGACTCTATTGCTTGAACCCCTCTCTCTTTCCCTCCCTCTCTTTCGGCACTCCCACTCTCTCTCGCCCCATAAACTCCTACACGAACACACACACACACACACACACACACACAACACTTATGCGCCTACAGGAATACGTCCCGCCCAGGATCCCCCCGCGCAAGTTCGAGGCGCTCAGCACGACGCAGGACGCGTACCAGGCGTGGCCGCTGCCCAAGCGGCAGGGCAACAACAACAAGGCGGCGTTCCGGCCGAACCGGTCCAAATTTTCAACGTCGACGACGTACGGCGACAACTTTCAGCCAAAGGAGGTGCCGCGGGCGTACAAAAAGCCGCCGGCGTACCCGGCCATCGTAAAGTCAAAGTTTGACGCCATCAGCACCCACAAGGCTGACTACCTGCCGTTCACAGAGGTCATCAGGCTGCCCGACTTTAGCCCGAAAAAGAACAGGCTCGTCGTGCAAGAGGACAGGGACTTTTTGACTTCGCAAAGCTTTATTAATCGCAGCCTCGTCAGTCATTTGAGTCGGTCATAATCGCCATAAACTCTTGCTCGTTTACTGTTCGTAGTGGTTGGTTGGTGGTGTTGGGGGTGATAAAGAGAGAGAGAGAGAGAAAAGAGGGAACGGATGTGTATTAATTTAGTTCTTTCAACCAACATACAATAACATCATGCGCGAAAGGCATGAAAAGAAGAGCGAGATGAGAAACGTCAAAAGCAAGGCACTCACTTTCCCCGTCCTGATCCAGGTCAAACTCGTCGATCATGGCTTGTAGCTCCTCATCGTCCAGGTTCTCGCCAATCTCTTTTGCCACGCGTCGCAGGTTTCGCAGCGATATCTTGCCCGTGCCGTCGTCGTCAAACAGCTGGAACGCCTTTCGAATCTCCTCCAACGGATCCCGGTCCAGTATCCGCTCGGTCACTTCGCCGGCGGCCAGGCGGGTGCGAGTGTGTGTGTGTGTGCGTGTGGCACATTCGCGTAGGCGTAGAACACAACAGAAACAGAACAAGTCAGCAAACTTGGGCGGACAAAGGCACAGCACACACAAACGCACACGCGTTGCGGAGGAAGAGGAGAGC
This sequence comes from Zopfochytrium polystomum, assembly GCA_025765615.1. Lineage (NCBI taxonomy): Eukaryota > Fungi > Chytridiomycota > Chytridiomycetes > Chytridiales > Chytridiaceae > Zopfochytrium > Zopfochytrium polystomum. The sequence goes on from JAIVFJ010000150.1 coordinate 67,035, forward strand.
GATTGCTACTCAACTGACTTTACTGAAGTCGTCAAAGTCGATTGTCCCTTGGCCGGCCTTGTCGTACTCGCGAAGGATCTTGAGGACCTCGGCCTTCTTGACGTCAAAGCCGAGTGCGCGCATTGCCACCTGGTTGTCGAACGGAGGCCGCGAGTGAGACTGGATCTAGTTGGACCATCACCACCACCAACCCCTCCACCGCCCAAACAACCGAATATACTGGCAGGCTGGGAGAAGGGGGGCGGTCTGCAGTCGGCGACACTAACCTTTAGCTCGTGGTAGTCGAGCGATCCGTCCTTGTCCGTGTCGAACAGCTCAAAGGCCTCCTTGATCTCTAACTTCTGCTCCTCGGTCAGCTCGGGGCGCACCTGGCGCCGCTTGGCCTTTTGCTGGTAGAGCAGCGACATGTGAAATGATTACAGCGGCGGCGGCGGCGGGTAGTAGTAGAGCAAGCTGGCTTGCAGGGACGACGGGCGCCTTCAGGGGGGGGGTGGTCGATGCTTGTTTGCAGTTTGTCTGTCTGTCGGTCTGTCTGTCTGTCGGGAGGCCTGTCGGCGGCGCAGGTGATGGGATTTATTAACAAATTGATGATTATTTCTGTTCCTTATCACCAACTCTGCTGGGGCCAGTGTTTGTTTGCCTGTCCGGAGCGGCGGACTTTGAAATGCATTGATTGGCAAACAGCATTGTAACAACCGCTCAACACAGCAGTACTCACACATATCGGCGCGCGGGATCGCTCGCTCACTCACTCACTCACTCACACACTCCGCTGCATACCCACCTACCCACCAACCACCACACACACACACACACACTGCCGCCCCACCGCCGTCATGCTTACAGCGCTCGATGCAGCAAGGGCTGCCGCTTCTGCTGCGGCAGCATCGTCGGGGTCGGCTTCATCGTCATCATCATCGTCGTCAGCGTCGTCGTCGTCGTCATCTGGTGGCCCGTCGTCGAGGGAGGGCTCCGCTCGTCTCACGCCGCAGCCGTCCCAGCAGCAGCAGCACCCGCAGCCGGCGGCACGCCGACCTGCGCCTGCGCCCCCCCACTCGCCCCCTATTAAGAGGGACCCCGACGCTCCGCGCCTCGTGATTTCCAAGATGGTCCTCCGAAACTTCAAGTCGTACGCTGGATCCGTCGAGATTGGGCCGTTCCACAAGGTGAGGCCAACTCTTCGCTTTATCCCTCTCCTTTTTCTTTCTTTCCTCACTTTCACTCAGCAATCGTTGGGTTCTAGTAGTGCGGTTCGCTTGTTGTGAGATGATGCCATGCACACAAGTACCTTGCATCGATTTTGGAAAAGATGAAATTCCCCCCCAATGCCTCTCGAAAAATCTGCGCAGAGGCACAAGCTAACTCTCAATCTATCCTGTGCAAAATTGCCCTCTATTCCCTCCGCCTAAAACAGTCCTTTTCGGCCATTGTAGGTCCCAACGGCTCGGGCAAGTCCAACGTGATCGATGCTCTCTTGTTTGTTTTTGGCTTCAAGGCGAAGAAAATGCGGCAGGGAAAGCTCTCGGACCTTATTCACCACTCGGCGGCATTCCCCAACTTGGACAGCTGCGGCGTCGAGGTGCATTTCCAGGACATTATCGATTTGGTATGTACTTAATAAGTAACTAGACTTCAACTAATGTCTCTTGTAGCCCGGTGACGCGTTTCGCGTAGTTGAGAACTCGCAGCTCGTTATTTCGAGAACGGTCGAGCGCGAAAAGAACGACAAGAGCACCTACAGGATCAATGGGAGGCCGAGCACGTTTACCGAAGTCACGGACCTTTTAAAAATGAAGGATGTGGACCTCGATCATAAGCGATTTCTCATTCTACAGGTGTGTGTGTGTGCCCTTGATTCCTTTCGGTGGGCCGATGCTGCAAAACAAGAACCACCTCTCAATAGAACACCCTTATGATTACATCTTCGCGTCCGCAGGGAGAAGTCGAGTCGATCGCACTTATGAAGCCAAAGGCGGGGAACGAGCATGAAGACGGCTTGCTGGAGTACTTGGAGGACATCATTGGAACGACCAAGTACAAGACTGCTATTGAGGAGGGTTGCAAGCAAGTCGAGACCGTCAGCGAGGAGCGGGACGAAAAGCTGAACCGATTGAAAATTATCGAAAAGGAAAAAAAGGCTCTCGAGGTCTGGACAACCGTACTAGACAAATATTCCGACCGACAGTCTAATCCTATTTTCGTCTTCTGTGTGCAGCCAAAAAAGAAGGAGGCAGAGGATTACGTGCGAACAGAGAACCAAATAGCGATCAAAACAAACATGCTCCTTCAGATTCGAATTGCCCAAAACCAAGCCGAGCTTTGCGCCAAGGAGGGAAAGAGGGTGCGTTCGCTCCTTGCTGCCAGAACTCCTTTCGAATCACTTAACTGCACTCAACCCTTAGGATGAACTTACGGCAAAGCTTGAGGAAATGAAAGGCGATTTGGAGAAGGCTTCAAGTCTGTTCAAGGAAAGCGAAGAGTCGCACAAAGAGTGTTTAGCAAGCTTCAAGGTAAGCAACTGGTTGACTTTTATACTTCTAAGAGCAACCTCAAATGCCAGAAAGCAGACCAAGAGGCTAAGCGCCTTCGTGATGAGCAGAAAGCACTCGAGAAAATGGAAATTGAGCTGAAAGAGAAGGAAAAGTTTCTAACGCAAAAGCAAAAGAAGCTTGCAAAGGTGCTCCAACAGGCAAGTCTGAAACCTCTCATTCTTTGCTTTGTGGTCTTACTTTCGAAATTATAGGATAAACTGACGAAAACAGAAAATACGACATGGCTTCAGCACTTCGACGATGACATGAAGAAGACCGACGACGAAATTCAAGAATTGTCCAGAAGGATACAGCTCGAAGAGAAAGAACTTGACGTTATTCGCGAGAAACTTAAGAGTACGCGCTTTAAGTTTTCCACCGCAACCTCTGAACCGTGTGCTGGGCATTAGAAAAGACGTCTGGCCTGCAGGCTGAAATCGAGGCGAGGCAGCAAGAACTGGCACCGTGGTTGGAGCAAATCAACTCAAAGCAGGTGGAGCTCAACGTTGCCAAATCGGAACGCGACATGGTTTCGAAGCGGATTGAAGAGGCCATGACAGTTCTCCAAGATACTCAAGACAAATTAGCAAAGTACAAAGAGGGTATCCAGAAGAGGGTAAGCTACTTGAAAGCTTGGTTCGCGCAGTTAACTTTGAAACGGCAGGAAGCAGATAGGGATCGATTTGAAGCTGAGTTGGACGATTCCAGGCAAGTTATCGAAAGCTCGACGGAAAAACTTCAGGTCTACTCCTTCTTCCTCATTTTCGTGGTTCTAACTTAAAAAAAAGCGCTATCGGGTGGAAGAAGCTCGACTCAAGAGTGTCATCAAAGCAGCCAAGGACAAAATCGCGGACTCCAAATCGGCCGAAACTGCGGCTCAATCTCGAGGGGCTGTTCTCGCAGCACTTTTGAGCCAGAAGCGAAGCGGTGCGATCCAAGGGATATGCGTGAGTCTCTTTCGAGTGCACAAACTTCTCTCTTATCCCTGTTACAGGGCCGGTTGGGTGATCTCGGAGTTATCGACGACAAATACGATGTGGCAGTCACAACAGCATGTGGGGCACTTGACAGTATTGTCGTCGAGACGGTGGAAGCAGGCCAGAAATGCATCGCATACTTGAAGCAAAATCAGATCGGTCGAGCGAGCTTTCTATGTATCGATCGAGTGAACAACACTCCACCAAGCCAACTCCGAACCCCCGAAAATGCGCCAAGGCTGGTGGACTTGATCAGACCGAAAGAAGAGCGTTTTCTGCCAATATTCTACCACGCTTTACGCGACACTCTTGTAGCCTCAAACCTGGAGCAGGCAAATCGGATTGCGTATGGGGCAAATCGATTCCGCGTCGTTACGCTGGAGGGCCAACTGATTGATACATCTGGAACAATGTCTGGCGGTGGACAAAAGCCGTTACGAGGCGGAATGAGTGCGAAATTCTCTGGTGGGGAGTCGCTCTCCGTAAGGGCCCTCGAGCAGCTCGCGAAAGAGCAACAGACGGCCGAAGACGATCTGAATTCATTGTTCAACAAGATTGAAAACCTGGAACGCACTCTCGTCAACGCCCAGGGTCAGATTCCAATCAAGGAAACTGAGCTCGCAAAAGTCGCTATCGAATACAAGTCTCTGATCGACCTCCACGCGGACTGCGAACGTCAAATTCGTGCTCTCAGGTTTGTAATGAACTGCCAAGCAAGGCTGTTGCTGGCTTCTTCGTCTTCTAACCTTTAAGGACCTCTCACTTTCCCAATCTAGTAAACAAGGAAGCAATGTGAAAGAAGAGGATCGAACTCGACTCCGCGACCTCGACAGTGAAATCGACAAACTGAATCGCAAAATCGAGCAAATCAGCCGCTCTGCGCAGCCGATTGAGGACGCCGTCAAGGAGCTCCAGGAAAAGATTCTGCAGGCCGGGGGCATTGAACTTCGTTCGCAAAAGGCAAAAGTCGACAACCTTCAGGAGCAGTTGACGAATTGCAACGAGCGGCTCACGCAGCTGAAGGTCGAAAAAAACACTCGCGAAAAAAGTGTCGCGAAGATGCAAAAGGCGATCGAAAAGAAAGAGGCTGAACTCCAAGACGCGGAAGAGCAGCTTGCTGAGCTTCGAACCAAAGAACAGAAGAAAATTCGACCTTTGAACGACATTCGAAAGCAGTTGAAGGACGCCGAGGAGGTTAGTTGAACCCTGCGGCAATCGCCAAACGAGAAACCATAGTTCGCTCGTACGCTCATTCATGCATCACGGAATAGGTGCGCGAAGAAATGGAGCAGAAGCTGGGCGCCTTGAAGAAGGACTTGGACGAGAAGAGTGAAGAGATGGCCGCACTTAAAGCTCAAGCGGTAAACACCTTTGGCGTTTCACCTGCGCTGGCTGATATTTTTTCTCAGTACGAGGCCAAAACGGCTGTCGATGAATTGCAGAAAGATATAAAACAACTTCAGGGCGAACTGAATCATTTCAAAAATCAGCTGTCTGACTTAAGTCTTCAGCCGGTCGGGTGCGTGAATATGTGCTTTTTGTCCCTTTTGAATCGCTCAATACTGAATTCTTTGTGCTTTAAGAGATGAGGAAGAAGTCCCCGATTTGGAAACTTACTCCAGGGAGGAGCTCGAAAACATGTACTCTGCAATATTGCAGCGCGAGATTGCTGCCCTCCAGGGTAATACGGTTGTCCTTAAACTTGTGTTTAACGAAACCTACATCTCAGAAAAATTGGCGGGAATGAACCCGAACATGAGCGTATTAGAAGAATACCGGAAGAAAATGACTGTTTATCAGACTCGTGTGCAAGACGTGGAGGCAATTACGGCCAAACGGGATAAGGCAAAAGAGAACCTCGAGGCTTTGCGCAAAAAACGACTGGATGAGTTCTTGGAAGGATTTACAAGCATATCTCAAAAGCTGAAAGAAATGTACCAGGTGAGTTTGCCGACCTGAGAGTAGTTTCGTTCAAGTTGGTGAACTAAGAGGCGTATACACCAGATGATCACATTGGGCGGAAACGCAGAATTGGAACTAGTGGACTCGATGGACCCATTTTCGGAGGGAATCGTGTTCAGCGTCATGCCCCCAAAAAAGAGCTGGAAAAATATTGCAAACTTGTCCGGAGGAGAAAAGGTGACGTGAATCTCATCGCATAAACCGTCTTGGCAAAGTTATGTAACCGATTTTGTGCAAATTGTCCATTTTAGACCCTGAGCTCACTCGCCCTCGTGTTTGCCCTGCACCACTACAAGCCAACGCCGCTGTATGTGATGGACGAGATTGACGCGGCCCTGGATTTTCGGAACGTATCCATTATCGGCAATTACATCAAAGAACGAACGAGGAACGCTCAGTTTGTCATTATTAGTCTCAGAAACAACATGTTTGAGCTGGCTGATCGGCTGGTTGGAATTTACAAGGTAAAAAAAATTAGCCGGGGATGTCTGCGAACACGATCGAGCATCTAAAAACTTTCCTGTTTGGTTGCAGACGTCGGACACGACCAAGAGCATCTCGATCAACCCGTCGACCGTCCGAATACCTTTTGGCCTGTGATGATCATAAATCGATTATGATGAAGCATTGAAGTATAGTTTATGCTGGTTTTTGTGCTTCGGGACGTCAGCCAAACGGCATAAGGTGGAGCAGTGAGCAGTTGTGAGTGTTACTTGCAAGCAACTTTCAAAAAAGCCTCTGGTTCATATCGAAGAATATATAAAACACTACAGCACGCTTCAGCACGTCCTCTTTTGCCTTCCATATGACAAAAAATCACAATTAAAAAGAGCCTGGATACACAACACCCCTGATTCTTTCTTTCGCCTTGAAGGCCGAGCAGGTCATTGCTATGGAACGCTGTTTGGTCAATTTGACGACGTTTACCCGGCAAAGTGCTCTAACTAGAAGATGTTCAGCGCATTTTTCAATTTTTGCAGAACGGACAGGGCCGCGTCGTGTCAAAGTTTCACAGCTTTTTGGTTGCGGCCTCCCACGTTTTTGTAAGAGTCAGAAGATTTGGTTTGCGTGCAGGCTGCAGCGGGCAGCACACTCTCCTTGCTGACTATCAAATGGGTTGCATAGTCCCCAACAGTTTTGAGAAGAATTGCACTTTGATTCATGTTCCCAAACTGATCAAAGCACACGATATGAAAGAATTGAAAATGGGGATGGGGGGGCCTTCCAAAAATTTGCTTCGAGACTACCTCTGACAGAGGCTAGACAGATTGCTCTGTCTTCCAAGGGGTTTCCGTTCTGCCGCAGGGCAGATCGCACAATCTGCCCCAATTGATTTCGAGTCGAATCTGACTCAAATTCATTTTGTTGTAAACTCACTGGACTTCTTTTCAAGTGGGCTCCTTAAAGTTTCAGGGATGTTGCTGTGAGTCTAATCGGGCTTTTCATTTCGTTGAGGGCCTTTTTTTTTCTTTTGTTTTTCTTTCAAGTCGGCACAAAACCTTCGCAAACTTCAAAATACGTCAAACAAATTTAGCTGTTCCGAAGACAAGGATTCTACTAAGTGCCACCGTGCAGACCTGGGTGGGCAAGTTCAAAAAACTGAAGCAAATCAATGATGACATTACTTGGAGAGTCGGGAACAAGTCTAGCATGTTTGGAATTGATTTCTCTGTCCATATTTCCATCCAAAAATCTCTGCTGATGTCGACCGTTTATCTTGAGAAAATTATTTTTGGACGACGTATTTTTGATTGTACACCGACCAGTGCTTGTGCCAGGCCCGTGATATTCAAGCTACTTATGTATGAGAATGCTGACTATCATTTTGCTGCGACACATTTCGCTATCGCCGGCGTGATCGACTCCGCCAGCATCTTCCGCGCAGCCGACCTCCTCCGCTTCCGCCTCACGCACGCAACCCTCACGCTCAAATCGACGAGCCCGCCTTCCACGTTGCTATTCACCCTTCGATGCCTCGATGTGAAGACCTCGGGCCTATGCGATTGGAGTCCTGGATTCAGTCTGACAAGCCCTTCAAAGCGATCAGCAGCGCTTCGGAGGAGGGCCACGTCGACGTGCTGGAGTGCTGGCGGGAGTTTGGGCAGCGCCTGTTCGACGTGGCCAACGGGACCCTCCCAAGCGTTCAGCGTGCCCCTCAAGCCTTTTGGCCGCCGGGAGGTCATGGAGTGGTGGACCAACAGCGGACTCCCTGTTGACTGGACAAAGAGCGGCATCTTGGAGGGCGCGAGCGAGAACGGGGGTCGACGGTTCGGAGAGTGGTGGGAAGGGCTTCGCGTCCCGCCGTAGCACGCCAACGCTGGCTCCAACACTGCTGCGAAGCGAGGGCACGTGCAAGTTCTGGAGTGGTGGAGGAACAGTGGATCTCCTGTCGACTGGACGGACAGCACCGCGCTTGGGAGCGCAACCGAGAACGGCTGATCTAGCTGCCCCGAGCGACAAGGGACCTTTGTGTCTTGGAACAACTTGCTTCGCGCTGCCGCCTGCACTGGTTCCCTGCCGCTCTTGGAATTTTGGAGGAAGGCTATCCCGGACTTCGCCTCTCACGCAGTCGCTGACCTCGCCGTGCAAAACGGACACATTGCCGTTCTCGAATAGTTCAAATCGTCGGCTACCAAATCAGCCCCAAGTCTCCGATGACGGCCACGCTCTTTTACAGGCTGCTGTTCTGGACTAGCTCCGTCGTAGTGGGTTCCCGATGGATTAGGCAGCTATTCTTTCATCTCACTGAGAACCAATTAGCATGAGAAGCTTCCGTCTCCCGCATTGTTGAAAGCAGCGCATCGCGTGATCTTGCTACCTTGGTTCTTGCCTGCCAAGCAGCTGGAGTGATACTGGAAGGGGCAGCAGAAACAGAAAGCTTTGACTTCACTGCAAAAGCAGTCTCGCCAATCACACCCACTGAAAAGAATCATTGAGTCGTTCAGCCAGTGGAAGAGAAAAGGGGTGGCTCCTGCTTTGTATCAAATTATATAGTGGACCGCTGGACCACCTACACAAATCACAAAGTGCGTCAAAACTCCAAACCCTACGCAAATTGCAAATTGAAAATCGCAAATTTGTGCCGCCTCTTGGACATTTGTCGTTGCAAATGTCAGTATTGCTGTTCATCGCATTTTGTCAAAGCGTTTTTGTTTCCAAGCGAACGTTGTCTGGGGAGCCTGTCCATGAAAACTAATACTTTCGATAAAAACAGTCAGCATATGTTTTGTTTTTTTTGGGTGGAAACAAAGGAAACGAGATCCCTCCCAATGTGTTTCTGCTTTTCCCCCACAAAAGCACTCCTGGTGCTGACAAAAGAGAATTTTCGGTTTTTTACCATCGCAGGTTTGACTACCCCTATTACCGCAATCCACTGAGAACCTTGCATTTTTCAAAATGAAAATGATTATGTAAAATTGAACGTACAGTGCAGGGCAACAAAAATATGCAAATCCAGCACTTAGTAAACTTTGACTGCAAACTACACCTGCACCAAGGCTTTTTTTTGGCCAGATCTCAACGTTTATGCAACCAGACTGGCAAGGAGAATTGAGTAACATAGAGACTTGTGACGAAACTTGCTGACTGCAGGAGGAGTATTGCAAAAACCAGATAGATTTGGTGGTCCTCAGAATTTGTCATACATAGTAAAAAATGAAAAAGACAGAAAAAAATTTTCCCTGCCAAAAAAAATTGGCGCCTTTAATCATAGTTTTTTTTTCTTTTGGAAAGAGAGTGGTTTTTTGGACTAGAATGGCCTAGAAACTGGGGGGTCCTTCTTTGGTATTATTTGCAGTTTTGTGATTGCAAAGGGTTGACTTGGCAGGATTCAATTTGTAAATTTTTTTATGTCCTGCACTGTAGATTGATTTTTTTGCTTTTTCCTATCTGTTGATTGGGACTTGTCGTGAATTTGGTCGTTGGGGTGTGGTCACTGTGGTGGGGTGAGCAAAGCTGATCACTGAGTGGCAAAGTCGAAATTCAGCTTGGTTCAATTTGAGATCAATTTCATTTCAAGGTAATGTCATTTTCTCCAATTTTGAAAAACATCGCCCACCACAGATTCAAGAACTCCTTCCCCACTGTGTAATCTCTTCCCTGACAAATTTTGTGCACTTACATTGTCTGACAGGCGACCCACAAAGGATGGAGCTGTGACTGCACTTTCTTCCAGAGGCAGTCCTGTCCTAAGTTTGATGAGTCTTCTCTTATCATTTCTGTCCCTTAAAACAACAGATTTCCCATCAGCACTGAATTCAGAAGTGTTCCTGAATGAGTACCCATCCAGCTTGCTTAGGCAACTCCTGTCCAGTTGAGGCATTCCAAATCCTGACAGTCTTGTCATAACTTCCAGACACAACAAACTGCCCGTCAGGACCGAATGCTGATGAGTAGAAGGCACCAGCTTGTTCCTCCAGCTTACGCAGCTGCTTCCCAGTGGGTGTATTCCAAATCCTGACTGTCTTTTCATCACTACCAGACACAATGTAGAGCCTGCGTTACCAAGACCTGAACTCCTTTGTGCGTGCTTGTGCATGGCTCTTCTCATAGTTGTTTTGGACCATTTGTGGCAGCTCTTCGAAACAATGACGCCTGCTTCGACAATCTACAGAACATCATGGATGAGCTTACTGCTGTCTTGACTGCCTTTAGCGACCCTGCGGTCCAGTACCAGGTCACATTCCTTCGCCGATACAGCTGTATGGTACTGGACAAGTGTCAAGGGTGAATCGGCGATTGGGGTATTCGATCATTGCTGGAATCCTCGTTTCTTCATCCGAGATACTGCTGCAACATTCGGCTTCATGGCTGTAGTGCGTGGCCCACACGAGGAGCTCGTAAGAGATGCTGCGAAGAGCCTGGAGTTTCTACTTGAAGATCAGTAGCTCAAATTTGGAGAAACAGGAGCGTAGCATCTATCAAGCGAAATCATGCTTTGCGTTGGGTCTATCGTGTAAACGCGCGAAGAGTCGTTTTCTAGTCGCACTTTGGCTAGTCGTTGTTGCCTCGAAGGTTTCCTCTAAACCAGAAGTGGAAGCCTTCTGACCGCCTCCACACTTGTGTCGTCAATTCCGTGAGCTGGACTGCATGTCCGCCGTTTGGGTCGTTTCGGACTCACACTGTTGTAGGACTGGCTCTTCCCCCCTTCGGCCCGCGTCGTAAACCGCTCGACACATTAACAAAGAGCACTAAAAACTCCAACAGTGGAGGTGGGGGACGTGCATTCCAAAAGGGCCCTTGAATCGCCCAAAGGTCAACTGCAACACAGTTGTTTTACAAGTACACAAACTTGTCGCCGTCGTCCTCGCTCCGCATCACCATTGCTGGCCCCGCCGCCGCCGCCGCCGTCCCAGCAGCGGTGCCGCCGTTCCTCGGCACCCTCATTGCTTCTTTACCTCCCCAGCCGTCCCTGTCGGTTTCGTCACCGTCGTCGTCGCCGCCGTCGCTGTCCTCGTCTTCGCTTTCAGTGTCGGCCTCCCACTTTCGCTGTTCCTCGTAGCACTGTCGCTTGATTGAATCGAACAATCCCGAGCGAATTGTGCTCCTCAGCGCATCGTTCGTCTCTACTCCAAACTTTGCGTACCACACCTCGAGGCGCTCTGTGAAGTGATAAAACCAAAATGACGAAAAGGAAAAAAAAAAAGAAAAAAAAAAAAAGTGAACTTTACAACCGGAGGCGGGGAGGAGGGAACTGACTACTACTGAAGGAGAGGGAAACTGACCCATGTAGTCGGCAAACACGACCTCGGGATCGGTCGAGATGAAGCGAAGACCAAGAGTCTCTTCGCCTTGATGACCATTCCCCTCGCTTTGAGCCAATCTCGCCCTCGCGTCCTCTCTTTTGACCTCGTGGACCTCGCAGCCGTCAATGCCGTCGAAGTCGTCGCCGTCGTCGTATTCGGGACCGCGGTACCACCCGCCAATCTCCGGTTCAACGTCCTCGTCGTCGTCGTCGTCGTCGTAGGCTCGGCCGCCGTCGTCGACCTCCATCGGCTCGCCGCCGGCGAGCCGCGCCGCCTTTTCAATCTCGTCCCACGAGCGCTCCGCGCCGTCCCACAGGCACGTGCCGACGCGGCCGGGCTGACCGTAGTAGTCAAAGTCGTCGTCGAACGGGGACGGCTCGAACGTGGCGAAGTCCTCGACGGCCGTGTGGACGCGCAGCGAGCGCCATCTCGGCTGCACGACGCGGGCGATAAAGTCCTCGGCGGCGGCGCGCTGCGCGCGGGTGTGCGCAAACACGGCGGAGCGGAACTGCGGGCCAAAGTGCTGCCCCTGGCGGCCGGTCTGCGTCGGGTCGTGGATGCGGAAGAAGAGGTCGAGGATGGTCTCGTAAGGCAGCTGGGAGGGGTCAAAGCGGAACTGGAAGGCTTCGGTGCGCACGCCGCGGTGCTTTCTTCTTTTGGTGGAGGACGACGACGACGACGACGAGGAGGAGGACGGTGTCTCGGATGCTGTCTGGACGTATCCGCGCGCCATGCCGACCTGCGGGTCCACGACGAGGGAGCCGAAGGCTTTCCGGAACGCACGCTCGATGCCCCAGAAGCGACCGCACGCCTGCGTGGACTCTCCGGTCAGTGTGTTTGGTCAGGCGTAAGTGGCGATGGCAAGGCGATTCGCGACCACGCCGCCGGCCTCGTGGCGCCTTTGCTCGACGGGCTCGTCCGCGCACAGTCGAAAGCAGTAGATTGCGCCGGGCGCAGGTTGCGGCGATGCCCGGCTCCGCGGCGCCCGACCCCACTCGCGCGCTCTCTTGCTTACGGCCGTGACGAAGGCCCGGCGGGCGTCAGGTCGGTCCATCCATCTATCTATCCATCCATCCATCCAATCAACTATCCGTCTGTCCAAGCTGCAAGAGACGGCACGGATAGAAGCAGCAGCCGTTGTCGCTCTCTCTCTCTCTCTCTCTCTCTCTCTCTCTCTCTCTCTCTCTCTCTTACCAGCGTGGCCGTCTCCTGCGGCTGCTGCTCGGCCGTCGTCATCGTCGTCCCCACTGCCCCCGCTGCCGTTGCTGCTGGTGGTGCTGCTGCTGCTGGTGCTGCTGCTCTTGTCGTCATGACAGCGCAAGTTAAGTTTTTGTCTTGTCAGGAATGGATTCCCGAACGCACACTGGGAAGCGATGGCACTGCTGGTTCAGACAATCTTTGGAAAAAAGACTCCTGCAAAAGGAATGAATGATGCTTTTGGGGTTCTCGCCAACCCACACTCATCTTCTTCCCATCAAATCAAGTCGGACGAGACGGTTGATGGGGGTGTTGATTGCAAGAACCGTCAGTCAGTCAGTCAGTCAGTCAGTCAGTCAGTCATTCAGTCAGTCATTCAGTCAGTGTCGGCTAGTCGGGTGTTTGCGAGGATGGATGGATGCTTTCCGGGTCAGTTTCAGCAGCTTCCGTTCCGATTCACTTCATTCAGTGACTGCGTGCGTGCGTGCACGAGCGTGCACAAAAATTGTCTCTTTGTCTCTGTCAAAAACGGAAAGCTCCCTCCCACTGCAGTGTCTTTCTCCGTCTCTCTCTCTCTCTCTCTCTGTCTCTCGCTCTCTCTCTCTCTGTCTCTCGCTCTCTCTCTCTTCTCTCTCTCTCTCTCTCTCGCTCTCTCTCTCTCTCACACAATGCCAAGAAGTACTTTGAAGCACGCTTGGCATTCATTAATTGCACGACTCAACCACCGGACCCCACCCGACCCGACCCGACCCGACCCGAACCCAAACTCATTGCACCAGAATTCAATTCAAGTCGTTGTTAGTTCAAGCAAGCAAGAATGATGGAGACCGTTCGCCGCCTGCTCGACCTGCGCGTCGGCCCCGGCTACCGCGACGCCGTGGCCGCTGCCCGCGAGCGCTACCACCGCTCCAAGGGCACCCGCGGCCGCATCAAGTCGCTCAGCTCCGTCAACGTCGCCCCCGTCCTCGTCTACGTCCCCGCCACCGACTCGTGGGACGTGCACTACCTCGGCGAGGTCGGCGACCGCGAGCTGTTGGCCATCAGCCACATCTGGAGCGAGAGCGGCGTCCGCCCGCCCGAAGACGAGCGGGACTACGCCGCCCAGTGCGCAAAAATGATCGACGTCGTCAGGGCCGTCGACCGCTCGAGGCCGCCGTCGGAGGCTGGGGAGACCGCCAGACCGACGCGGACTCGCGTCTACTGGTGCGATTACCTGTGCGTGGACCAGCTCAACCCGCTGGCGGTGAGGGACGCCACCTACATGATGTCCTTGGTGTACTACTGGGCGGAAGACACCGTCGTTACGACGGACCCAACGATATGGAGCCAGTCGACGTGGACCGTCCAGGAGGCGGTATACTCGAGAAAATTGACTTTTGTGCACGAACCGGACGAAGATACGAGGCGGACCATCGACGAAGACATTGTCACGATGCGAACGTCGGACGAGGTGACGGATGCCGTGAACATCATGTCAAAGCGGAAAGGCGGGTGGGGCCTGGACAGGGTCTACGCTATACGTCACATGGTGCCCCATTTATCGCAAATGCCGTGCGTGTACGACCGCGAGATAGAAGACCTACTGCTCTGGCTGCGCGGACTGTGCGACGACGACGAAATTGTCAAAATTATCGAGTTGACGCCAGACAAAACGGCCAGCGGCCCGCTCATCGTCATAAAAGAAGCCAAGGACACCCACCGCCAATGCCAAGCCAAAGTCGACGACTTTATCGCAAAGCACCCCAACCGAACCGCATCGGTGGCGGCGATCCCGTGGGCCTACGCGTACCTGGACAAAGAGAAGGTTTCCTTGACTGAAGAGGGCAGCGACCAAGTTAGGCTCCATGACGCGTCGCTCTTTACGCCATTGACCAGTGCCCAATGCCGGATTGCCACACACGTCGACGATTATATCCTTTCCAACAAGGTTTTGTGCTCCGCAGCACTGAACGTGATCACGGAATTGTGCGATCTCCCTGCCGGATCTGAACGGCCAAAGAACTTTGAACTCGGAAATTACAACATGAAGCACGGCGCGCACTTTTGGAACACCTACTACAAAACCAACGCAATCCTGAAAGCTTTCCCGCAGATATTCGAAAAGGGCAAGGCGAATATGTGCGACACCTGCTGCACGTGCCTCAGGTTGTCGGTGCTGCAGGACTTGCTATCCCACGAGCCCATCTTCGAGGACGCTCCAAAGATCGAGTCGGACTTGAACCACGATCCGTCGTTCGAGGGTTTCGAAGACAGGGAAGAGCTGGAATGGGCCAGCGTGGTGACGCCGGTCACAAAACTGGCACCGACGGCTTTTGTTTGCACTGAGCACTCTGACAGGATGGCGCGATGGCAGGTTCTGGTCCCGTTTGAAAAGTCCAGCGCCATGAGCGCGATACCCGTTCGCCTGACGACCGTGCAGAGCATCAACCTCGACACCAACGACCTGTGGCTGACGTCCGTACCCACTGTGGTGGCCGTCGCCGAGATGCAGAACACGGACACGAGCAGCCAGGCCGCCATCAAGTACACCAACTCCCTCCGAAGCTCGATGCACAAGGGCGAAGACGGCTGCACCTGCCGACCCCATTCTGCCCACACATTTGGCCAAGTCGATCGCGTGCGCTTCAAAACTCCTATCGTGACTGCGGGAAGGCACGCGTTTATATCCCATTCGATTATAACGTGGGCGGAGGCGGCACTGCCTCTGTTCATGCTGGCAGCAGCAACAAAGCCAAGCGTCCGAAGAGCGCTGTTTCAAACGGGCATCTTGATGGACAGATTGTACCGAAATCGTTATTGGGGGTTGAGGAACTCGACCAGGAGAGTGATGTACTTGCGATGATTGATTATATTGAGTTTTTCTTTTTTCTTAATTGCGTGGGCTTCGGGATACACGGTTCCCGTGTTTGTACAATCGTCGATGAACAAGAGGGTGAAAACACCTCTCCCCTTCTTTGAAGTTGCCTTTCTTAAATCTGCCTGGCACATTTACCCTATACTGTGATTGTGTTTTGTACCATGTTACAACATGTACCGTGAGCTCCCGGCCCCTCCTCCCAGTTGCTTCGTTCACTTTGCATCCTGCCACTTGTTTTGAGACAATCCTCAACCTCTTGCACTCTGTTACATAGTTATGTTTGTCGGAAGCCATTCGAAAGCTCTGTCCCACATATGGCCCCGCCTGGGCTTTATTAACCCTCAAATGTTTCAGCTGATTCTTCGCTCTAAAGATGCACCTTGCATAACATATTTCCGATGCCGTCGGTTGACCTCGTAGCATGGATGGAATGAATGGCTGTCAGGTTGTCAGGTTACAACCACGGAGTGTTCAATGGTGACCACGGTTGTTGAAGGGACCGACCTAACGCATTGATTGGTTGAGCAGTTGATTTTGTCAATCGGCCTTTTGTGATACCTTTTGTAATTCAACATGTATCTGCAAGTCCTTTCAATGCTTGATCATCAAGATCTCCAGTGCTCCACAAGAGTACAGTCTGATTTCCGGTGATTACCATGAGAACTTTGATCACATCTCGCTATCGATTCTAGTGGAGGGGGAACTACATTGTTGGTCCAACTGTTGGACTCACACCATGTCTTCGGCCTACCTGTATGGTGAGGATGTGGCGTAACTCAACCCCTCTGTGGATTCCACTCTGCATGTAGCAACGCTTGTATTCCACTCTGTCGTCCCAAAAGACATCAACGTTCTATCTCCACTCTGACTTGACTTTGTGACAGCGGCGTTCCAAATTTACACCCACTCGCACACCGTATTACGACACTCGTTGCACACAGGCAGAGGTTCTCCGTGGACCTTTTGCACGAAGGATCGAACTCCATGTGATTCAGTATCAGGCCTGTGATAGCCAGGATGAGGAGGTCGATGCGGGCCTTCTTAATAAAAAAAGGAGAGATAGGTAACATAGGTTCACAGTTAACAATCTAATAACTTAGAGATGGCATTTATTGGAGGTTATGGAGGGAAGAGGGTTAAAGTCATGAATGAGAAAGGTCCAACACAAATTGAGGCATTTTCAATGTCCGATTTGATTTGATTCAATATTTCGAATCTATGAATGACAATTTTTCCAACATTATTCAGACATTCGATTCGGCAAAGTTTCAATTTTTGGGCCAAACGGTCGGACATTTGTAAAAATATCATATATGATTTTTCAACTCAAAATCAAGAAAACTTTTGCATTTCCAGGTGGAACTTTTTGAAACTGAATATGATCTATTGCCCCAATTTCCTTTCAGGTTTTGCAACAGACGTGGCAGTCACTCAAGGTTACTTGGAGATTTTGATTTTCAAAGTGACTGATTTTCTGCTTGAACAACAACTGTTCAGTGCAACAACACCTCACATGAATGCCACTGAAAACATTTTAAATTTCTGTAAGTTGTTAAACATGCAATTTTAGGCACCAAAAATTCAATGTATTGGTAAGAAATGATGTTGTCAGTTATTCAGCATTGTGAGTGTTAGGCGGAACTGACCGGTTAGCAGCAAGAGGCACAAGACGGACCCAAACCTATTGTGACTGTCAGTTATCGTTCTCACGATGCCCATGGGAGAGTGAGCCACCGCCAATGCAGACCTGGGTGCTGGCTTGCGCTGTTGACAAATACTCTGAGTATTAAGTGGAACGGCTCACTCACAAGGGATATGAAATTGACAGTAAATTCACTGTATTTTTTCTTTTTGTTTGTGGGAATGCCCAATTTCTGTTGTTGGAGAGTTTGCGCCATGCGAGGAATTTTTTTTTTTTTTTTTTTTTTTGATTTTTCCTCTCCAAAACTCCTTTGCAAGGAATTTTCAGGGTATGATTCAAGTGTGTCGCCCCTTTCCCGAATTTTCGATTTTTGTATTTTTCCGCACCAATCAGAGAATTTCTCTCCCCCTTTTTGCAGATTTCGTCGAGGGGACCTCACTGGGGAATTTGATTCCTGCGAGTTTTCCAATGAAGAAGACAACGTCCCATTCCTTGTCAGCCAGCTCAAGGGAAAGGAATTTTGAAAGGTCTTTTTCCTCCCATTTTGCATTGCCTTGACAAGGAATTCCTTTGCAAGGAAAAAAAAATTCTGCGCGGCGCAAACTCTCTTTTGCGGAAATATTTGTTCTGTTCCTTTGGGCAGATGTGACTGTGCATTGCGCGACCCCACCTACGTTCATACTGCAGAATTTTTGGTAATGCCCCCAAGCGACCTTTTCCCTTGTTTTTTTCGTGTCGGACAAACAAACAATTTTCCTGCAATGCCA
Source organism: Zopfochytrium polystomum (assembly GCA_025765615.1). Lineage (NCBI taxonomy): Eukaryota > Fungi > Chytridiomycota > Chytridiomycetes > Chytridiales > Chytridiaceae > Zopfochytrium > Zopfochytrium polystomum. The sequence goes on from JAIVFJ010000150.1 coordinate 84,712, forward strand.
CCAAGCAAGTCTCGTATAAAGATATCTCTTTATTGTTGACGTTTGTGTCAAAAATTACATTGGAACAAAGCAAACTCAACCCCATTTCACAAATCACGGCGTTTAGTCGACCTAAGAGCGAAGGGACGGAGCAAACAAGATGATGAGTCAGTCACATAAGTAGCAAAGACAAAGTTGCCATAAGCCAATTTAGCACTCTACCTCCTCCATCTGGGTCGAAGCCTCGGCATCTTCCAGGGGGGGAAGGTCGTCCGGAGTGTCCGTGACAGCTGAAGATTCCTCCTCGTCGATCGAGAGACCCAGCTTGATCATACGGTGGATGCGGCCGGCAAAGCCGGACGGATCTTCGAGGGAGAAGCCGGACGACAGGAGCGAAGTCTCGTACAGAAGGTAAGTCAAGTCTGCACGGGGAAAGTTAGTCCAGTGAAATGAGAATTCACTTATCCACAACTAACCTTTCACGGTCTTGTCGTTCTTATCGGCGGCGACCTTCTCCTTAAGGGCCTTGACAATGGCGTGGTTGGGGTTGATCTCCATGGTCTTCTTGGAGGCCATGTACGACGACATGGACGAGTCACGGAGGGCCTGTGCCTTCATGATGCGCTCCATATTCGCAGACCAGCCGTACTGGCCGGTGACGAGAACACACGGGCTGTTCAGGATGCGGTTGGAAATCGTGACCTTCTCGATCTTGTCTCCAAGGATGTTCTTGATCTCCTTGGTCAAGTCCTCGTACGCCGCCTTCTGCTCCTCAAGCTGCTTCTTCTCGTCCTCATCATCCTCAAGCTCGAGACCCTCCTTGGTGACGCTCATCAGCTTCTTTCCGTCGTACTCCTTGAGTTGCTGGACGGCGTACTCATCGATGGGGTCAACCATGTACAGAACCTCGAAGCCCTTCTTCTTCACACCCTCCAAGAACGGTGAGTTCTCCACAGCCTGGCGGGACTCGCCAGTAATGTAGAAAATACTTTTCTGCTTCTCGGGCATGCGAGTGATGTAGTCCTTCAAGGAGGTGGCCTCCTCGCCAGACTTAGTCGAGTGGTAGCGGAGGAGGTCAGCGATCTTGTTGCGGTTTGTCGAGTCCTCGTGGATGCCGAGCTTCAGGTTCTTTGAGAACGCCTCGTAGAACTTGTTGAAGTTCTCCTTGTCCTCCGCAATTTCGGCGAACATCTCGAGCACCTTCTTAACCAAGTTCTTGCGGATGACCTTGAGGATCTTGTTCTGCTGGAGCATCTCACGGGAGATGTTCAACGGAAGGTCCTCAGAGTCGACAATACCCTTGACGAAGCTCAACCACTCGGGGATCAAGTCCTCACAGTCGTCCATGATGAAGACGCGACGGACGTACAACTTGATGTTGTTGCGCTTCTTCTTTTGCTCGAACATGTCGAAGGGGGCGCGCTTGGGGATGTAGAGGATCGCACGGAATTCGAGCTGGCCTTCAACGGAGAAGTGCTTGACGGCAAGGTGATCCTCCCAGTCGTTGGTGAGGGACTTGTAGAAGCTGGCGTACTCCTCGTTGGTGATGTCCTCGGGGTTCCGAGTCCACAGAGGCTTGGTCTTGTTGAGCTCCTCGGTCTCCTTCTTGATTTCCTTCACCTTCTTTTTCTTCTTGTCCTTGTCCTCATCGTCCTCAATCTCCTCAATCTTGGGCTTGTCGGCATCCTCCTCAGTCTTCTCCTCCTCTTCCTCGACTTCCTTCTCGACTTCCTTGGTCACGACAAGCTGGATGGGGTAGCCAATGAACTCGCTGTGCTTCTTGACGATGTCCTTAATTTTCTTCTCCTCCAGGAACTCGGTCTGGTCTTCCTTCATGAAGAGGCGAATAACGGTACCGCGACCGATGGGCTCGTTTTGAGTGTCGAGGGTGATGGTGAAAGAACCGCCGGCAGCAGACTCCCAGATGTACTGCTCGTCGTCGTTGTGCTTGGTAATGACTTGAACCTTGTCGGCAACAAGGTACGCAGAGTAGAAACCGACACCGAACTGACCGATCATGGAAATGTCGGCGCCGGCGCTGAGGGCCTCCATGAAGGACTTGGTGCCCGACTTGGCGATGGTACCGAGGTTGTTGACGAGGTCAGTCTTGGTCATGCCGATACCAGAATCCCGAATCTCGAGAATCTTGTTCTCCACATCGGGGGTGAGGCGAATGAAGAGCTCCTTCTCCGAGTCGAGCTTGGATGGGTCAGTGAGCGACTCGTACCGAATCTTGTCAATGGCATCGGACGCGTTCGAAATCAATTCACGGAGGAAAATTTCCTTGTTGCTGCATTACGAAGGCAAAGGACCGTCAGTTAATTATGATAGACGGGGCCAAGGGAGGAGAATACAAACCTGTAGAAAGTGTTGATGATCAGGGACATCAACTGAGAGATCTCAGCCCTATTTGAAGTGGGGGTAGTGGATTAGAATTCCGTCGGGATGGGGCACGAAATGACTGTGGCAAACGGGACGCAACTGGAAGGCGAAGGTCTCCTGCTCGGCGGCCATTGTTGCGAGAGGGATACTTGAATACGAAGGGGTTGTTATGGAATGCGACGAGAAGTGCTAGGGGACTAGTAGAACGAGAGGAGGGGGAGGAGCAGAGAATGGTGTTACAAGGAAAAATGACGAGGAAATTGCGTTAGTGAATAGGCAATAACGATACGTGGCGCCGGGGAAGCGGGAGTAAGGAAGAGGGAAGGCAGCACGAGCGACAGCACGGGCAACTGGCGAGGCGACGTGGGCGGCGACAGTGAACGAGCAGCACCTTTTCCTGCTTTCCCTCAACTTTCTTTTTCTTTCGTCCAGCCGTTGTCTGTCGGTGTGAGGAGTGGAGTGTGTGAAATGCCTCTCTCACTCTCTCTCTCTCTCTCTCTCGCTCTCCCTCGCTCTGTCTCTCGCTCGCTCTCTTGTTCGCTCTCGTTCATTACCCCTTGTTGTGTGATGATGGTTGTTGTTATAGAGGATCTGTCGGCGGGGCCTCGGCTCACTTTATATATGGGCCTTCGCACACGGGAACTGCTTGGGGAAAGGGAGCGATCGTCTCTTTTTTGTGTTTTTTGTTTGATTTGTCCCGTTGGAAACAGAGAGGCAGAGGCGGGGAAGGAGAGAGAGAGAGAGAGAGGCGAGAGAGAGACAGAGAAAGTGAGAATCTGGTGTTGGCCTTGTCACGCTGTTTTCCCTCGAACGAAATGGAACCTTCGCTCGCAGTTGCTGCGTTGCTTTGCCAGTCTTTCCATTTGTTTCTTCCAAGCGAGGGGTCAAAACCCAGACAATTCTGCCCACTCATTTCTCACGCATCCACGATGCCACTCCCGCAAGATCCCTCTCCCATGCAAGAGACCGCACACCTCGCGCACACACATACATACACACACACACACACACACACACACACAGTCTCTCTCTTTCTCCTCCCTCCACTGAATTGATTCCGACCTCAATACGCCAAAAAGAAAAAACAAAAAAAAAAAAAAAAAAACCAACGCAAACAGCCGTTCTACCGATGGTGGTCGGCGGTCGTGACGGGTTGCAATTTGGTCAAGCCCGACGCCAAAAGGGGAAAAAAGGCTGAATACTGTACATATGAACAAGAAAGAAGTACAATCTCCGTAATTGCACTTAGAGGGGAGAGGGGAGGACAATGAGAAAGGAAAAAAGCAAGCGAGCGCCCCCCCCCTGTCATTACCATTCCCGCAATGTCCTCGATTGCCGTGCGTGGTCGTTCATGGTGGTCGTCGCGGACGTTTTGCCTGTCCCTGTCGCGTCGGGGAGAAAAAAGCGTAGACAAAAAAAGCGCGTCACTCTGCTCACTCTGCTCTCTCTGTCTCTCTCTCTAACTCCTTTGCGCACACGAACTCCACCCTCCCACCGCGCCACACCCGCTTTTGCACGCTGTTCCAGTGTGGATCCGGCCGCGTACAGGTGCCACCCCTTGGGCACAGAAGAATACAAAAAAGGAAAAGAAAAAAAAAAAAAAAAAAAAAAAAAACACAAAGGGAAACACGGTTCCCTCCCCCACACACTAACTAAAATGGCCCGTCAGCAGCAGCAGCAGCAGCAGCAGCAGCTACTACTGCCGCAACCACCAAGGACTGGCCCGCTTCTTGTCCATGAGCCACCGCCGCCGCCGCTCAAAGTCCTCTGCTTCACCCCATTCCGCGCAGAAGGCGGCGGCGGCGGCGGCCGCGGAGTGGCGCAAGCCGTGGCCTACGCGCCGTCGCACTGCACCGACCTGCGCCTGCGCGCACTCGCACTCGGCCGCTGCGGCTCCGGCTCTGGCTCCGACTGCGGCCACGGCGGCGGCGGCTTCTGCGGGGACTTGCTCCCGCCGCCGAGAGATGACCGTGATGAAGAAAAAGAAGATCAGGATGACCGCCACTCGCGGATGCTGCGCGCGTGCCTTTCGTCGTACCTTGCGTGAGTACCTTCTTTCTTGCTAATCATCGCAAAAGGCACACCAAAAACATGCCATCGTGCCTTGCGTTCATGCATGCATCGCATATGTCGTCTCCAGTTTTCTGGTTCGGCTTGAATTCAACGTGCCGTCTGAACTTCCACCCCTCGAAAAAAAAACAAAAAAAAAACAAAAAAAACCATAGGGCCGCGGACAACTGCGACAAGTTCTTTGCACAAAGCGCACTGCCATCGCAGTCGTCGGACCCCTCTTCTTTCGGGTTCTACGTCGAGTTTCCAGAAGCGACGGCGGTCGCGCCGACGCAGCCGCGGCTGAGAGCACGCTCGTTCACGCTTTTGCCGCCGCCGTTCCCGCCTCCACCCGGCTCGGTGGCTGCGCCGCTCCACCCGCCAAACGACGCCACCATTGCTGACGCAAACATTGGAGACGAAACCGCTGTCGCCGACGCCGACGCCGCCGCCGCCGCACACGCATTCCCGCCGCCCCCGTCCTCGGCACCACAATCATCCTTCCACCAGGGCTCAAAGCCGCTCCTCTCAGACGCAGCCGTCCATGCAGGAAGCGCCCTCTCCAAGTGGGGCGTGATCACCGTCCCCGTCGCAAAATCGTCCCCCGCCGACGGCCTGGCCCTCCACGATCAGATTGCTGTCGCCGCCACCGCCGCCGCCGCCCCCTCGGTCCTCGCCACCGTCCGCATCACGCCCGCCGACCTGGCAGCGTCTGTAGGCCCGCAGCAAGCGTACATCGACAACCGGCTCCCCTCGCCGGGCGTCTTTCTGGCGGCCGACCCGGTGCTCGGGCTCTACCTCAACGACGGGCTGTTCCAGTTCGTGCTCGGCCTGCTGACGGCAGCGGTCGGCATCCTCGTATCGGTCGCGCTCAGCGCCGCGGCGTACGCCTCGAACGACCTGGTCCTGTCCAACGTGGAGCCGGGCCTCGGTTCGCTGTGGGCCAGCTGGACGGCGACGCGGGCGTCGGCGTCGGCGTCAGAGGCGTCGCGTGCCGCGCGCCGCTCGTTGGTGGTGTCGACGACGGTGGCAGGCGCCGCCGTGCTGGGATGGGCGTTTGTCGCCGTGCCGCTCATCTCGGGGAACATGCCACGTGCGGTTGGTTCCCGCAACGCGACGCAGGCGGCCACGAAGGCCTACGCAAACGTCGAAGCCGTGACCGTGGCGGGCGCAAACTTGGACCAGTGGGTGTCGGCCGTGGACCTGCTGCTTCGCCTCAAGGCGAACGCGACGCTGGCGGAGCCACCGGCGAGCGCCGTCAATTTCACATACCTGGACCCGGCCGCGACGGCCGTGAATCTTTCGCTGACGGCGGACGGGTTCTCCGTCGCGTGGGGCGCCGGTTCGACCGTGGGCGTGAAAGCAAACTGGGGCAACCTTGTCGTGGCGAATTGGACGGACGCAATGTCGTGCCCAAAGGACGTGTTCTGCATGACGACGGACCTGGCGACCATCGGGCAGTTCCCATACGTTGGAAACGGCCTCAAGGCGTTCCCGCAGCTGTTGCTAAACCCGATCGACTCTGCGACGGGCGTGGAGTCGGCCAAGCAGCTGGTGGTGGGCGGGCAGCGAACGTACACGCAGCAGGCCAGCGACCTCGTCAACATCCAGGTAGTCAAACTCCAAAACTACACCGACGGTTCTTACGTTGTCGTCGAGTTCCGATTCACGGACTTTATGCGGTCCGTCGACTTTGTCGACGTATTCAATGCGTCGCAGTACCGCACGCTCGTGGGCATGCTCGGGCTCGATTACTACCCGCTGACGTTTTTCTCCGGCGACAACACCACGCAGTGGGACAACCTGCGAAACGTCACGTTCATGAGGGCGTGGAAGGACCAGCGGGGCATCGAAGGGGTGGGAGCGGCGGCGGCGGCAACCGACGAGCTTTGCCTCGGCACGTTTTACGCGGTTAAGCGCGACGGCGACTATTACCAGTTCATGCACTGCCTGCGGCTGAGTATGCGCGTATTGATGAGCGGAATCGATTCCGGCAGCGCGGGCGCGTGCAACGCCGACGCGCTGGCGGTGATCAACACGAAAGGCGGCAACGGAACGGCGGCCGCCCGGTACACGGTGAACTGGCGGTACATCGACGACGCAGCGCCGACGTGCTACGCTTCGCAGCCGCTCGACAGCGACAGCCCGAGCCTCGCGCTGAGCCCGCGACAGCTGGCGTCGCTGCACCTGGAGAACGCACCGGCGGACGCGACGGCGATAGACGCGATCAGCGTCACGGTGCCGCTGCGGGGCGACGGGCTGGACCGCGCGGCGGCGCTGCGGACCGACTTTGCGCGCGCGCTGACGCCGCTGGCGTTTCTGTCCAAGGTGGGCGGCGGCGGGAAGAGCGTCGGCGGCGGCGGGGGGCCGCGCGAGGCGGTGACGGCGGTGGTTCAAGTCAACGTCGTGCGGGTCCCGTGGGTGGCGGTGGCGGTGGCGGCGGCGGCGGTGGTGTGCGTGCTGGCGGCCAAGCTGGCGACCATGTTTGTGCTGCCGCGCGCGTTCCAAGAGCCGTGGTATGTTGCCGTGATCCGCGGGGTGGAAGCGGAGGCGGCGGCGGACGTGGCGGCGGCGGCGGCGGCGGCGGCGGCGGGGGAGAAGAAGGGACTACTGGCCGGGGAAGGCCCATGGGAAACGGCGGGGAGTGGGAACGGCGGCGACAACGTTGGGTACAAGAAGGTAACGGCAGGCGGGCACGGGCTGGTGCTTGTCGGCGGCTCACGGCTGGTAGTTGCCGAGAGGGCGGCAGCGGCGGCGGCGGCGTCGAGGGGTGTAGGCGGCAGTGGTGGCGGCGGCGAGTGGAGGGCACTGCGATGATGATGGTGTGATGATGAGCGATCGCGTCCGGCCGCGGCGTCGTGTGTGCGTGTGTGTGTGTGTGTGTGTGGGTGTGTGTTTGAAACTCTTTCCTTTTTTGGGAGGGCGCGCGCGGTTGGAGAAAACAAAAGCAGCAACGATGGCCTTGAACCCGACGATTTTCAAATCTATTATTACTCTGTCTCTCTCTCTCTCTCCACCCCCCCTCTCTCTCTCTCTCTCTCCAAACAAAAAAACAGACAAAATCAGACAAGTCACTTCAATACTTTTCTGTTTCTTTCAAAACCCCCGCAGCCGTCGTCGTCTCCGCCGCCGTCATGAGCAGCAGCACGTCACGATCCAACAGCGTCAGCGAAGAAAAGTGAGTACGGGGCAGGGCCGACCGCCGCCGCCGCCGCCGCCGCAAATGCGGCCCACCGCAGGGTGGCAGCAACTCGCAGAAGCATTCATGCAGAGGTTGTGCTGGAATAGTTAGCGCCTGGTCTTTGCGGTTGGCAGTGAGCAGCATCATCATCATCAGCAGCAGCGTTCGATCGCTGAAGCTTTGGTGCATGAGCAAGCCTTAAATGTCGAATCTTTTGCGTGCATCACAACCCACCACCACCACCGCAAAGATTCAAAACCCCACGCCACGCCACTCATCGGTCCATCCCTCCATCGTATGCACCTTTGGCTGGTGGGAACGTCAGTGGTTTCTGCAGCAGCGGGATATTGAGGACGGTCTGATTCCCACCAACATGCAAAGCACTCCTCCGATCGCATCCACGCAATCGAACGGCCGATCTGTGCACCTGCTTGTCCCCAACCATTCGCATCTGTCATCCAAAGACCCTGGCCATGCTCGATGCCGCCCCCGATTTCTTGCCTGCGCTGCCTCACCGTTCTCGCCGCTCCCCCATTCGCTAACTCCCCCTTTCCCCCGCCCTCTGCCAACCAACAACAGGATCTTTCGCACGGATGAGGAGAAGAAGCAAGCGGTCGCCGAGTTCGAGCGCAAGCGGAAGGAGGCCGAGGAGCGCAAGCGGGCCGAGTCGGCCGAAGCGCTTCGTCGTCAGGAGCAGGTGAGAGCCAGGGAGAGACAGAGAGATAGTCGGAGACAGACACAGGAGCCGGACTGGGACGCAGACAGACCGCCTTGTCGCAAGCGGCGTGCCCAATTTCCATTTCAGTGCAGTCCTTGCTCCACAAGCGTCTTTGTCTTCGTCGCCTGTTCCTTGGCCGTATCGTCAAAACACTTCTCCGCCTGCGCACGACCAGTTCCCTGAAACACTATTCGTGCTCGCACTGACGAATCACACCGCTGCTCTCGTTCGCTCCGCAGGAAGCTTTCGAGAAGGCTCGGATCTTGAAGGAAAAGCTGGAAGCCGAAACAAAGCTGAAGAAAGCAGCCGAGGAGCAGAAGCGCAAGGAGGAGGAAGAGGCTCGCCAGGCAAAGTGAGTGCGCTACTTTCGCTTTTGTTTTTTTTTTTTTTTTTGTCTTTCTTTCTCTCGGGCCTTTCGCTCTGCCTAGCGCAAGGGGAAGGCACAGTGAGTTCATTACTTACTGCCGTGCAGGCTCCTGGAGCAGAAGAAGCGCATGGAAGAGTTTGAGAGGGTGAAGCAGGTGCGTTGGGTAAATTCATATTTTCTCGTATATTCCGGTTCTTACACGCCCCGTTGGTTGTCCGGGATACTTTTGCAGGAGGAACGCGCAGCAGAAGAGGCCAAGCGGATCGCGGAAGAAAAGCGCAAGGAGGCCGAAGCTTTTGCCAAAATGGAAGAACTGAAGCGAAAGACGCTGGAGGAGGAGGCCAAGAAGAAGGCTGCCGAAGAGGCGCGGCGGCGGGAGGAAGAGGCTGCTCGTGCCGAGAAGCTGAAGAAGCAGAAACAAGCCATGGAGAAATTCGAAGAGGAGCGCCGTCTGAAGGTGAAAGAGCAATTCTTGTGCTTCGTGGGAGCTGGCGGTGAGGGGGGTGAGGGGGGGTTGCGGCAACTGTGGACCCCCATCGCTTACTTACCGCTCATAATGATCTTTCACCTCGCCGCAAACCCTCTTAGATGATGTCGGAAGTCGAGCGTAACGCGTATTTGAAGATGAAGGAGGAGGAGCGCCTGGCAAGGGAGGCGGCCGAAGCAGCGGAGCGCGAAGCGAAGGAAGCTGCGGAGCGGGCGATTCGCGAGAAGCAGGAAGCCGAAGAGCGAGCCATCCGCGCTCAAAAGGAGGTCGAAGAACGGGCGGCCCGGTTGCGGGCCGCAGCAGCCGAGGCGGAGCAGCTTCGACTTCGCCAGGAAGCAGAGGCCGAAGCGGAGGCACGCCGCATCGCGAAGGTAGCTGCAGAGACTGTCGAGCGGGCGATGGCAGAAGAATCGGCGCGGCAGTCGCTCCCGCCAAAGGACGAACCATTGGCGGGACTCAACTTTAGTGCGTCCACACTGCAGTCTGCACCGTCGCGCACCGGCACGGTTCCCCGTGCTGGGACGTGGAAAGCCACTCCCCGTGCCTGGAAAGGAGGAGGCAGTGGCGCTGGAGACCGCAGACCAGCCAAGGAGACCGCCACCTGCAGTTCGGGATCGCAGCGAAGGCGGGTGTCGCTGCAGCATCCTGTAGCGGCGTCTTTGGAACCTTTTCCCCACTGCTGCCCTCCGTCTTATCCTTCAGCAACATTTTTTCTTTCGACTTGCATCGCGGAACCTCTTAATGTGATTTCGGATTTAAATGGATCTCTTTTTTTAGTTTTGTTTCGTCCTCTTTTCTGTCCAACCCCCACCCTATCTCCAACTCGTTTCCTTTTCTTTACTCTGTCGGTCCCCTTCCAATCCTGCGTCGCCCTCCACGATTGCAGTGTTACGATCGAGTCTTGTACGTGCTTAGCACGAGCTTTACTCGCCGCCGCCGCCCAGCATCCCCAGCACTCGCTTCAGCCGCAGTCTCGATCCCATGGAAAAGTGTGTGTGATGTGTGTTTATTTCACTTTTTTTCCCCCGCTTGTTATGTTTTGAACATTCGCGGAGAGGTTTTTTGTCCCAGAGAGTGGGAAGCCTCTTTCTTCTCCTCACTCTCCCTCTCTCACTGTGTACCTCTTCTCTCTTTCTTTCTCTCTCTCTCCCTTCTCTCTCTCTCTCTCTCTCTCTCTCTCTCTCTCTCTCTCTCTCTCTCTCTCTCCTCTCGCTCTCTCTCTCTCTCTTTGTGTCTGTCTCTCTGTGACTGCCCCGTCAGTCAGTCAACTTACCTGTCCTTCCTGGCAAGGCCTCATACCGCGTTGTTGCGAGCTTGTGTGTTGTGTGTGTGTTTGATTTTTTATATTTCCACTTGTAATAGACAAATTGCCGAGAATGTTTGTGGAGGCACAGGCAAGCGGACTGACTGACAAGTCAGAGACCGGACAAGGCAGTGACCTTCGGACGAAATAGACTGGCTCTCTTCTTCTTCACCACCGGTTCTTTCTTTGATCGTGCGGCAAAGAGCGGCGGCAACAGCAGCACCAGCAGCAGCTAGCAGCCAGCAGTAGCAGCAGCCACCACCCACCTCGCTCTCGCTCCCGAAAGCGAAAAGGCACTTGCCTTCACCACCAAAAGCCACACCAGGCAAGTCCCCTTCAGCCATCGGCGTTAGGCTTTGGCCACCTGGTGCGCACCAGCCAGACCAGCACCCCCAAACAGCTCACCATCGCACAGAGAATGCTCGGTACCGGCGGTGCCCGATTTACCGGCGGCGATGCTATCACCCGCAACGATGGCGCCGGGGACGACAGTGTCAGCGCTCACGGCGGCGACGACGAGGTGCTGTCTCAGCCGCGGTCCCAGCCAGCTTCGCGCTCGCCGTCTCCGTCGCCTCCGCATGCCGAGCGGCAGTCGCCGCCGGGGGCCGACGATGCCGACGATGCCACAATGGAAGTGGATGAGGCGCGGCAGATCGCTCTTTCGGCCGCTGCCGCTCCAGAGTTGGCCATACCGTAAGGGGCACCCTATACCATCGCCAGCACGTAATCATGGGCCATTTCTGATATGCCCGTTTTTACCGTCGCCCTTTCTTTGAACGCCACAGCGACACGTTCGTCGGCGACTTTGGCACCCAGCTCAAAATCTTTTACGCACAGCTATTTCCGTTTAAAGAGTTTTACAAGTGGCTTAGCTATGGGAATGGTAAGGAGCCAGAAGCAAAAGGTGGTAATTAGTCGGCCGTGTCTAACAAAGCGCCGTGATCACTTCCACTTGGCCGCGCAACGAAATCCTTCCCAGTGCAACCCTCGCAATTTGCGAACCGCGAATTCAGTTTTACACTAGCGTCCGACGCGTACCTCCGCTTCCAGTCGTTCAAGGACGCCGCCGAACTGAAGCAGGAAGTCATGAAGCTGTCGCCAGTCAAGATTGACATTGGTGCCGTGTACAACTCGAAGCCAAAGGACCGCAAGCTGTTGCGGCCGGGTGTATTCAATCCTGTCGAGAGGGAACTCGTTTTTGATATCGACTTGACGGATTACAATTCGGTTCGAACGTGCTGCGGGTAAGTTGCGGAGGAGTGTTGATCGCACGAAAATATGTGAAGGGGAGGTTGCGAATGGAGAGCCGTAATTCTGATACTGCTGCTGATAATGAATGGTTGCAGGGAAGCGGATATTTGTTTGAAATGCTGGACTTTTGTTACTGTCGCCATCAAAGTGATTGATCGCGCTTTGAAAGGTACTTTGCTCCGGGTACGGGTAACATAACGACCCCCCCCGATTTTCCCAATAGACGACTTTGGTTTCATGCACAGATTCTGGGTCTACTCGGGACGGCGTGGTGTACACTGCTGGGTCTGCGACGAGCGCGCGCGGAAGCTGACGGCCGAGAGCCGCAAAGCAATCGTGAGCTACATTGAAGTGATCAAGGTACTTTTTTCTCTTCTTCTCTTTCCTCTACTCCTCTTTCCTCTAACCCTTTTTTTCTCGCCCTCAACACCTCTTTCTTCAAGGGCGGAGACGAGGCCGCCAGAAAAGTCCAACTCTCTCAACGCTTGCATCCTTCTCTTAGGTTCGTGAAAAATCTTGGCGCTGCCAAATTGCCCGAGCGAGGAAGAGCGAAAGACTTACGAAATCATGTTTTTCAAAAGAAAATCGCTTGATATTCTCGAGCCCGCCTTTAAGAAGAGGATCATTGAAGATCAAGATCTGCTGCGGTTGCCCGCAAAGTGGCGTTCCATGCTTGCGACGATTCCGGACGAAGGTTTGCCTAAACTCGCCCACCCCTCCCCCCCTCACTCTGTCAATTTTCGATCCTGCCGACCTCTTTTTCCTCTTCTACTAGATAGCCGCAAACGTCTGGACAAGTTCTGGTCTGACAACGTGGTCGAGCCCAGCGAAAAGTGGGAGCAGATTGTGCAGGTTGTTACCGACCTGTCCAAAAAGGTATTTTCCTTTTTCTCTTGCCCGCAGAATTATTTGTTAGATTGTGTGTGTGTGTGTGTGTGTGTGTGTGTGTGTGCGTGTGCGTGTGTTTGCAATGTCTGAGTGACTGCCAGCACTTACGCAGTTTCGTCGTTGTTTTTGGCAAACAGAATCGTAAAGTCCACGCTCCTACCCTGTTGAACGAGATCATCTTTGAGTACTCGTACCCGCGAATAGACGCGAACGTCTCCCACGGCCTCAACCACTTGCTGAAAAGCCCGTTTTGTGTCCATCCAAAAACTGGTGCGATACTTTTCCCTGTCTTTTCTCTTTCTTTGCTTGTGGTAGAGTGGGTTTGGGGAAAGGCATGTAACCCATCCTTGCCATTGGTGACAGGCAAAGTTTGCGTGCCGATCGACCCCGCGGTGTGCGAAAAGTTTGACCCAACAGCAGTGCCAACGCTTTCCACGCTGATTCAAGAAATTAACGAGTCCAAAGCGGATCCAAAAGGTTCGAGATGACACTGCCGAGAGGAAAAGAATTGCTTTAACGTATGAAACACCACCCCGGCCCATCCACCACACAGACACATCCTTGGAGCCGCACGTGCAGTACTTTAGGGACTTTTTGAAGCGCATGGAGGGGGAGGCGAAGGAGGCGCGTGCGAAGCGGCGGGACGAGGCGGAGCAGACTTTGGCATTCTAGTTGTGTTTTGCGCGTCCAATAAGTGTGTACTTTTTTTTTTTTTTGACTCGGCAGAACCAAGAAACCCGTTCACGTGAAGACGGGCTCTCACCCTTACTTAAAGCTCCTCCTCGCACACCTCAAATCCCCTGCCCTGGGCCCCTTCATGCAGGCGGGTAAAAGTTTGCAAATAGAACGATGGTCACTGCTCCGTATCCCACAAAGTAAAACAACAGCGCGTCGGCCAACCACGCCCCTTTCTGCTTCCTCCCATCGTCACCGCCACCGTTGCGGCGCACCCGCGCGGCTGCGGAGACGGTTTCGGCACAGAACCAGTACATGGCCGGCACGGACGTAAAGAGCCTCGTGACGACCTGCACGTGCATGAACAGCAGAGCGTAGAGCGAAAGGGCAGCCCACAGCGCGTAGAACGGCAGGTCCGCACGCAGCCCCGGCGGCTGAGTCGTCACGGTCGCAGAGCGCCGGCGTAGCCGTCCGCCGCGGCTCGGCAGCAGCCGTGCCAGGGCGGCGATGGTGTCCCGCCCGTGCGCCTGCGCGTACCGCCTGGCGCCGGCGGCCGAGATAGCCAGCATGGGCGCGGCGAGGAGAAAGTTGGGGAGCTGCTGCGCGGTCCAGTAGCGCAGGAAGCCGTTGTTCCTGTGAAAGGTCCCATTTGGTGTGAGACCGTGAGTGTGCAGATAGTGTATTCGTGTGTGCGTTTGTGTGTGTGCGTGTGTGCGTGTGAGTGTGTGCGTGTATGTGTTTGCTATGGGGGAGTGGTGGGCATAGGCCAGAGGATTGGGGTTGAAAGCCCTACCAGTAATGTTCCTGAACAAAGGAGTACAGCAGCGGCGGCGTTTTAGCGCACCATGGTCGGGGTGACAACGCCTCGGGCTCCCCGACGCAGAGGCTAGCATACCCATAGTACTGGAACGCGGCGAAGCCGGCAAGCACGATCAAAGAGTAAATTGCGCATTTAATGATCGCGACTGCCTTGCGCTGCGTTTTGTGGGGTGCGGGGTGGAAAGGGCGTGGCGCGCAATGTCAAGATGCTTCCTCCTTTCAGCTGAAGCTTTTCCACGAAGCAAAGAAATGTCACCAACCCGAACGCTCGAAGACTCAAGCAAGGCGCACAGGGCGCGAAAGGCGAAGAAGCCCACTAGAAGGATGCCGTTGGATCGGACGAGGCCCGAAAGTGACCAGACTAACGCGGCCAAACAGTCTTTTCGCCTCTGGAACAAGATGGCGCCACTGAAAGAAAGCAGCGCAAACAGACCCTCCGTGTATCTGCAAAGAAGGCGTTTTCCAAAAAACGACGGTAAATTGCAGAAGTAACGATGTGAAGCATGGTTTACATTGCTGTGAGAAACGGAGCTGCTGGAGAAAGGCAGAAGAGCAAGGCGGTGGTTGCGGCTAAGCTTTCCTTCTTATACACGAGCATAGTGAGCCTTTGTGAGCAGGGTGGGCGTGAGTCGCACGCTCGCCTCGAAACCGATCGCGAGGACGCTCACCGATAGAGTGCAATGGCAGCGAGAACAGTGGAAACGTTGCAAACTAAGATACCAGACAGAGCAAACAGGGCTCTGTCCGGAATTTCACCAGTGAATGGATATAGTACTGAAAGACGCCGTTCAGCTCAAACACCAGGTTTCGAAATACCTTCTTCTGACTATGAAACGTACTCGAGTTCTTTACAGCGCGCATCAGGAGTGGCAGCCCCGGCATGAACGCGTGCTCCTGCTCGTAGCGGTATCCGCGCTCGGCTATCGCAAGGAAGTACACCGAGTCCCACCGCACAAACGGCAGGATGAATTTGGCAGCGGCGGACGGCAGCGCGGAGGACGCGGCCTGTTCGTCTGGGCCAACCCCACCGTCGTAGCGGTCGTGGCGAGCGGGAAAGAGCAGCGTCGACGATGAGTCGTAATCGGCGGTAAGTCCGGTGGTGCCAGCGAGCAGCATGGCGGCGATGGCGGCGGTGCGGAGAGCAACGGCAGTTAAGGCGACACGAAGCCAGGAGGGGGGTAACAAGAGGAGCTGCTGTCCCCGCCGGCGGCGCATTCGCTGCAGCCTCTGCCCGTGCTCGCTTGGACGATTGCCCGTGGCCCGCTGCTGCTTCCGCCGCCGAGGACGGTGGCCGTGGCCGCCGAGAAGCCATCGTCGCGGCCACGAAGGTTGGGGTCGTCGTTGGTTCGAAGCTGAACCAACAATGTTTGAACCACAAGCAAAAGCGACAGGCAGACAGACAGACAGACAGAAGCTCTGGTGCGCTGACATGGACCACCATCACCACCGGCGTGGAAGCGGCGGCGGCATGGCGACTTCGACCGCGGCGGCGGCTCCGGCAGCGGCCACAGCGGCTGCGATCGAGGACGCCATGCGCCGCATTCTGAACGACCTTGCCAAGCACACGGAGAAGGGGTTGGTGCAACTCTCGCGTGGTTATGCATGGTGTCACAACCCCAAGATCTACTTACTGTTCTGCCCTACTTCAACTTCTACTAGGCGCAACATTTCCGAATTGTTTATGGACCTTGTTTCGAAGCGTGACTATCCGGACTACTACAAAATTATTACAAAACCCGTCAGCATCAACTCTATGCTGGTTTGTACTCGTGCGATTTTCCTCTGAAGCGTTCGTGTTTGGATGCATGCGTGTGTGTGTGTGTGTGTGTGTTCAGGCTGGATGGACAGGCAAACATCACGCAGACACTCTCACCCGCCAAACGTTCGACAAGCGTGTCCGGGAAAGGGAAAGACATTTATCCAAACTTTCTTTTCGTTGTCTCGCAGGGGAAAGTGGACAAGGGCGAGTACAAGGGTTCATTCGGGCCGTTCGAGCAGGACTTCAAGCAGCTGGTCACGAACGCAATGACATTCAACAGGAAAGGCTCCGAGGTTTATCGTGATGCTCAGACTCTGCAGGTACTCGACTCCCTATTTCCAACCCCGCTTGTTGACCATCTATTCCTTCCGCGCAGAGTCTATTCAACAACTTCTTGAAAAGAGAATCAAAGCTGCTGGCAGCGGCGGAGGCAGCCGAGGCGGCTAAGTTGGCGACCGAAGACAGTCCTCCAACCCAGGACGAGTTGAGGAGTATCGTTCGAAAAATCACGTCGTACAAAAACGAAGGGTACGCCGCTCACTTTTGGACTCGGAAAGAATAACCATTCCCGTTGCAGTGGATACCCCATGTTCGAAAACTTTTTTGAACTGCCGGATGCCGATCAGTATCCTGACTACTACATCAAGGTTTGCTCAGACGTTAATCGTTTCCGACACTGACCCGTCGCAGATCAAGAAACCGCTTGCCCTAGACATTGTGAGAAAAAGGATCAACGCGAAAGAGTACAAAACGATGCAGGAATTCGAGTCAGACTTGCGCCTTATTGCAGCCAATGCGCGAGAGTACAACATCGAAGGATCTAGCATTTACAAGGAAGCTGTTCAGCTTGAGAAATTCTTCCTCGCAGTCATTGGAAAGGAGGCAAAAGTAGACGAGCCACCAATGGTCGAACCAGAGCCTTTGGAATTTGTAGAAGTCAGGGGTGAAAAGTACAAAGCAGGTCCGAGCTTGAGTTCGATTATGCCCATATCGCTGATTCGTTGAATCCTATCAGGGGACTATGTGTACATCGCGAATCCGAATCCCGAGCTCAAACCAACTATTGGACAGATCACTTCCACTTTTCTTGATTCACAAAAGCACCCATCTTTTGTGGCGAACTGGTTTTTGCGCCCGGAGCAAACCGTCCACAAAGCTTCGATGAAGTTTATCGAAAACGAAGTACTAAAAAGTAACCGGTCGGAAACATATCTTGCCGAAGATATTGTCGCACGGTGTTGGGTGCTTTTCATAAAGGACTATGTACGCGGAAAGCCGAAAGGGGCTGACATCAAGCACGTTTACGCCTGCGAGCACCGTTACAACGACCAGGGCAAAACAACCTCGAGAATCAAGCAGTGGAATGTCCCAGCGAAGTTCAAGGATCCAGAACTGGAGCTCTACGAGATTCCTCTTCAGCCCGTGAAACTTGCTTCAGTTTTTGCGGCGGATGATCCGCTTGCCACAAATCGGAAGCGGAAACTGAGCGAAGATGATGAGAGCGACGGAGAATCCCCCGGTGCACGAAAGTCAGAAGAAGCGAAGACGCAAGATGTGAGTCGCTTTTGGTTGGCAAATAAATATTTGGCTCTGACATTATCTTCGCTATGACGAAGGAATCGGCACCAGAGGCCGCACACGTCGAAAAGCGAATTCGGCTCACCGTCAAACAGCCAAAACCGGCAGAATCCCATGCGGCCGCGCCCTCTGACACGAAACCAGCCGAACCAACCGCCACCACTCCCGCTCTGCAGAAGGCACCGTCAACCAGTCAGTTGTCTCTTGCTCGACAGCCCCGTCTATTCGACCGCACAGCCGATGGCGACCTGAAATGGTACGCAAGTATACCTTTGGATGTTGTCCCTCCTTGCCAAACGATGCACAGTTTGGATTACTTGATCTGGAGAGCAGCGAAAGACAGCGAAACCAAGAGCACAACCAAGCAGGTCGTTCGAGAGCGCACCGCGGAGGAGGCGCTCGTACTTGAAACTTTGGAGGGATTGGCATCTGCGTTCTTGGCGCAGTAATAATATTTTAAGAATAATAAGGCGGGGTAATTTGGCAACGATTGAGTAGAGGGCACGTTTTCCTTCTTTGGGGGTTTGAATTCGGAGCCTGAAAGGAAACTCCGCCAGGAACATTCAGAATGTCCAGAAGACAACAAGGCCGCTCCCTTGATCGCAGCTTTTCGTCGTCGGCGGAGTCGTTCCGGTCGAGTCGCGATATTGATCCGCCGCGGCACGAGTCGGAGCAGCCGCAGCGCAGCCGAAATTCGTCGGTGAACCCTCAGCGGCTGCACGTCAACACAAGTCTGGCGAGACCACTAGCTCAAAGACCAAACAACAATCGCCGTGAAAATGAAGCCTCCGCTGCGATGGTGTCTTCAGCAAGGCGAAGCGCATCGGTTGGCGCAACGCCTGCTAGGGCGCCCATATTAGAGACCTCGATGCGTGCGAGATCGCCAACTTCTATTGCCGTTGTCCGCTCTCACAGTCCCGTTGCCAACTCACCCTCAAGGAAGAAGCTTGGTTCTACGGCTGCACTCTTCAATAAGGATCTACTCCTGGAGATCAACGCCAAAAAGGAGGAGGTAGCCTCCAACTACGTCTCCCCGGACTGGATGGCGCGGTTCGAGCGCAACTCTGTGATCCTGCCGCATATTCCGCCGCCCGGGTCCGTAACCCACACCGTCGCAGGACCCGGCCCGTCCTCTCTCGTCACGGCCTCCCCCTCTAAAGACGGCCCATCGCTCGCCCTGCACGCGGCTATTGGCGGCGCTCCCGGCACCAAATTCCCGTACCAGCTGACCCTCGGGCGGGTGGAATCCCTCCCTCTTCCACGCGCCATCCCCGCCGAATACGTCGCGGACCCGACTGCGCCGCTGTTGCTCCAGCTGCGAGCGTCGCTATTTGATCTCGAGGCGGCCGCGTTTTTCGGGCGCACGTGGGTTGGGCCTGTCGAGTTTGACCTGCGGACGCTAGGAGAGGCAGGATGGAGCACGGCGGCGGCGGCGGCTGCTGCTGAGGGGCAAGACGGCGGTGGAAGTACCGTGGGCGAGCGGCCGAGACGAGGCTCTGGCAGCCGTCGCCGAGGCGAGAGGGATGACGGTCGCAGGGGTCGGGCGCGGTCGAGGGCGATCGACGGGTCGGCGGAGTCGTTGCTGTCATCGAATCAGGATACGGCCAGCACGGCGACGATTCGTTCCCGCGGGTCCAGTGACGAGGATAGCGGAGACGATGACGGTGATGATTACAGCGGCAGCGACGACGAAGATGATGACGAAGGCAGTGACGGTTGGTCTCGGTCCGGATCAGAAGAGAGTCAAAGTAATTCGAGCGGTGGAAAGAGGGGTTTAAGAGACGGAGTGAGCAGGTCCCATCGACAAACCAACGTCGCCGGTCAGAGGTTGACCTTGAGCTTCTCGGACGAGGTAAACTTTTGCATTTCTACTCCGCAGCAAATCGTTTCGCTCATGTACGCCGCCTCTAGTGCTTGTTTATGCACACTTCCACATTTAGCCCATACATTCTCCTTGTTGTCGAGTTTGTCATCATCAGTAAGCAGCGAAGGAGGCCATTCATTATGCAAGATAGACTGACAGTCGTTTAAAGCCGAGAGCAGCTTTACGAAGAGGAGGGACCCGGCCATGTTCAAGCCCGAATATTTGTCCGCTGGATGGTCCTACTTTCATATGTTTGATAACTCTAGAAACGGACTGGATTTAGACATTGCTTGGGACTCGGACGACCCCTATCCATACGGTTTAATCGAGGAGAACATTAAGAGGTAAAGGACCCACCGAGTCACATTCCGCTCCTAAATCTCTTGAGCAACAGCGTTCCAGTATTCACCGGTTCGCCCCGTGTTCTTCCGTTCGTTGCTCCACTTCTCTTGTCGAGCGAGACAACTTACCCTGGGCTCGTCTCAATTGCCGGATCGAGCTTTCTGTTTCACTTCTCTACGCGGCCTGATCTTCGGCAGTGCTGCTACCTGTGGAGAGAAAACGCTTTTGTTGGATCCCACGACGATGTCCCAGGCCTCATCGTTCAGCCATCGGATATCGTTTTCACAGAACCGAACGAGACTGCCACGGTTTCAAAGGTAAGACCATATCTTGTGGAAGGTGCAAATCTGAAATGAGCGAAAAAAGATCCGCGTTTCGGTATTTCCGTCCGTAACAAAATTTGAAGAAATGCTCCTCAACGAGCTCGCCGTTGCCCACCAGAAGCAGTTTCCCGGATCGATAAAGTACAACGACGATGGAACAATCCATCTGCCAGAGGTCATTGAACGGCGCGTGCACATTGGCTTGCACAACACACAAACGTTCCTCCTTCCCCCGTTCACTATGACCTTACTTCCTGTTTACAGCGACGCCTCTCATGAAGACGGCTTTGAAATGTCGTTCATGGGTAACATCGAGCTGCAGCGGTACTTCCGAAATCCTGGACTTGCGCTCGTCTTCATTGTCGAGTACAAGGTGCTGATCCTTACGGAGCCGGAAACAGCCAAAAAAAGCGGTTTCTCGGCATTTATGGATCGACTGAGCGGAAAGCCGTCGCCCGAAAAGAAGACAGGGAAGATTGGCGTCGAGAAAGTAATTTCGATCGGGTGGGGTGCATGGACACCAGCGTTCGCAGACGGTTAGTTCGGGTGGCTTTCGCACCGTCGTCTTTCGTTTCGGACGACAATGGGCGCCGCATGTGTGTGTGTGTGTGTGTGTGTGTGTGTGTGTGTGTGTGTGTGTGTGTGTGTGTGCGTGTGTGTGTGTGGATCGGTGGAATGGTGCACTAAGAGTTTATCCGTTTGAAATGTCTAGGACCCGAGCAGGCTATACCGCTTATATCAAAGGGAGGCAGCAATCCCTACTCGTCCAGTATTTACTATCCGATTATTCTTCCTGAGGAGTATGATGAGACCGAGGAATGGAAGGCTTATGCAACAAGCATGGGGCGGCTTGCAACACGAGACATTCCCGTTGTTGTTTCCTTTCAGTTCTCAGACTTCGTAGAAAAAAAAGGTAACATTGCCGCTGTGACTTGAGGTCCACTCCGTTCATTCATGCTCAGCACCCAAAGAGGAGTCGAAACCAGAGACCGAACGCGAAAGGCAACTGCCAGAACAGAAATCAACCGACTCAGAGGACGCTATCGCAAGGAAGCCTCCTCCCGCCCAGCCGCTTGACCGCGATGTTGGACCTGACAACGAGTTGTCAGAGGATTTGGTGGTACCTGTCGCGCCTCCAAAGGTCGAAAAAACAGAGAGACGGCAGTCTCTGGGACGTTCGGAGCGGGCGCGACTGCTGCACGCCGGGTTCACGCTCCCCCATGACGAAGACGGATTTAAGCCAACTCAAGTCAATCTGAAAGGGTCGGATCCGCGAGTGTGCCCCTTTGTGCTGGAGCTGGAGCAAAACGACGTCCGCAAACAAAACGAAGTTACGGTGACCTTCATGGGTCTGACCTTCTCGAGCGAGATTCTGGACAAAACGCTGGGTAAAGCGCAGAGTCCTCTTTCGTTTTTGGACATTTTCTGACTGATTGCCTGCCATTTGACAGGCAGGATTCCTGCCACCGTATTTTTTACATACCAGTTCTTCAACTTTCCGTACTGCACTACACAGAGGGCACGAGTGTACACTGGCCCATTGCCGGCACCGCAGGATGGGCTCCACCACCGCAGCTTCTCTGTCCCAACTCGGAACCACGAACGCTCTGGTTCCACTCAGTCTCAGCTATCCCAAAACTCGTTTAGAGACAACAAGCAATCCGACTTTGACTCAGAGATTTTGTGGCCAGCCATTTTGTTTGTACAGGAAGACGATGGAGGCATAAAGTGTAAGTACATTTGAATTGAACGTAATCGGCGTGAGTTGCGCGAAGGGCATATTCGAAGTGTTTTGGGCACTCAAATACTGTGCTTACAGTTTGCACACACCGTATTTTGCCAATTCAGCTCACCAACTCCCTTCAACGCTTTGTTTAATCCTCAGCTGACACACCTGGAATCACCATGACCTACGAAGTCAACGACGACGAGCTACCCAGCATTGCCGGATACCACCAAGGGCTTGACGGGTTCTTGCAGTACATCGCTGAGCAAGCGCTCTACATCCATGTTTGGGATGGCGAGTCGCAGCTTTATGTCGGCTCCACCTACGTCGACCTTCGGCCGATCGCACGACAAGGAAAATCCTCCGTCTTTTACGACGCTGAGATAGAGATTACCTGCAGCGGAGTAAGTTGCCTTTCTCGGTCATCGCTTCAAATGTTTTGGAGAGAGTCGTCCGTGGGACAAACACTTCATATGAAACGAGGAATGTAGTTTGATTGGTTACCGTTCATCCTCCTTATTTCAGCCCGGTTCGGAAGGTGCCGAGCTGGTTTCATTGAATAACGACAATGATCGAAGACGATCGATGCTCGTTGTCGGGAAGCTAAACTTGCGTCTCGTCAACAATGGAAAGCGGCCACCTCGCGACATCGCCTATCGAGATATCCACGCGAAGGAGAACATCATCGTTCGCGACCATCGATACAACATACCGTTTCGGTTGGAGACGATGTGCCACCCAAAGAAGGTCCGAGAGTGCGTCGGGCGTTTCAAGAGCATGGGATTGCCATTTCATTTTTTAGTGCAACGGCCCAAGTTATATTCGATGTTTCTACCTCTTCCATTCATTCTCTTATTGGTCCTTCCTTTAGTTCTCGTTTCCAACCTTGAAACTCACGCTAAAGTTTCCACATTCACAGATGGTCGACGTAGACTCGGAGCTCTGCGAGATCCTGTCAAGCTCCCATCAGGACCGCATTGCTGGTCGTCAACACCATGGGATTGCAAGCGCCGCAGAGGAGCTCGGTAGTCGTGCCGGTGCAGGAGCGCGCGTTTCGGGTAAGCTCGAGAGAGTCAAGCGCGTCAAGGAGCGCGACGGCCGTGACTCAGAGCACATTGAGACGCTTGCACTCGCCTACAGCACTTCTCGGCAGGAGCGCCAGCGGGACTTGCAGACGATAGACATTTTTCGGGAGAGGTGCGGACGGCTTGCGTGTGTGTGTGTGTGTGTCTAATTGTGTCTGTGTGTTTGTGTCTGAGTATGTGTACGTGTGTGGTATCTTTCAGCAGCTCAAACCTCCATTTCCTTCTCTCCAAAAATGGGGGCGAATAGACGTAAGCAGAGCGCCATAGAAAAGTCGCTGTCTGCGAACATAAGCGTTACCCACCGAGTGTACGCGTCATTTGGACAAGCCTACTTCTTTGAATACCTTTTTTGCAATCCGTACAACGAGGAACACCTCTTCAGCATTTTTTGGGACGACTTGGAGTTAAGGTTTGTGTCACCGCAGTTCGTTCGTCTTGGTCAATCCTTCGGCCTTCGTTCTTCCATGCCTGCCTAACATGCCGTCTGTTCCAGGTTGGTCACGTCAAAGCTTGAATGGACGTACCTTCGGCGAATCTATGGCATCCGGGATGGTCTCGAAGAAGTGACGTTCGAGGTGCGGCCAGACGGATATTTCGAACTGGCCGTCGGACCGAACGAAACCATTGCGATTCCTTTCGTGTTCCAAAGCATGCTCGCCGGAAGCGTTCTCTGCGGCGAGGAAAACCGCAGTAGGAACAGCGGCGATAGCGGGCAAGGCGCCACCAACGGTTGGCGGTCATCTTTTCAAGAGTACGTTTGCGGGAGTTCCATCGAGGCGCAGATTGTCGCGAGAACAATAAGCGTGAGTTTGCCGGCCAGAGCAAAAAAGACTAAGAAGTCTTTGGACAGACAGCCGAAAAGTCCACCCATTGCGTAGTTCCCTGTATTGCTTATTTGCTGAAATCCAATTTATCCATCCCATCTTGCAATTCTCCAGGTGGCTTTCCTCAACTCCAGACGGCACCCGGTTGGCCTGCTCGACGTAGCCATTATTCCGCGCTTCTACGCAGTCGACCGCGTCTTCAGATTCTTCCGGCCGGAAAACGACCTTATTCGGAAAACGATCCGGTACCTAGCTATCAAAGCACAGAGGGCAATGGGCAGTGCGAGCAGCAGTGGTGAGGGGCGATCAGGAGGCTCAGACAACAAGTCGCGAAAACCTGCGTTTCACCCCGACGGCGGAGTGACGGCATATGATACGGCCAACCCTTGGAAAAGATACGTGCGGTGCAGCAATGAGGAGGTCGTCTGCGCGTTGGCGGAGTCTGGGGTGTGTACGACTTGCAGTTCGAGTTGCCATCGATTTTGTTGATGCGGCAGGAGGGAAGAGGGTTACTTTCTGAAGCGCTAATTCCAACAACTACAATACACCGTGCTCTCTCACTCCAGAAACTCCGGGAACTGTCGTTCAAGTACCGTGTGGGGCCGGCTCCGGAAACACAGGCTTTATACTTTCTGTTCTATGATGACCCTTTCTTCACGTCGCTCAGGGAAATCTGGAAAGTCTTTGTGCACTCGCTTCATCGGTATCTGTCGTCCCTTCCATATTTTCTTATCGCTCTGCCTTTCCAGAGCTTAGTCAGACAGTTGCTTACTAGATATTTCGGAATCTATCTCTGACATACAGGCTCGACGTAACGTGTACAGCGGGCCAGACCCACCAAGCGTCGCTCGTACTGCGCGGTTCGACCTTTACGCGTTCCGTCAAGTGCTTTGCGAGCCTATCCAGCGAGCTGCTCATCGCAGCTCCCGTGCCACTGCTCCTAGCGGCCAATGCTCTCAGTGAAATCGGTCTGATGGTTCGTCCAAAGGGAGGAGGCCAGACCGAGGAGGCAAAGGAGATTGTCCTGAACGTCGTAGGTGAGTGCAGAGCTAGCAAGGATGGTGGAATTGGCTGGAGCAGTAAACCTCATGTGATTCGGTTGAGCGGTTCAGAGTCCGCATTGAATAGCGTCACTCGGCCCGTTCCGCGATGGGAACTGCGATGCACCGTCATTTCTAACAATCGCTTTTCGACTACTTCCCATCGCACCCATACATGATGCAATGACAATCGTCGAAGACGCCCTCGACCACACGCTCGTTGCCAGCTGGCTTGTCTTCATCCACCTAACGCCGCCCACGATCACTAAGTCGTTTGAGATCACCGTCCCGAAGGGCAAAGTCGTCAACAAGGTAAACTACTTATGCCGCTCTGGTCTTTCGTGTCGAAAGGAAGAAAGACCAGCAGCGAGTTGCGCTTCGCGCGAGCGAGGGCGTTATTTGAAGTGCCGCCTGGTCACTTTTCTATCAAGAGCATTTTCTCAATTTCACTTTCTGCTTTCCATCATCCCACATCCCCCTTCCCTCCTTCGCCTTGACCTTCGGCCCCCCGCGCCCACCCACTCGCTCTCCTTC
Organism: Zopfochytrium polystomum; assembly: GCA_025765615.1. NCBI lineage: Eukaryota > Fungi > Chytridiomycota > Chytridiomycetes > Chytridiales > Chytridiaceae > Zopfochytrium > Zopfochytrium polystomum. The sequence continues at coordinate 109,886 of JAIVFJ010000150.1, forward strand.
CCAAACAACGAACTTCAGCGAGTTTCGTACACAAACCCCTACTCATCCAAACGGCGGTTCCGCCTGCGGACGAACGCGGAGCACCTTGTGCAATTCAAGGACGGCGACGCGCTTGAACTAGACGGCGGGGAGTCTCAGTATATAGGGCTCCGCCTTCTGCCACCCTTTTCGGCTTCAGGCTCCCAGTCAGGAGGAGGAGGAGGAGGAGGGACCTCGTCGTCGTCCATGTCCTCGACGGCGGAGATCCTCATTTTCCTCAACGACGAGCACGACAAGATGGAGGAATGTCTCATGTTGAGGGTCATTTACGCGTGAAGGCCTTTGGGAGTGTGATGGGTGGGTGGGTTGAGTGGCCTACGGGTGAAAGTATTTAGAACCACGTCACTGCCATTGAGCCATCGCTCCACGGTTTGATCGAGCAGTCCTTGTCAGCGCCAGATCGTTTTTGACCGTATTTGACAAGTTTGACCGCTGCTCAAGGCCGAAGGAGAGCTCAAGGACTCTGGGGACGGGCAGCATTCTTTCAGCTAGCTCACGCGGCATCGTGTTTCCTGGGTCTCACCGCTCGTCGAATCGGCCAATCGCGAGCCCTCGCACCCTTCCCCAGCCACCCGACCTCACGATACCATGCCACCGCTCGGCCGCCTCGACACTGGCCTCGCTTACGGGCGTGTTTGGCACCTCGTCGACGCGCGCGACAAGCTGCTGGGCCGACTCGCCCAGCGGATCTCGATTGCACTCCGGGGCAAGTATAAGCCCATCTACCATCCATCGGGTGAGTTGTGGCGCGGCTGGAGGAGACGGGAGTGATAATTTGAAGGAAGGCAGGCTGAATCGCTGAGAGCTAATCTTTCACGCCCCGCTCTCGCCTTCGGTCCCTCTACGTCGCTTCGTTGCTCCGCCCAACAGTTGACTGCGGGGACTACGTTGTCGTCATCAACGCACGCGATGTGACGCTGACGGGCAAGAAGCCGGAAAAGAAAATGTACTACTCGCACTCCGGCTGGCCCGGCGGTCTCAAGGTCCAGTCGTTCAATGAAGTTATCGACCGGCATCCGGCAGGGGTAAGCTTGCGGGACACGTCCGCGATGGAATGTTTAACAATCCCAATGTTCCCCAACAAAAAAAAAAAAAAAAAAAAAAAAAAAAAATTAAAAACTCAAACGAACTTTGCAGCCGTTGAAGAAGGCTGTTTGGGGATCCATGCCGAAGAACATTTTGCGCAAGATCCAATACGAGAGATTGTTTGTCTTTGCTGGCTCGGAGCACCCCTTCGAGGCGAACATTATGAGTAACTACGAGGAGGAGGCAGCGGCGAAGGCGAAAGAGTTGGCGGCGGAACAGGCCGCGGCAAGTGGGACGGCACCGCCACCAAGCAATCCGCAATCAAAGAATCAATAATAAAGCAGAGAGAACCAGAGAATCAAATAAGTGTTCGCCGTCGGCCGAGGGGTCTGAACATTCTTCATCATCATCAACTAACATTTATTTACTTTTTCAAGACAGAGTCGAACACCACCCCATTCACAGAACCACCCGCCATGGATCTTGTTACGTTCGTTTCAAATTGCTTTCGGTTTGTACTCAGGACCTGGGCTGCCTCTGTTCCAACGAAGGCGGAGGGACGGGAGGCACAAGGGAAGGTGGAAAAAGATTCGATTAGGGGAGCTCGAAGACGAGAAAAATGGGGAAGAAAATGGAAACAGAAATGAAACTGGGAGGCACCTTTGTTAAGGGGATCATCAGGGTTTGGCTCGAGGAACAGGTATTGCAGGCCAACGACTATCGAGTTGATGTTTAGCACGGGCTTCCAGTCCTCGCGAAGGATGTTGAGGCAAACGTTCCCTTCGAGATCGATGTTTGGGTGATATATCTGAGGAGAGTGGGGCGGGCGAAACGGTAAGATTCCACATAGATCACCCAGGCCGATCGGCCTCTTCTCACCTTCTGTGTGCAAAGGACTTTTGGAGGTTCGTGCGGGTAATTGGGGTTGACTTTGAAGGTGAAGTTGAAAAGACCAGACTTGTAGAAGCCTGGTGGTGGGGAGTGGGTGGGAGTGGGCAAGCAGGGCCAGAGGGGGCAAAAGATCTCAATAAGCCTGCAAAGTTTCTTCTCCTCCCACTTTTGTCAGGTCAGCAACGAACCTTCGTCGGGAGCGACACTGAGGTTGAAGTTGAAAACGTCGTTCGGGTCGGGGAAGGTTAGGGTCATGTTGCTTGGGAGGTTATCCATGTCGCCGAGATCTGCATGGGCGTTGAAAGGGGATTGTAAGTCTGGATCGATCCCGTTTGGTACCCATACGCACAACTGGTCTTGCCGCCCGTCTCGCTCCCACCCTCCCACCATCCCTCAATCTCTCTCAGTCTCGCTCCACTGGAGCAGGTAGTGTGATGTAGTCGTCGTCGTCGTCGTCATCGCCGGTCGTCCAATCCAACTCACCCTTCTGCAGGCGGATCTGCGCAGCTGTGGTCTTTGGGGCCTTCGCGGCGCCGCCCTGTGCCTGCTTCGCCTTCTTCAGACCGATGATGTTGATCATGACTGCGTCGTGAACGAGACTGGCTTTTCTTTTTTTCTTCTTTTTTTATTTCGTTTCTTTCTCTTCCAGCTTTCCTTTTACTGTTCTTCTTTATTTAAATTTTATTTTCTAATTTTTCCTTTTTTTATTATTAAATGTGGTGCAGTTATTTGCTGTTTTTTTTGTGTTTTTGGTTGTGGGCGGCTCCTGCTTTTCATCTGTCTGTCTCTGGCCCTCTCTTCGACTGCTGTTGGAGGTTTGGTTTCACGGAAGGGAGAACAAAAAAAAGAAAAGAAAGGGCAGCACCACACGTGTTGTTGGAATGGCGGTCTGTCTCCCTCCCCTTCCCAGCTTTCCCAGCTTCACAGCAACAGCAACAGCGGCACCACGCAGCAGCCGGGCTGCGTCGTGCGCGTCCGCGCGTTCGCCCCTCCACCTCCTCCCCTTCTCTCCCTTCCAAACACACACTCACACACACACACACACACCCTGTCTCGTGTCCCCTCAAGCGTCGTCGCGAAACATCCATAATAATCGCCACCATCGGCATAGTCATTCACAAGCCCCTGGCTCGTGCCACTCGCTGTGCTGATCCCACAATCCCAGATCAACCAACCCCACCCCCATCTCCCCCATCTCCACTATGTGACTGACGTGCACGCTGTAACCCATCAACTCAACACATTTTTCCCCATAACCGCCCCCCTCCCCTTGATGCGATTTCGAATTTCACATGCCACAAACTCATTGGAACTAACGGGCGAACGAACGAACGGACGGTCGGGTGCGATCTACGCATGAATCTGGTGCTATGAACATGCATCGCCACTCGCGACGTACCACGAATTTCGTTCTCTGCACTCCGATCTGGCCCGTCCTGGCGTGGCTTCTATTTTTTCAACCCCGATTCCGCTCACATCCGGAAATGCAATTACGATGCCCTTAGGCCCTGTTTGGCCTTGGATCGTCGGCCGCAGACATCGAGATCGTCTTGACCGGGGAGGAGCAGCGGAAGCTTGTGGATGTGAAAGTCGACAAAGATCGAAAGTCGAAGTTTCCTCTCTACTTTGACGGTGAATCCGTGGGTGGGAAGGTAATTAAGCAGCGATCGCTGCCGCAGCGCGTGAAAAAATAATCAACAACGAGTGGAGCTGACTTTGATGCATTTGCGTTCTTTATCTTTTGCAGGTGCTAGTCCGCGTGAGAGATGGAAAGAAGCTGGAGCATCAGGGAGTTAAAGTCGAGCTTGTCGGACACATAGGTACAGCTGCCGAACGTCTTACATTAACTGCCTCCATTCTCACAATTTTTGGCCTGGAACATCTCGAAAGAGCTGTTTTACGACCGAGGCAACCACTATGAATTCACATCCCTCTCCCAGGAACTGGCAGCCCCTGGCGAGCTGCGACAGAGCGGCACGTACGACTTCGAGTTCAAAAATGTTGAAAAGCAGTTTGAAAGTTACTTTGGCATCAATGTCAAGCTGCGATACTTCGTTCGTGTCACGGTCGGCCGGAGGCTCTCTGACATCACAAAGGAGAAGGATATCTGGGTCTACTCATACCGGATGCCACCAGAGGTCAATAACTCCATCAAAATGGAAGTCGGGATTGAGGATTGCTTGCACATCGAGTTCGAATACAACAAGTCAAAGTGAGTTAGTCAGGGCTGCACAAGTCTTTTTCGCACATTTTTTTTGCGCATTCTTTTTGCAGGACCAGTCGGACACGCTGCTGTCTGTACATTACCTGAATACTGGTGCCGGCTGAACTCTTAACTTCCTCATCGTTTGCAGATACCACCTTCGCGACGTGATTGTTGGAAAAATCTACTTCCTTCTTGTCCGAATCAAGATAAAACACATGGAGCTTTCGATCATTCGCCGCGAAACCACTGGAGCAGCACCAAACCAGTACAACGAGAGCGAAACGATCACGAAGTTTGAAATCATGGACGGCGCCCCAGTGAGAGGTTTGTGTTGGTAGAAAGAATGGTTGAATTCCTTTGGGCGCTCAATGAGAAGGGGAGCTTTTCGTGTACGCACTTGCAGCTAATTCCACTTGACTGACTGTCTTCCCTTTGCCGCTGTGCAACAAAACCCTGTTTTTAAAGGCGAAACGATTCCCATTCGATTGTTTCTAAGCGGCTTCGAGCTGACTCCAACTTATCGGGACGTGAACAAAAAGTTTTCAACGCGGTACTACCTCAATCTTGTTTTGATTGATGAAGAGAACCGCCGATACTTCAAGCAGCAAGAGGTGAGCACGAGTGTTCCCACAATTTGTTTGTGAATACTAAAGTCTACGTGTTTCCCGCTTGCCAAGATCACCATCTACCGAATTAGAGGTATTGTGAATTTTTCCTTCAATGGCTTCACTTCATTTGTTTCCCTCTCCCTCCCTTTGAGACTTTCTAACGATATCTGTGTGCGCTTTACTTATCACAACCTTACTTTCTCGTGCAATGCGTTGCATGACGGACTTGCTTGACGTGCTGATTTGTGCTTGTATGGGGGATCTGTTCCTTTCGTGTTTTTGTGGGTTTTCCCCCCTCCTCTGTTTTTTTTTTTTTTTCACTGAAGATGATTCGGACGAGCATCAGGAGATCGCGGGTGGCGCCTCTTCCGCGGGACTGAGCGTAATGAAGTGACACGAACTTACAGTATGCTTTACTGTTCGAATACTTTCGCTGTGCGGGTGTGAGTGGGTTTTTTCTTTTTTTATTCCACAGCGCTGACAAGAGCAAGACAAAAAAAATCTGGCGATGGCCTCGAGTTCGTCGTCGGCCGGTGCCAGCGCTGGCGGCACTGGCGCCGCTGCTGCTACTGCTGCCTCCGTCGCAGGCAGCATCATCGGCAGCAAGCGCAAACGCGGCGGCGGCGGCGGAAGCGGCATTGGAGGGGTCGCAGGGCGAGGAGGAGTATTCGGCGGAATTGGACAGGAGGGTGATGGGGCCCGCGACAGCAGCGACGTGATGCGGATCACGCCACTCGGCGCTGGTCAGGAAGTCGGGCGCAGCTGCATCCTTCTCGAGTACAAGAACAAGGTTGTCATGGTGAGTTAGCCTGTTGCTTTTGGTATTGTGAAAGAATTTTCGTTCCACATGACGGTGTGTTGCGGTTCCACGATCTGTTAGTGTGGCTTGATATGGTTGAATGCATGATGGCTTGGTTGGGCTTTGCGTGTATGTGGATGCTTGCTTCATTGGCAGACCCCAATGCGAGGCGCCCTCCGCTTGTTACTATTTCTTTGTACATAGGTCCTTTTTATTCTCTTCTGCGCAAGCACTTCTCATATGGAACAAGAAAACCACATTATCCCAGTGGTTGGTGAACGGGGTGGGCCGAATACTTGCAGTGGTTGTTCAGCGTCAGTGTTGCCGTAAAGGCACTCGCGCCCCCCACCGTCCGGCGAAGTTCTCACTCGCCGGGACGACTGCCCCCATCGCACTCTCTTCCGCTTCCTCACGTTCCTCTTCGTTCCGCCCGCAACGAAAAATAAAAACAAACAATTAATACGAACCCCCCTCAATCGATGTGGGTTGCAGCTCGACTGCGGCCTGCACCCTGCGTACAGCGGGCTTTCAGCCCTGCCCTTCTTCGACAACATCGACCCTTCGACCATCGACGTGCTCCTCCTGACCCAGTGAGTGAATGGGGCTGTGTGTTTGTGTGTGTGTGTATGGGCACGTGCTCAGTCGATGTTTCATCACGTGACTGTACTCTTTCCCTCTGTTCTATCACTGATTCTCATCCGGCACCCTCTTTCTCCTCGCACCCCACGTCCACACCACACAGTTTCCACATTGACCATGCTGCCGCGCTGCCGTACTTTATGGAGAAGGTGAATGAAGTTTTCTTTTCTTTGTTTCTTATATTTACTTTTAATTGGGCGACGAGTTGCGTTAACAATCTCCTTGGTTTGGAAAAAAAAATAAAAAAATAAACAAATTCAAACGCGTAGACGACGTTTCGAGGACGTGTTTTCATGACCCATCCCACGAAGGCAATATACAAGTGGCTCTTGTCCGACTATGTCAAAGTCAGGTACGGAGACGATTCTCATTGGCTGCGTTCCATTGCATCCATCATCATCACTTCGCCTCCTGTCAACGCATCAAAACCCACCTTTCGCCTCACAACCCAGCAACCTCGCCGTCGAAGATATGCTATACGATGAAAAGGATGTTCTCCGCTCCCACGAGAAGATTGAAGCCGTCGACTTCCATCAAGAGGTGGATGTCGACGGCATCAAGTTCACTCCCTACCACGCCGGTCACGTCCTCGGCGCCGCAATGTTCCTCATCGAAATTGCCGGTGTTCGAGTGCTGTACACGGGTGACTATTCCCGCGAGGAGGACCGTCACCTGATGGCTGCAGAGCGACCTCCAGGCAACGTCATCCCCGAGGTGCTCATCGCAGAGAGCACGTACGGAGTACAGCACCACCGACCGCGAGTGGAGCGTGAAGCAATTTTTACTACCACCGTTCACGACGTCGTGAAGCGCGGCGGACGCTGCCTGATTCCAGTTTTCGCCCTCGGCCGCGCTCAGGAGCTCCTCCTTATCCTGGACGAGTACTGGCAAGCACACCCCGAGCTGCACAACGTCCCTATTTATTACGCCTCGTCGCTGGCCAAAAAATGCATGATGGTGTACCAAACATTCTCAAATATGATGAACGCGCGAATCCGACAACAGTCCAAGACGAGCAATCCCTTTCAGTTTAAGCACATTAGCAATTTGAAGAGCATGAGCCATTTCGATGATGTTGGACCGTGCGTTATGATGGCAAGTCCGGGGATGCTACAAGTATGTTGAAGCTTGCCCCCATCGCAGGTGATTTGTTCTCCGCTTTACTCACCACGATTGATTAGAACGGCCAATCTCGCGAGCTGCTAGAGCTCTGGTGCCCCGATCGGCGAAACGGCGTCATCATCCCCGGTTACGTGGTAGAAGGCACTCTTGCTAAGGTATTGTCGTTCATCTGCAGCATTCGCTGCGTCAACTAATCGCCATTGTGTCGTTCCTTGCGAATGCTGCAGCAAGTACTCAGTGAACCAGACGAGATTATGTCGCAATCTGGCAGTCGCCTTCCCCTTCGTTTAACTGTCGAGTACATTTCATTCTCAGCACACGTGGATTTCGCCCAAAACTCGCAGTTTATTGAGGACGTTGCTTCTCCGCACTTGGTGAGCTTGAACAGAAGTCTCCTCCTGACATGACTCTTACCTTCGTACTTAGGTCTTGGTGCATGGCGACCAAAACGAAATGGGTCGGCTAAAGAGCGCTCTTGTCAGCAGAGAGCGCGATCACCAGCTCCACATTCATACCCCCAAAAATTGCGAGGCGGTCGAGCTGTACTTTCGAGGAGAAAAGCTTGTCAAGGTTGGAACTGACGAACTGGTTGCCGCTGTTTGTTAACTTCATTCTGACCATGTTCTACCTTTTCTCCTGACGACAACTACCGGAACAAAACGAACCAACGAACTCGCTGGTAGACAATGGGCAGCCTCGCAGCAAAAACCCAAAAGCCAAACACACGCCTCGAGGGCATCCTCGTCTCTAAGGATTATACCTACCGTCTCATCGCCCCGAGCGACCTGCAAGAGTTCACTGACCTGGTTCCCGCCAGGATTTCCCAACGGCTTGTCCTCCCGAACCAGGCACCACTGTCACTAATCCGGTGGCACCTGGACTCCATCTATGGTTCATCGAACGAGGATGAGGACGATGACTCGTTTGTGGTACTGTTGTGTTCAACATTGTTTTTTTTTCCACATTGCACGCACTGCCACCGTTCCTGTCGTTGCACTGGAAAACTCACTGGAATATTTCACAATGAAGGTGTTTCACACTGTCACAGTGACAGACCTCGGCAAGAACCGAATTGTTTTAGAATGGGAAGGAAACGCTGTTAACGACATGATTGCCGACTCTGTCGTCGCTGTAATCATGCAGGCTCAGGCTAGCCCAGCGAGTGTAAAAGGTTTGTATGACGAGGAAATTATTCTCACTTTTAATCTTACTGACAACCAAACAAACGTGAAGCCACCAAGTCCACCCGCTCCTGCAGCCACGAACCACGTGTGAAAGTCAAGACCGAAGAGCCGGACACGGAGGCCGACTCCGCTGCTGCTGGCGTGGCATCATCCTCAGTTCAGCCGCCCGACGAACTCGACGAAGGAGCAGCCGCAGCAGCCGCAGCAGAGTCTTTCGAAGTCGTTGCGGCGGTGCTGAAGAAGCAGTTTGGCGACGGCGCGATAGAGGATGCTCGGACGTGGTCGGGTCCTGGAGACACCTGTATATTTGCCGGTCAGATACGCGTTGACGCAGAACTTGTCAGCGTTGTGATGGACAGGGAGAAGCCGCTGGTACGCTTTGTCGTGGAGCCTTCAAAAAATTTGTTCCTTTTTCTTTGTTCGAATGGCTACTAATTGTCACCTTTCTTTGTCGACCCTTCAATAATAATGGGCAGGAGGTCAAGTGCTCTTCGGAAGAAGTGCGACGGCGCGTTCTGATGGTGATGTCGCGCCTGAAGAAGACGTTGCAACCAGTCGGACAGACTTGGGAGATTGTGGACGAGGCTTGAAGGGCGTGAAAGTTGCGCTGTTGTTGTGGGGAAATAAACCTACGAGACTGCACTAGCTGCTGCAGCTTGGTCGCTAACAGCAGGAATCTCCGATACTCCGAGCAGCAGCCCATGGGCGTGTATGGTGTCATGAAAAAAAAAGAAAAGAAAATAAAAGAAAATAAAAGAAATAGAAGAAAGAATAAACTGTCACACGCGTGGGTCACGCGCGGCTGGGCACTCTTCCTTCTTTTTTTTTTTTTTTTTTTTTTTTTTTTTTTTGGCGTGTGGCGGGCTGTTTACCTTCTCAGACAAACTCACCTCGACAATTCTCCACAAGACCAACAGAAGGAACCATGCGGAGAAGGCTCGACCTCGTCCTCGTTACGGCCGTCGCCGCCATCATTGCTGCCTTCTCCTCCGACTGGGTCCCGCGCGCGCGGAGCCAAGCAGCCGCTCCTTTCCTTTCGACCGATGTAGCGCACCCCTCATCCTCAACATCGCCACAGGGCCTGCTGGTGCTGGCCTCAGCAGAATCAGCAGCTTCCGCGACCACTTCCACCACGGGCGCGTCCACCTCCGCCGTCGTCACGGTACCGACACAAACGTCCAGCTCCACCAGTGTTTCGCCGACCCCCACCGGCCAAGCCAACATAAAAGCAGTGGTGTGTGGCCCAGCCTCCGTCGACGACTTTGGAGTCCTCGTCTTCAACTCCACCAACCTCCTCGTGACGGCCGACCAATATGGCCCGACGCTGGTGTCCTACCAAGCGACAAACTCACCGGATGGGCAGATCGTCCCACAAATGTTCACCCAGGACGACGTCAACAACAACCGCGTGACGTACACACCCGCCGTCGGTTTAACCGTGATTGGCTCGACAAAGTCGACCGTCGCAACATTTATCATATCAGACCCGTTCGGGGACACCACCACGTGCACCATGTCTATCACTATCGGGTACCGGTACGCCCCAATTTTAGACGCGCTGGCGACCCCGACGATTGCAACCGTGCAATACCAACCCGTCGTGATTGATACGTCGATTGTAAATGTTTTGGAGCAGCACGGTCTGTCGACGTGGTACTTGAATTGGACGAGCGTGGGGCAGACGTTCAACTCGGGTGGACAGGGTCGCATTGAGTACTACACGACGGACATGGGATGGATCCCGTTGCCGCTGACGCAGCCCTTCCCGCATGTAGGAGAAAACGAGTGTGCCGTGTTTAGACTGGCTTGATTGAAGCAAAGTTGGTCTGTGGGCGGAGTATTAGTGCTCAAATGTTGAAACTTTTACGTGTCTTTTTCTCGCTACCCAAAACAAACAAAACCGCGAAGGAATGGATCGTTCAAAAGTCGATTCGCTACAATCCCACGTCGTACGTGGGCACCACGTATATGGTCCTTCGCCTCGTGAACAATCTCGGCATTTCAATGACAAAGGCCCCGACGGCCAACGTAACGATCACGGTCGCCTCGTCCTCAACCAAGACACTCGGCACAACGGCGGTCCCCCCGTACGCTAACCTCGGTTGCGTCGACATGTACCCCAAGCCTTTCGTCAACTCGTACCAAACGACGGTCGGGCCCTTCTGCACGACGTTTATGACAACGGCGAACCAAGCCACAAAGTTCACCACTCCGTTCCTCGGCGCCTCTCTCACCGTGACAACGACAGTGGCCGCCAACGTCTCCCTCAGCTTTGCCATTCAGCCGTCTGCAGCTTCCATTCCCGCCGGCTTCACTCCTCTGACCTTTGCCGGCTACATGGACTATGGCGCGTTTGCCATCTCCATGACTCCGTCGACAGCGCTCTCCACCGTCGTGTTTGCGTCGCCAGAGATGACGTTTGACCTTGCAATGCAAATCACTTCGACGACCCAGGTGACTGCGGTGCAGTTTACGCCAGGGTCGACGACGACATCCGCCTCATACATCAACTCTGTCGCGACGAGCGGACCGCCGCGGCTGACCATGAACCTGTACCAGGCGGGGTACTACGTGCTTTGCCAGGGCTCGTCGAGCGCGTCGACGGCGACCGGCACGGCGTCGGTGCAGTACGGGCCGACTGTCTTCATCGGCGCGTGGACGAAAAAGTCGTTCCTCTATCCGGCGACGTCGGGGATGGGACAGCTGCAGGTCACCGTATACGCGAGCGCAGATTTTACTTTTACCGTTGTGCAGGGTGGGTCGACCATCTGGAGCCCGCCCGGGATGGTACGGCTGGATTACTTCACCGTGTCGTGCCAACAGTCGGGACTTACGTACAACCTGACGCTCACCTACACATTTGCCGGCGGCGCACTGTCTTCGTTGGGATACGATATCAAAAATGTGAAAGTTGGGTGAGTAGAAAAATTGAATTACGGTCCCACGCCTCTCAGAAGTAGAAGAATTAAAGGCGCTTATGGGTATATGCGGGGCGCTTTCGGGCTTGCGTTGGGTTGATTGTGTACCCTTTTGGCATGGAGTTGGAAACAGCTGAAAATTGAGCGCCTGTTTACTCATTCCCAAACGCAGTCGCTTTGCATCAACGATAGATGGCGGAGATTGGAAATACGACCAGCCATATCAAGTCGACACACAGGCCCTCACAGCTGAAGTCAGCATAAACAATACCATGCTTGGGCAGTGGGCTTTGTTCGTTCCAGCGACATCAGGGGCTGCCTGCAGAGCCCCCTTTCAGTCAAGTACACTCGTGGCTGCAGCCTTGGCATCGGTTTTGGTGATAATGCTGTCTTGATTGTGAATGGGTTGTGTGGGTCAGCTTTGTGGCCGCTCTTTATAGTTGATTCGGGTTGATCTGGCTGTTTTCGCTTTGAATAATTTCTCAGTTTAAGCGTATTCTGGGACGAGGTCGATTTGATCCGCCCTCTTCTCCACTCATCTAATACAACTAAAAAAGATATTTCCCATTATCTACTGGAAAGGTTACAGTCATTCTTCACTAATGGCAAAACATCATTTGCATCAACGTTCTGGTTTGAGGAATTCAAGAAGCAAGATGAAGGCTGTTTCGCCACTGCGATTGCCAAACCATTATACTGCCAAGAACTTTGCAGCGGCTGAGAAATGGATCAAAGTGTTAACTGAAAAACTGTCTATTAGAGCATGGCTACCAGGTGAGAAATCAATGGGCAGCGTAAAACTCTACATTAATACATACCTTAGATGAGGATTTCGGTTTCTACCGCGATAAAAAGGTTGGACATTTTGGTTCGCGCCCCTGGCAGAGCCGTTTCCAGCTTCGGTTCACTGATGACAAAGTTGCGCCTCACCCTTTTACTTTCTCTCTCATTTGGTGGGTGCGTTGCAGGATGTTTGAGGCGCATTTGGCATTTTCGCTTTCCGCTTTGCCCCAAAACCCGCTCCAATCAAATATGTTTCCAATGTGGAGAGGGCCTTGCCAATATCCCATCTGTCAAGCCATTGACAGGACGACGCTGGTCCTTAGACGGCCGCAGACTTCGACGGCAGGGTGCACTCGGTCCGCGGTATCGTCGGCGCGCTGCTCCTGCCCCGAGCCATCCAGTTGGACGAGTCGACCGAGGCCGGCGCGTTGTCCACATTGCGTCAGACTCGGAGGACGGGCCGCGGTACTCCATGACTGGCGTTCCGAGCTACGGGCCAGTCAAGGGCGTCGCTTTCCGACAAAGACGAGAGGCCATTGTGGCGCAGCCGCTGGTTCCACTAGAGTTTGTGGTGTACGTGTCTATGGAGGAGGATTATGATTGATTGAAGGCCAATGTTGAAAATGAATGAGGCTCTGGCGGTTATGATGCAGGGTGAGAGTATGCCTTACATGACCGCGCCTTTCGGATAACCCAAATACATGTACAAACGCAGCACATGAAAAGGAGAAAAAAATATATTCGAATTTTATTTAGGCAGGATAGTACGTTTTTTTTCTCGCCAGTGGGCCACTGGGTGACCTCCAAAACCCCGTTTGCTCCGGTGTTGTGAGCTAATAGATTCAGCTCGGGAGGACCAGATCGAAGGCCGATTTGAGCCGTTGGCGGGGGCAGCCGTCTCCACGCCGCGGTGGTGGTCCGCTGGTGGTCGGGAGCCTAGGGTCCGTGTTGGGTGTTGGGAACTCTCAAAATTCGCAAACTCTTTCTTTCCAAAGAGGCTTTCCAACACCACGTGCCAACGCGCTAAGCTAAAGGGGCAATTAATGACAAAAGCGTCCCGGCGCGCATCCGCAACAGTCCGTAAAAAAACCCAAACGCATCTGTCAAGTCTCAAGAGCGGTTGGCCCGTTCGTCCCCTCCACTGCCCACCACCGCTGGTGTTGAGGGTCTGGTCTTTCCTCCAGCGTCTCTGCAGGGCATTGCCAGACATGCTCTGTGGTTTCCAAAGTGTAAACAGTCTACTCTGAGTGAGTGAGTTGTGCTTGCACTTCCGTGTTGTTGTTGTCGTTCTGAAAGGACGACTTGTCAGAGAAAAATCAATAGAGAAAAAGTCAAACAACAAATCCGTAGACAACGAGATCGTGTCGCAACTGCTCCCGACAAGTTAGCAGCAGCACTCACACGTTATCAGCACTACTCCCATTGGGAGAGCGAACGGCCGGCGCCAGGGCAGGATCTGGTGAAGTTGCAGACGATGAGATCAACTGCAGCGAAATTGGAGTGACGATCGCGACGATTGGACGTCAATCACGATCACAACAATATCGTCACAAGAAAAATCTACTGGTACGATCCCTCCCCAGTGAGGACAGCAAGGTTGCTGAGCGGTCGGCTACTAGATCACAATGACGGACAAGGAGTACGAAAATATTCCGGAATTTGAGGCGTTGAAAGACAACTGGAATGACTTCAACCGTCTATTCACGACTTATTTTGGAAGTAAAGGAAATGCTCTACGTTGTCAAGTGTGAAAATGACACATACACAGGTTCCGACGATACCGTTAAGACGGCATATGCAGCGAATGCGCTGATGAGAAAAAAGCACGACGCTCAAGCTCAAAGCTGGCTACTTGGAAAGCTACCAAGGGCATCTAGAGTCCTATTGAGTGGGTGCATGACTGCACACGAGATGTATGAACACCTGCTTGATGCAACGAAGTTGACGCGCTGAAAGGTTGAGAGCGAGCTCTATGACCATGCTCGGCGGATCAAGGCAGAAAGTCCTGGAGGTGCATCAAAGAAGGAGTTGACAAAATCCGCCGCTTTCACCACATCCAAAGCGGACAAGAAGAAGCAGACTTGCTTAAATTGCGGCAAGCCTGGACACCTGCGCAAGGACTGCTGGGCGAAAGGCGGTGGTGCAGCAGGAAAAGGACCAAAGCAAGGTGACGAACTCACCAAAGCTAAGAGCAAAGTGAACGCATCAGACGCACGCTATGCTTTCACAGTGAAGTTGAGAGGACCGAGTGAGGACGTTTGGTACCATGACAGTGGTGCGTCATACCACCTCACAAACGACCCCCATTTCTTCGTTCCAGGCACCTACAGGGAAATGTCCGATGAGGTTACTATTTGAGATGGAAAACCACTCAAGATTGTTGCTGAGGGGAATGTTGTGTTTGACTCAACAATTTCATCTGGAAAAACTGTGGAAGTCACACTGCGGGGAGTACGATACTGCCCCAAGATCACAGCCAATCTAGTTTCCCACACACCTCTCACCCTTGCTGGCCTTGAGTTGTGTGGGAAGGGGGAGCGCATTGCCTATCAGACGAAGAATGCTGTAGTACTTGTTGGGAAGCTTGTTGGACGAAATCTGGAGATGCAGATAACTGCTAGGAGGCATGCTGCACCTTCAAAGTCAACAAGCAAGGTTCTGTTGACAGCAGACATCCAACATTGCCAGCTGTGCCACGCATTGCATGATGCAGCAAAGCAGCTTGCTGGAATGGTGGATGGATTTGAGCCCATTACACCAGAGTCGACCTCACTATGTGATGTGTGTCAGCATGCAAAGCTTACACGCCTTCCATTTCGAAGATCCAAGAACCCCAGAGCACGGCACCCACTTGACCTGGTTCACATGGATTTCACACCAATTAAGGCAAAAGGTGTTGAAGGCGAGGAGATGGCTCTAGTCCTTACAGACAACTTCTCTGATCTGAAGGTCGCCTTTCTCATGAAGGGCCGGTTGGGGGAGGAGATACTGTCCAATTTTATGCCATGGCTCCGATGGGCAGAGAGAGCATGCAACTGGATGTTGAAAGCTATTCGGTGCAACAATGCAAAAGAATTCTACCTGGGGCGGTTTACCGACAAGATGAAAGAAATAGGAGTCGAACTGCAAGCTCCTATCGCTTATGAGCATGAGCAGAGTGGAAAAGCGGAAATTGCAAACAGGAATTTGTTGGACTGAGCACGCTCAGCCCTGCTTGATGCTCAGATGGATAAGAAGTGGTGGCCTCATGCACTAGCCACTGCTGTTTACGTGAGTAATCGATTGCCTGTAAAGGGACTCTCTCTCACACCTATTGAGCTATTCACTCAAATCAAACCTGACTTGGCAAGCCTCCGGGTATTTGGAGCCTGGGGATGGGCTCGCTATCCTGCTGAGCATTTGACTGGCAGTGAATGAGCAGAGTTGGGTTGTGCAAATGCTATCATATGCACAAGGCGGAAAGGCGTACAATGTTCTGGACCCTTCCACAAACGAAATATTTGTCGCTCGGAATGTGTGGTTTGACGAGACTCTCACTGGTCACCCGAGCGATTCTACCTCCAAAACTACTGTTTCCTCACACTCAAGCCAAAGGCGTCATCGCTCCAATACAGGATCTGATTTGGTGACGTCCCTCTCACTGGTGAGGGGGGAGCACCAGCTGCAGACACAGACAGCAAGAGTGCGAGTGAAAGTGATACAGACTCAGAAGCGTGGGAAAATGCGGCAACAAGTCCACAGCCAGGCTCGCCAGTGCGCGTGGCGTCAACAGAACAGCCAAGCACCCCTGTGAGTCAGCCATCACCACCTCGCTCACCACAGGAGCGCCATAGTGAGCGCATACAGATGCAACAAGATCAAGAGCGTACTCAGCAAGAACAAGCAGTATGTGATTTCCTGGAACGCAAGAAGAAGGGAAAGAAAGCAACTGGGGGGCGAGCCAACTTTGCTTTCATTTCTGTTGCAGAGGTCAAACGTGACCCCGAATGGAAGAGTTGGATAGCTGCTATGGATAAGCAGATGAAAACACTTGACGAATATGGGACGTGGATATTGAAACCACTCCCACCAGGTCGCAAACCTATTGGATCGAAGTGGCACTTGGAGAGGCAGAAAGACGCAGATGGAAACGCGGTCCTATTGTTTGTAGATGATATGCTGACATTCTATTATGCCTCTGCAAAGGTGAACTTTGAGAAGTTCTGGACTCACCTGAACGCTACTTTCGAGCTGCGTGATGTGGGCAGGCTGGAGCGCTATATTGATCAGTGTGCAACAGGACCGAGAGAAGGGGGAGATTCAATTGAGCAACTCATCGAATTTCTACGAGTTTCTGACCAGATTTTTCGATGGAGGATGCCAAGGCTATCTCCACCCCAATGGTGCCAGGGCGTGTTCTGGAGAAGCGTGGTGAAGAGCCACGAAGAGCCCATGCAAGAATTGGTGGGCTGCTTGAATTTCCCAGCAGTTTGGACTCGACCAGACTTATCGTTTGCTGTTGGACGGTTGGGTCAAGTTATGGCCAATGCAACAGACAAACACTGGGAGGCAGGTCTAGACGTGCTACGCTACATCAAGGGAACTGCTGATGTGCCACTTGTGTTTCGAAGGGGTGGCAAGATGGAACTTGTTGGATACTCTGATTCTGACTTTGCCTCAGACAAAGTGTCTGCAAAGTCTGTCTATGGATTTGTATTCTTCCTTGGAAACTGTGCTATTAGCTGGAGGAGCAAACGCGCAGCCTCAGTTGCAACATCAACAACAGTGGCAGAATTGGAGGGCCTCTTGGAGCCCACGAAGGAAGTGATTTGGTTGTGCGGACTGTTGGGGGAGATTGGTCTCTCTGATTCAGGGCCAACCACTATCTACGAAGACAACACCTCAGTCATCAAGACAGTGATGGGGGACTGGAACCTCAAGCGTACCAAGCACAAAGCAGTTAAGGTCGAATTCGTGCAGGAGAAAATCCAGCATGAGAAAGTCATCTCTGTTGAGCACAAGCCAACAATGGAGATGGTTGTGGACATTTTTACCAAGTCGTTGGGACCATCTGTGTTCAGGAAACATGCAGAAGCATTGGGACTTTGATTTAGTGGGTAGAAGGGTGTGGCGCATGAGGGGGAGTGTGGGAGTTCATGCTTGCACTTCCGTGTTGTTGTTGTCGTTCTGAAAGGACGACTTGTCAGAGATACATCAATAGAGAAAAAGTCAAACAACAAATCCGTAGACGACGAGATCGTGTCGCGACTGCTCCCGACGAGTTAGCAGCAGCACTCACATGAGTGGAAGGAGTGAATGAAGTGGAGATGTGTGTTTGTGGGTTGTCCTTCTCCCCAACTTGGAGAGAAAGGAGAAAAACTCTGTCATGAATTATTGGTACATGATGATGATATACAGGCTGTAATAGTTGCTAGGCAAGCGTGACCGGCACAGGGTAAAAACCTCTCCTATATTATCTGCTTGAGCAGAGGAGGAGGAAAACTGTTGACACAGGGTTTCCGTTCCACTTAATACTCGGAGTATTTGTCATCAGCGCAAGCCAGCGCCCAGGTCTGCATTGGCGGTGGCTCGCTCTCCCATGGGCATCGTGAGAACAATAACTGACAGTCACAATAGGTTCGGGTCTGTCTTGTGCCTCTTGCTGCTAACCAGTCAGTTCCACCTAACACCCCCCCACACGATGGCCATGGGTGTAGCACCCGTTATGCAAAGTGTGCGTAAGCGTCTGAGGCTTCGACCGAAAGGGTGTTCGAAAGGTCGGAGAGGTCAGTTGCTGGTGCTGAGACTTCGAGAGTGGTTTTGTGAGAATGTCTGCAATCTGGTCGCTGGTTGGTACGTAGCATACAGTGATCTCTCCAGTGGCTACGCCTTGTCGGAGGAAATGAGCACGTATGTCAATGTGTTTTGTGCGAGCATGTGTGAGAGGGTTGAGCACGAGTGTAATTGCAGATTGATTGTCCTCGAGGATTGGTAGTGGCCGCTGTGCGGGGAGTTGCAACTCTGATAATACGGCTAGAAGCCATTGTGCTTCTTGGAAGGCTTCAGAAAGTGAGTAGTATTCTGCTTCCGTGGAGGATAGCGATACTCGATGTTGTTTGCGTGAGACCCAAGAGACAGCAGCACCCATGAGGAAGAAGACATATCCAGTGCGTGATGTGCGGTCTCCAGGTTCGCCCCCATAGGATGCATCAGCGTATGCAGCTTGTTCAAGGCCGTCATTTGTGAAGAGCTGTAGCAGCTTGTGGCTTTGCCTTTAGAATAATCTGTAGTCCCAGGTGCCTCGGAGGTAACGTAGCAGGCGGCGGAGTGCATTGCAATGGCACTGGCGTGGCTTCAGTTGGAACTGGGAGAGTACATTTGTTGCAAATGCGATATCTGGCCGAGTTTGTGTTGCGAGGTATTGAATTTTCATGAGTGTGGATCGATACCAGCTTGAGTCGCTCTCACTGAGTTCAATCGACATTTTGTCATGCATAAAGGTGATAGACATTGGAGTTGACGCAATATCGAGGTCGTCCCACATTTTCTCTTCAGTGAAAATTGTCCTGGTGTATTCGTCTAGGCCCATCCAAATGCCTTTGGCGTTGCGCTTGAGGTGGATGCGAATCACTTGGCTGACAGTGGTTTCCTCGAGGGACATGCTGTACTCAGCACAAAAGCATCCTCAATTTTTGCGACAAGAGCTGGGGTGTTGGCCATGACATTGATGTCGTCGACAAAGACAAAGATGATTTCAAACGTTTGCTGCTGAGAGTCTACTCGAAAGAAGAGGCAGGGCTCAGCAAGAGATTGATTGAAGCCAAGTTTCTCGACAATGAACTTGCGAAGGTCAAGGACCAGTTTCGTCCAGATTGATGGAGTCCATAGATGCTCTTGAGGAGTTTGCAGAATAGATTCTTTCCATCTGGAATTGCTTGTGTCCTTTTGGTGGATGCATGTAGATGACTTCTTTGAGGAAAGCGTACAGGTAGGCTGTGTTGACATCCATGCTGTGGTACTCGAGGTCAAAAGCAAGGCTGATTGCAATGAGCAGTTGGATGGCCTGGATCCGGACGACAGGAGAAAAGGTGTCTGTGTAGTCGATGCCTTTGCGTTGAGTGTTTCCACATGCAACAAGACAGGCTTTCCATTGCTTCAGCCACACAAATGGGTCGAGCTTGTAGGCATAAACCCATTTGCAGAACATTGCACGTTCGCCAGGAGGAAGAACTGCCCATTCCCAGACCTTGTGCTTGTCCATGAGAGAGCTCAAGCTCACATGCAGTCCATTCTTCATTATAGTCTGATGCGTGGGCTTCCTTGTGCGAATGTGGCACTGGTGGGAGTTGTGATTGGTGGATTGATTCTTTTGGGAAGCGTGGTTCTGGTTTGGCTGATGCAAGGTAGAGTCGCAAGAGATGGCGAGTGATTGTACGATTTGCAAGTAGCTTGCGAAGTCCAGTTGGTGCATCTTTGATGTTGACAATGACGGATGGTGGAAGTGGTGATTCAATGACAGGTTCCGGTTCAGTGCTGATGGATGCTGCTATGTGGTCTGCCGTTGGAGCTAGGCTCTCTTCAGGTTCGTCTTCATCTTTGCCCAGGACAACTGCGAATGTGTCAGGGTTCTAACCATAGTCGTCATCATCATTATCGTCTTCCATATCTTGGGGAAGAGTTGGAGGTTGATCAGGGGAGTTTGATGGTGATGATGTCGGCTGTCCCCCCCAGGAAGCCTGACGCAGTTGCTGGCGAGTACGAGTGGAGGGAGCACCATCAGGAGGAGAGTTGGATAATCGACGGTAAGAGTCAAGTGGTGGCTCAACAGGCTCGAAAGAAGGGGAGTCGTCAGTTTCAGGAAAATCCGTAAAATCATCAGAGAGAGAAGTTAAGAAATCAGAATTAAGAGATTGAAGCTTAGTGTCACTGCGAACAAGGCCAGAAAGACCCGCTCATGCAAGTAGTGACGTGTCCGAAGAATGGTCCATGCAGTAAAGTCGTAGCTGAGGGCAATAGACTCACTGTCTGCGTCAAAACCCAAGAAGAGTCCAAGTGAGGCCCAAGGAGAGAACTTGGTCTTGTGTGAGTTTGCAGGTTCTGTATACTCATTGTTGAGTGTGACAATGAGGCAGCCAAAAATTCCAAGGTGGCGTAGGTTGGGTTTACGGCCTTGGTAATATTCAAATGGAATTCGACCAGTGCGAGTTTGTTGCACACGATTGTGCAGGAATGAAGCTTGGCGTATTGCGTAGGACGAGAAGAACCGCAGAAGCTGAGCTTCAATCAGGAGACAGGAAGCAATGTGGGTGATGACCTTGATGGCATTTTCTGCAACACCATCACCCTCCTTGATGTAAGGGACAGAAGGCTGAAAGACGATGGGAGGTTGGTGGTTGATACAGTAGGCCTCAAATTGGTGAGTGTTAAGACTGAGGTTGTCTGCCTGTACAAATAGAGTTTGACGAGTGGGGAAGAGTTGCTCTTCAAAATCAATGCGATCAATTATCCTTTGAGTGATGCCAGCTGTGCGAGCGACAGTGTTGACCCAAGTATAGCCTGTGGCGTAGTCGACAATAACTTCATTGCTTTTGTTGGATAGTTCTGAAATTAGGTCGTCCAACCAATCTCCAAAATTTGCTGCGCCTTTAAGAATGGGGAATGGACGGGAGGCATACTTGATTTGATCACGCTCGCTCATGCTTGGGAGGAAAATGTGTGAGAGGGTTGCAGTAGAATAGAAATTTGAAAGGGAGTGATTTCCCTAATTTGGTGGCAGATTCTGAGACTTCTTGAGCAGGTAATATAAGAATAAGCTGTAAACAAATGCAGTACGACGGTTGTGGGTGGAGTTGTAAGTGTGAGTAGATTATTTTCTCAATGGGGTACTCTGGTGATGAGTTGGTGTTGAGAAAAGCAGACTTGTCACGATTGTGGAGCGAAAATGAGTGGGCCAAAATGAAGCTGCAGCTTGCAACTCAATATTCCACGAGGCCAAGGACGAATTTGGAGAATCACTGAGTCGTCCCACGTAGATCCGAAGTTGTAGAATGCAGGAAAATTTGGTTTGAAGTAAATTCGTGGAGTTTTGGCTGCGTTGTGTTGGTGGGGAGCTCCAAGTAACGAATTTTGATGAATTTGGCGCTAATGGGACAGTAAAAACGCGGACAGCTGTTATTCTGTAAGGAACCAGTCGAGGATCACGACGTTTGGTGCAGAGATAGAGTGAAAGTGGCTCTTTCCTGTGGTGGTAAGCGATGCCTAAAGTGATTGAAAGAAGTGGGCAAACTAGAAGGTCGCGTTTTGGTCGTTTTTCGGTCGTTTTGCGCGTTTTCCAATGTGGCTGATCTGTTGCACGTTGCACGACGCTTTTGCAGCGAAAAACAAACGTTGAAACGTCTTCTCCGAAGTTGGTAGTGGTGGAGGTGTGAGGGACAAAACTTGAAGGTGTTGGTTCTGCAGGTAGTGATGCTGGTGATGTGTGGTGGTAAGTGGCACTGTTTGTTTACTCGTTCTGCACGCCCCCCTTGTTGTTGCTATGCGTTCTGCTCGTTCTCCTTATTTTCCACTGATCTCTACTTCAAGTGATTGGGATGGGTCACAATTTTGCATGAAAGAAATGACCACTGCTGTGTGTGGATGGTGGTGATCTACTCTGGTGGACTACTCTCTTGTGATGGTGAAGCTGAGGTGGGAGACTGCTGTATGATGTTTGCTGTTTGGCTTTATACAAAATTGTGACAAAGACCAGGTGATAAAAAATGCACCTAATCCTCATCACAGTTGGTGCTCCCATGCACCACAGCGTGAGGTGTTGCTCCTGCACACTGCTTACTGCAAAAACCCAAAATCTAACAATCATCTGCACTCTTGCTCTACAAACAGTCAAGTCTCTAGATTGGCCGTGTTCATCTTGATTTGCTCTGTGAACAACAATAACTGAAACTGCTGCCGGGAGGCGAGGGACTTGCTCCACAAACTCGATATTCTGCTGGCGAAAGTTAGCCACAAAGCCTCGGTGCACATTTCAGCCATTGCTGCGCAGCCGATTGACAGTCATGATGGGAAGAACAGGAGAAAGCAGCATTTCTTCAACCATAGTGAGAGATCTCAGAGCTTGTCTTATTTCCAAATCAATGGTGGAGAATTCTGGGATCATGTCATTCTCAATTCCAAAAAGGGGAACCCCAGCATTCTGGTGCTTCATCAGATCTGAATAGACTTCAGAACAAAAACAGTCAGCACTGGTTAACTTACCTTTTTTGCACCAGTCACACTTATAGTTGTTGGCCACTGGAAGTGGCATGTCTTTTGCTGGCCAAAGCTCTCTGCTTGCAGTGCAGTGAAGTGAGTTGTATCAAGTCATTTTCTCGTGAAATTGAGTCATAGCAGTCTTTGCAAAAAGCTGCTCAATCAGAGGACCATTTTCAGCTCTTTCAAACTGCTGCAAGTAGTTGCCTTGAGGAATTTGGTCCTACAGGATGCAAATAATTAGATTGACTGAAGCAAATATGAAAAGGTAGTCAAAGAGAGCGAAACCTGTAGTGTAGGCTCATCTGCCTCATGCCTTTCATTCTCAGGCTGTGCAACTGCTTGGTTGTGCTGCAGCTTGTGCTTCACCATGAGCAAGTGCTTGAACACGAATGGGTGGATGAATTGGAGCTTGAGTTGCTGCTCCAACTGGAAGTCTTCTCTGTACGGAGACCCTTGAGACTGCTTGGCGCAGTGCAGCATCAGCGGCACTTTGGACTTGAACAGCAGCCTCTCAAGCGTGATGATTGGCTTCCTTTTGTTCTTCAGTCAGTTTTGGTCTGCCAGCTCTTGATCGTTTTTGGACCCATTCTGTGTAGCAGGTCTGATTTTACTTTTCCCTTTTTTTTTTTTTTTTTTTGTTTTTTTGGTTTTCACCATGATTCCAATGAGGAAAAGTAACAGAACAAAAAAAAAAAAAAAAAAAAAAACAAAAATTTACTGCACAAGCACCACACACACACACACACTCACATGCACGGATATTAGCCAGCAGCAGCAGCAGTAGCCTGCGATTCAGGGACAGCAGGCTGTGTTGGGACCTGCGACGTGCAGACAACAACAGCAGACAATGACAGCAGATGACAACGTAGACGACGACAACGAGTCGTGGGCTTGTTGTAATTTTCCTTTTTTTTTCTTATCGATCTTCACTCCTTTTTTCTATTTTTTCTACTCTTTTTTTTGCTTTTTTTTCTGTTTTGTCTGCTTTTTTTCCATTTTATCTGCTTTTTTTCCATTTTGTCTGCTTTTTTTCCTCTTTTTTTTTGTCCTTTCCTGTTTTCTAAACATTTCTGACAAAACCCCTAAGCGAATTAATGAGTGGTTCCCCTAATTCACTAATCAAAAAATGGGCCCTGGGGGATTCACGTGTAGAATTAAATCCTCCCCCGCTGCGCAGGCTCGGAAAAAAAGAGATAGGCAAAGGCGGCTGTTGTTCTAGCTTTGTTCATCCTACCGGTAGGAACAATGCAATTAGAACATGCACAAAAACCCTCAAACTATGCACTTTGCACATGTAACACAGCACAGCAAGCATGCAGAAGCAGTGTACCACTGCCCCATGCTCTGGAATCCGCTCCCTGATCTGGAATTCCACTCTCTGCTTCGGAATTCCGCTCCCTTATCTGGATTTCCGCTCGCTGCATTGGAATTCCCCTCCGCGATCTGGAATTCCGCCCTCTGCTGTGCTGTGCAATCTGAGCAATGCAACAGGCATTTAGGAATGAGGGATTGCACCAATCACTGCATTTCTAAAAGTGAGATAAAAACTGAGCTCACCAGAGATTGCACCAATCATTGGATTTCTAAAAACAAGGAAAAAAGCAGCTTGTTTCCCTAATAACTTTCCTGATTTGGAAACATCCAAACCAATTTACAAGCAACTGTTTCTCAAACAAGCTGTAAATTGGTTCCTGGTGGTACTCAGACCAGACAAAGTACTCAGCCCACAGTGGTACTCAGCCCTGGCTGGTACTTAGCCCTGAGTGGTGCACAGCCCAGGCTGGTACTCAGCCCTGGGTGGTGCTCAGCCCAAGGCTGGTACTTAGCCCTGGCTGGTACTCAGCCCTGAGTGATGCCCAGCCCTGGGTGGTACTCAGCCATGAATGGGTACTTAGCAAAAAGGGTTTCTGACTCTAAACAAGACCAACCTGTCTGTGAGCACCGGCTCACCAGCTACTTTAAGGCAACAAAGGGCTCTTGGCTCTCTACAAGAAAAGGGCTACCGCTCTAGATAAGTCCACTGGTCCACCAAGCCGCTACCAAGCATGTCTACTTCAACCCCCAAGGCTGTCCGCTTCTCTTCTTACGTCTACCAGGCTTGGGAACTGCATGTGGAAGAAGTCATCAAGCCGGTCATGGCATACAATCTTGTTGCCAGCTTCCTCAAGCCTGATTACTTCGGTACGTTCAGCGAGCACTGCACCAAGGTCGGCATCAGCGCTGCTCCTCCCAGCATTGGTTCTCCCCCTGAATCCTCTGCAATGGCGGAGGCCAAGGCTGCGTACAGTGAGATGTACCGTCTGCACCACGCTGCCCTTGACAAGTACCACACTGGTATACGCCAAGAACACAAGACCTACAGGGAGCTTGAGGCCCAACACGACAAGGCGGTTGCTACCCTCGACTCCTGCTTGTGCATTGAGGATGTGCGCTCCATGAATGCAGCAAACATCACCAACTGCGCTGACCGGTACAAGTGGCTCAATGACAAGTACGCCCTGCAGGACCACACTGGTTCACAGCAGGACAAGTGGCTTGCGACTTACAGTCGTTTGGCAAAACCCAGAGACTCTGGTCCGGCAGTCCAGGAGTGGTACACCACTCTGACCACACTGGTCACGGATTGGCCGAAGCATTTCAAATGTACTGCCACCACTTGCAGGGGTGTGACAAACATCCTGCGTTCTGCCATCATCCACAAAGCAAGGGAAACGCTGCCTGGATGTGAAATCTTCTCTGGCTTTCATCAAAATCTTCTCAAGGGGCTGTCAGGCTACGCCAACACCAGCGATCTTGTCAAGGAGTTGACAAACTGCCACACGCTGTATCAGTAAAGCAAAGAGAAGAACAGCAGACACTCTGCTCACCACGGCACTTCTGAGATGGAAACAGCTGCTTCAGCAAAGACCTCAGTGGCGACCAAGAAGCGCAAGATCGGTGAGGCACTCAACGGCAAGCCTACTTGTGACCTTCATGGAATCTGGGTCTCGCACTCTCGCGAGGAATGCCTCAAGTTCCCTCACTGTCTATGGGTTGTGCTCCTTTGGAGATGGAGGTAGTACACTACTGAAGGTGGTGGTGGTGGGAGGTTGATCTTGGCTTCTGTCAGTCTTGTGTTTGTCTTTATACAAAACTGTTACAAGGACCATCACTTGCAAAATGCTGCAAGTCATCCTTGCAGAGCAGTATCAGGTCAAAGCTCCTCCTGCACACTGCTTACACCAAAAGACCCAAAACTAACACTCCCCCCTAAGCTGTGGGCAGGAGCAAGGGCCAGCACAGAGGAAAACCTTAAGCCATAGTCAACTTAAGGAAACCGTACACCGGAGAAAGAAGAATCACAAACAGGTATGACTGGCAGAACAGAAAGGACAGACCACACTAACAAAAATGGATGGGGGCACATATTGAACTTCAGAGGTAAAAGAAAATGAGTCAAAGTAATGAAAAAGAACAAAGAAGAAAAACAGCTTCACAGATAAGAAAAAATGAATCAGAGGAAAGAGAAGAAACAAAGACCAGTGCGACTCAGATGGTATTCACTGAGAGCAGCTGAGAGAGATTTTGTCATATTGTCTGCAGGCTGTTCTCCTCGAGCAATCCACTCAAGCCGTACTACTTTTTGTTCCACGAGTTCTCGAATATAATGATACTTTACCATGATATGCTTTGACTGATTGGTGTAAAGGTCATTTGAACTGAGGTTGATCACACCGGTGTTGTCAGTGTAGATGACAAGAGGAGTGGGAGACGGAAGTTGAAGTACTGAATAGAGTTGGGACAGTGCCTTAAGTTCTCGTCCCAGTTCAGACACAGCTACATATTCAGCTTCCTGCGGTGACAGCATGACAGTGCTGCTTCGAACAGATGTCCAACTAATAGCTGTTCCTTCAAATAGAACATAGTAGCCAGGCTGTGATTTCCCATCTGAGTGGACACCATGGGCAGCATCGGAGTAACTGGCTATATCTGTGCAGTTGCGAGAATAGAATAAAGCATACTCACTTGTACTGTTGAGATATTCGAGAACCCAAATAAGGATCTTCATGTGTTTCTCACAAGGGTCCTTGCTGAAGGCACCAAGGTATGAAACTGCTGGGGCAAGGTCTGGCCGTGTGTGTGTTGCAAGATAGTTGATGCCGCCAAGGATTGCCTGGTACAGTCTCTGGTCTGCAGCTGCTTCGTTGATCCCACGTGGCTGAAGATTGAGTCTACTGGGAAGGGCAGTTACTGCAGTGTGGTTGTTGATATTGTTGGCATGGTGTTGAAGTAACTCCTTGATATAGGTTTTCTGGTGCAAGAAGATTTTGTTATGGTGATGTTCCTGCTGTGTATCAAGGATGGTTTTTGATTCCTCCCATTTTGCAGAGTTTGTAACAAGATTAGGCAAGGCAATGGCAGAGGAAGTTTTGCCAGAATCACCAAATAACAAATATTGTTAACTTAGCTTGCAGTGTGGAAGATGCATCGGTCAATTGACAAAGAAGGATGCAGTGGTCTTCCAGAAGATCATACTTTCCTGACAACTGTTTGATTTAGGTGGCTGTTCAACTCCAGTAGTCAGTGCGGTGTAGTGAATTGCTCCATGCAGATTTGGCATATAAAATATGCTGTTGAGGTATCTGTTGCTGTTATCCACTGTGCCAGTGTCCCAGTTGATTCAGGCAGCCATTTCAGTGAGTTTACAAAGACTATTGATTTGGACAATAGGTGAGTGAGTATTCTGAATATCAATGCTATGTACTAAGTGGAGCCCTTATCCATGAGTTCTGCATAGAAGCACTCAATCCTGCTATCTTCACAAAGTTTTACGTTGTAGAGCCTTTTGTTCCAGATTATGTTGACATTGGTGGGTTGTTCGGGCAGGGTGTGCTTGTCAAACACAGTTGGCCTGAATGTGTACACGTTGCAGAGTTGTCAGATGGTGGCTTCAGCTGATGTGGTTCTGATGAAATTTTGCCTGAAGGTAACAAGTTTGTGGTGGATTCCAAATCTTAAAATGTTATATTTGTTTTAGGGTTGTTAGAATCTACTTGTGATCGTTTTAACTTTAAGAAACATTGGGGAAATAGTTTAGATTTTCTAAGATACTCTGCACACAAAAGAAAGCATGAGAGAAAACTCTGCACAGGTGAGCCTGCTGCACAATCCTGGTCTGGGCTCCCCCCAGTACCCTATGAGGTGAGGTGATCACTCCCCCATACACTGGTTGCCCTCAACGCTTTCCCCCACGTCTCACCTGGGCACATCAGGAGAATAACTGTCTCCTGGTTGGTACTCCTCATGGAATGGGCTCCCTGCTCAGGACTCCACCTCCTCTGACACAGGTCCAGGCCACACAAGCCTACAAGCTGGGACTTCGGTGTTCGTGGGCCTTTGGTTGATTTACATTGCCAGCCTGCCACCCCAGTCCAGCCATCCTCAGTCATGCCAATAGTACTCCCAGTAAGGCCCACTGGAGGTGATGTTAATTTCAGTAGAACGGAATCCAATGCGTCATGCCATCAACACAGTTGAGCCGCCTGACATATTCATTTTTTTCTTAATGGCTTTATTTCACAAAATACACATTTATATAGCTAACAGTTTGCACCAGGCAGTTTTTGATGAAGTACTTTTGATAGGACGATTCTTGGTTTGTGGATAGAATGTTGTTCTCTGTGTTTTATGCATATTTGCGCTGTAATCTTTATGTTTTACTGCAACAAAGTTCAAGAAAGAATGACTTGTCATGCTCGTTCTCAAAGGACGCCTTGTCACGCTCAGAAAACATGTCACGCACTTTCACAAAGTATGACTTGTCATGCACATTCGGACAGAACAACGACATGTCATGCACATTCAGAAAGAACGACTTGTCATGCTCGTTCTGAAAGGATGCCTTGTCACAAACGAATATGCCCCTGCCCATTCCTGTCACACACCAACATTCTCAATCTCATTTCGTCGTTTGCCTTTACCTTTACCTTTATTGTACATCTTGCATGTGACATTGTTCTAAAAACCGGCATAAAAAAAAGCCCTAACACTGTTGGCTGCAGCGCTAAGGGCTTTCTCTTACAATTTTCTTCTCAATTCACCTCTCTTGCTATTATATCGATCACTTTTTGTTTGTTGAATGGTCTGTTCTTAAAATATTCTCCCAATCTCCTTTTATCAATTGAAGTTCCCCTTCGTTTAGAGGTGGATTCATTCTTTCTGAAGTCCACTCCACATATCCCGCTATCTCTACTGCTTTCTCTCCTAAGTCCACTCTCTCTAAGTTCTCATCTCAGTAGACTGGCCGCAAAGAGGGACGAGGAAGCGCGAGAGAAGGAGGCCGATCTCAAGAAACTTTCCAGAAGGATCGATGGGAGGAAGCGCGGAAGCAGAAAAAGAAAAAAAGCGGCGGGAGAAGCAGCGGGGTCCGCGGAAACGCGGTGCAATCCGCAAAGAAGGCAGTCACGGGTCGGAAGGACGCCGTCAAGGCCGAAGGGAGGAGTGGGGCCGCCAAAGCGATCCAAGCGGACCGCGACCGCATCAAGGGCCGGCACGAGGCGATCAAGGCCCAGCAGGCGCGTCGTTTTTGGCGATTTCTGGGTGTTTTCGTGAACCTGAATGGCCTGTATGGCATCGAACTATCGTTGAATTGATTGAGTGCGGTTGTTCAGGGGGTTTGGGGTTGAGGAGGAAAGGGAGGAGTGTTGATGAAGGACATACTTGGGAGGACAGGGGTTTATATTGTCCGACCCTCTTCCTTGCGTCTCTCTCTCTCTCTCTCTCTCTCTCTCTCTCTCTCTCTCTCTCTCTCTCTCTCGCTTTCGCTCTGCCTCGCTGTATCCAACTTTCATTCCACTCTAACCACACACGCACACATAAACAACGCTCTCTTGCGGCTCTTTGTCCCTCTTGGCGATCGATCGTGGCGCAACGTATTTATGTATGCAAAATTCAAGTATTTATTCAGCAGAGATGAAGGCTTTTGCAATAAGTTAGGCGGAAAAGATGTAACTGTAAAAAGTAAAACCGATACTACATCATATTATATTCCTGTTCTTGAGCATGCGCTTTGAGGACAAGAGCGTGTGTCCGTTCTTCGTGGTAGCTGATGTTATCATTGTGAATAGTGAGCGGGTGGGGAAGCAAGTAGACATACAGGATCGAGGGAAGACACTATACACTTGGATGTATGGTGTGTATGACATTCAAGTGGGCATACCTTGTGCTGTATACCACAGACTGGTGCTGCATGTCTGCAAGTCCGGCCTGATAGTAGATGCTGAATCTGAAGTCACTGGAGACGGCTATACTTGGCTTATTGGCTCTATCGTGTCAACAATCAAGAAGACAGATACGTACAGTAAGCAGCGGAATGATGCAGAGAATGGCTCGCAGGTCACAATGGTACTGCCAAGCAAGGAGCACCCAGAGGAGCCGGAACTAGCTGCAGTCGGTTCATTCGAGTCTGTACTGACTGTCCTGTGGAAGAACAGCAAGGACAAGCCCAACATGCAGGGACTGGCTACATTGGTACTCAGACTCAAGCGCACGATCAGCGACACGGATCTGCAACTAATGCTGCGCCGAGGTATAAGCTTGGCTTCAGTCTAGTGTCCCTTCAGCTAGTCACTCGGTCTGCCACGAAACCACCCCCACTTGGGCCGCAGAGGACACAGAACAAATATGCAGCAGAGTGTGACTGACATGGCTCTCGTGTCTATGCTCCAGGATGAGCGGATAGCTGAATCAGATGACGAGGTGCTAGGTGATGTAGACGAGGATCAGCTATTCAATGCCGTACGCAAGACAGTGGCAGAGACAGACGACGGAATAGCTCCTGTGTCGGACTCAGAGAGCGAGGAGGAACAACCCACTCCCATAGCAGAGATACCCACACTAGTACCTCCATCTTCAGCTGACAAGAGAGACCATGCATCAGCCGCTAGCAAGGCATCAAGTCACGGATCATCACCCAGAATCAAGGGCAGTACAGTCAGGGGGTACTAGGTCATGCTGCCAACAGTGGAGTGATTGTTTTAAACTGCACCGGACATGCACAGGACACATGCAGTACGTGTGGTAGCACAGGCTAACACTGGAGCAAGAGTACCAGCTGACAGACCGACTATTGGGTATGTCTCAGTAGATGCTGACAGCAGAATCAGAGAGCAGAGAGAAGCTACCACACACATTGTCACCAGGTACGTGCAGGAATTGCAGACCATCACAGGAGGAAGGCTGGACCGCAGAGTGGCTAACTATCTCCTGCTGATACCCTTGGCTGTTCCCATTCGGATGCTAGTCATCGGCCAGAGCCCATACACAGACGACCTGCTGCCAGAGTTTGCCGCTGCATTCGCATTCAACCCATACAGTTGCATTGGCTATACACCATCAGTACAGGTGCTGTCGCAGTTTATAGCAGACGGAGACCGCAGGCAGTCCATACTGATATCGAATCTGCTGACCAACAGCCAACTGATGCTGTGTACTGGCGTTGCACTTATCAATGCCATACCATTCAACACAGGGAGCTTGGCACTAGGCATCAAGCTGAAAGCAGCAACTGCCAAGCTAGTGTACGAGATCATCCGCACCAGTGTATGCCCGATCCAAGCTCCTGCTAGTGCCGATGGGAATTGATGCAAGGGAGACAGTATCACACTGCATGAATAGCCTGACTCAGTACGAGAGACCGGAGCTCAATGTGCAGAGCATGGGAATGAGTCACCCAGTATACCTAGCACGTAGAGCATCAACTGAACGCATGAGCAAAGCACGGGATACAGATGCAGAGTACAAGTACACATCACTAGCCATGTACACTGATCCACAGCAACAACCAGCACAGAGCAGGAACAGAGACTGCAAGACCCACACATGGACGTGGTATAGCCCTGAGGAGCTGCGCATCATCGGATCACAGGTACTATGTGGTGCACTGTATGACTTAGTGATGGAGACTGTAAGCATACGTACTCGAATCTGTGTGAACTTCTTGCGCCGGCATGTGGCAGGTATGACCTCAGCTTACCAACAATCACGACCTGCAGTAGGCAAGAAAACCCACCAGGGAGGAGGCGGATACAATCGTGGGGTATGCCGAGTCATCCCTCTCCTTCGTAGTCACTACAAGCAAGATGATGCGAGATCATTGGCAAGAGACTGTAACAAAGATGGATGAAGTGATGAAGCAATGCGAGGAGAAGCGAACTGTTGATGCCTACAATGAGCTGGTGAAGCGGGTGACTGACAGCGTGGAGGCCATGGAAATGCACCTGGCACACTCTATCGCTGCACTAACGCATGTACGTCAGGCTGATCCCGCAATACCGATTGGTGGGGGCCACATAGCGCCCATCGTGTAGGTATGCAATGGACAGGTATCACGCACAAGATAGCCAAACTCAAGAATCTGCCTGTTGCACCGATATCCAGCATTATGGGGAGAAACAGTGACCAGGAGTAGCAGTGTGCGTGTTTTAAACTACACAGACTTGAATACGTACATGTGCTTCAACACAGGCATCAACTGAGTGTAGTAATCAGTATGCGTGAGGCACAATGTGCTGCTGTATAGCTTACAGTGGGTGTCTAGCTGCTGCTGACTTATGAGTACAGGCTCAACAATCTGCGCATGTTCTGGCATTCAGAACACACCATACCCAGGGCAGCTATACAGGCGCATGGTAATGCCGAAGCAATCGAACACCATGCCTTTTGGAGGGCCCCTGCGGATTTTTCATGCCCCCGCATAATACTACGACAGCGCCTTTGGCGCTTATATGAGGGTCAACGCACGAAATACGCGCTTTGGTTTCACTCCACAGGTCGCTGGCCCACCAGCGAATGAGATACCCAAATATCCAAAATTCAAGAAGATTCATACACCCTCACTCAAAGACACTAGTAGTTGGTAAGACATACTACCCAAATTATCAATTAGTTTATCTCCAACAATAAATGCTGATTTACATTGTTCTAGCAATTAAATTATTCTTTATTTGAAGAACCCACAAAGTTGAAAAATTGGAAAACATTGATGACAACAAACTGTTGACAAAGTTTTCACATATGTATCAACAATGACAAAACTACTTACAATGATTACTTGAAGTTCTTAATAAGTATTAATAATACAAGTCAAACACTTGTAGAATATGAAACGTGTATTATATTTAAACGACCTTGTAAAACTGGACAAGTAAGCAGATCTCAAAAGATGAATTTAAACGTAAGTGACCATATTTATTTTCGACTCATTAACAACATAATACCAACACCTACCCTTGAAAGTATTGCTAGTATTATTAATACAATTATGATTATCATTGTTGTATTAGTACTCAAACTTGAGTTTGAAGCATTATCCACTGACGGTGAAGAATGATTTTGAAAAAATTGAATTTCTTACACAGTTTGTATCAGCATCTTTGGTTTTCTTTGTATCAGCATCTTTGGTTTACAAAACACAATCTGAATCTGATAAATGCGTCTTGCTGTTCTTGTGAGAAAAAAATACAAATGTAAATATCACAACAAAATCAAAACATTTCTCATCAAAGCTGCTCAAACTTATAGAAAGTCTATCACACTTCCCACACATTATGGAAAAAAATCTAAATCAAAACTAACTTTTGAAGAAATGATTACAGCAGACAACTAAAATCCAAACAACACTTCAATCGTTTTCCGTGTCTAAATCAATCATCCCTTCAATTGAATTTCAATTAACTTCACATGATGATGTTACTTTCATCAACAAGAAAATTTTTAACATGTGAATGAAGTATTTAGAAAAAGGACGTAACTTGTAAAGAATGTTTACAACACCAGTTCGATCACTAACATCTAAAGACAGAGCTTTGAAGATCTTTCGGAATTCAGCTTCATTGATTCTTTCAAATCCATCGTGGATGCCAATTAAAACAAATTGTGTAAATTCAAATGTAAACTTGTTGAACGGATATTCTACAAACACACTTCAAAATTCATGGTTTTCAATAACAAGCCAAAGCCACGTAAACATAAATCAAAATAACCAGCATCTACTATCATTGTGCAATCAAATAGATTCACAAGTTCCTAACACCATCGTTGACAACAATATTAACAGTGCAACAAAATTTAGAGTGTATCCTAAAACCAAAGAACACACAAATCGTAAAGCAATGGTTAGGTGCCACTAGAAAAATTTATAACCAGATATTGGCTTATCAAAATAGCTTACCAAAACTTGATTTAAATATTAAAAACCTTCCAGCAAAGTTTATTAACAATGAAATTTTAAGAACAAAAGATAAATGGATGCTTGACATTCCTTAAAATGATCGAGACGAAGCTTTGTGAGACATACTTAAGAATTATAAATCAAAACTTTGCAAAAGTGAAAAGGGACCCTGGATACACAATTGAAATTCAAATCAAAGAAAGACAATCAACAATCAATGTCTGTGCTTGACAAATACTGGAAAAAGGGAACTCATGGGATGTTTAAAGTCACAACTTTCTCTTCGAAGGTGGCAAAGCAAGTCCTTCTTCACTCAAGATTGATCAAAACCAGAACAAACGAGTTCTTCTTATGTGTACCTAAGAGACAAGAAAACCAAGCATCTCAAGTACGAAGTGAGAAGAGAATCGTGTCACTTGAACCTGGTGTAAGAAGATTCCTGATGTGTTATGACACTAACCGAAATGTTTTTGATATTGATTCTAAAGACGTTTCGAAGTTAATGTGTTTGTTTGATCACAAAAGCAAAGTAGCAAAGTTCAATCAAAGATGTCTAAAACAAATCATAGACATTGATACAAGATGTGGAAAGCTATTTTGATAATAAACAAGTGCATTAAGAACACGGTTATGGATTGTCACAAAAAAGTGGCAAAGTTCCTATGTTCGAATGTCGATTTCGTTGGTTCCAAGATTAAACATTCACCATTTTCATTACGCAAATTCAACACTTCGTATCAAAATGGCCATATGGAACCATTGTTCATTTGTGGACAGAATTCTTAGGAAACAACAACATTACTCAAACTGCAAAGTCGTGGAAGAGACAGAAGAATACACAAGCAAAACTTGCACTGGATGTGGATTTGTTAAACACGACCTTGGAGCAAACAAGATATTTTCTTGCAGTGCATGCAACAGGGTGTTTGACAGAGACATAAATGGTGCAAGGAATGTGCTTGTAAAGGATGTAACTGAGAAGCTATTGCTATGAATCCAATACACCATGGTTGGGTCAAACACTTTGACGTGAGGTTGCATTTCAGACGGGACCACTTGGAGAAAAAGGAGGTTCAACTCATTCATTGCCCAATGGATGTGATGATTGCCGACCTTCTCACCAAAGCTCTTCCTGCAGCTCAACATGCAAAGCTTGCATCACTGATGGGAATTTGGAGTCTCACCGACCTCCAAGGTGTAAGCGTGGTGCCCACACTCAAATCAGCACAATGCTTAGTCTAAAGGCTCTCTCTGGCTTCTCCAGCTACACTTGTGGGTTCATGCAGGTTTTCACAAGTGTAGTGGGGTACATGGGTGGGTTCGAGTCCCACTCCTTGGCTGGCATTGTTGGACAGCCATGTACTCCAGGAGAAACAGTTGCCCCCTCTCTTTCTATTGCGGGGATGTGTTGAGATTCGACCCACGGGGTACACTATGCCTGTTACTGATGATCCCTTTGAGTATGGTTGGGGTGTTTGAAGGGCTCAGTAGATTCAATATTTGAATTGGGCGCTCAGAAGGGCTAATCTGTTCTCAATAAAAAGAGATAGGCAAAGGCGGCTGTTGTTCTAGCTTTGTTCATCCTACTGGTAGGAACAATGCAATTAGAACATGCACAAAAACGCTCAAACTACGCACTCTGCACATGTAACACAGCACAGCAAGCATGCAGAAGCAGTGTACCACTGCCCCATGCTCCGGAATTCCGCTCCCTGATCTGGAATTCCGCTCTCAGCTTCCGTGCTGTGCTGTGCAATCTGAACAATGCAACAGGCATTTAGGAATCAGGGATTGAAATCTTGAAATGACAGCTGCTGTTTGTGGATGGTGGTGAACTACTCTGGTGAACTACTCTCTTGTGATGGTGAAGCTGAGATGGGAGACTGTTGTTCAATGTATGGTGTTTGGATTTATACAAAATTGTGACAAAGACCAAGTGACAAAAAATGCACCAAATCCTCATCACAGTTGGTGCTCCCATGCACCACAGTGTGAGGTGTTGCTCCTGCACACTGCTTACTGCAAAAACCGAAAATCTAACACTCCCCCTAAGCTGTTGGCAGGAGCAAAAGGGCCAGCACAGAGGAACTGTAGGACTGCGAGTTGATGCCCAGTTGATAGTGGTATTTTCAAACAAGACGAAGTAGCCAAGTTGTGATTTCCCATCAGCATGAGCTCCATGACCAGCATCGGAGTAGCTGAAAATTCCAGACCCTGTATTGGAATAAAACAAACCATACTCACACGTACCGTTGATGTACTGAAGGACTCGAATGAGAATCTGCAAGTGGTGTGGTCCTTGCTGAAGGCACCAAGATATGAGACTGCTGGTGCGAAGTCCGGTTGTGTGTGTGTTGCCATGTAGTTGATGCCATCAAGAATTGCCTGGTAGAGCTGTTGATTTGCTGTGGGTTCATCATTTTCTTGAGGTTGGAGAGTGAGAGAACTGGGGAGAGCAGTTACGGCTGTTTTCTTTCCATTGACTGGGTCTGCATGGCATTGGAGTAACTCCTTGGTGTAAGCTCATTGATGCAAGTAGACGCCATTTGGTGTTCAATGAACTTCCATATTCAGTACGGTCTTGATATTGTTAGTTTGGGTCTTTTGGTGTAAGCAGTGTGCAGGAGCTTTGACCTGATACTGCTCTGCAAGGATAACTGGCAGCATTTTGCAAGTGATGGTCCTTGTAACAGTTTTGTATAAAGACAAACACAAGACTGACAGAAGCCAAGATCAACCTCCCACCACCACCACCTTCAGTAGTGTACTACCTCCATCTCCAAAGCAGCACAACCCATAGACAATCCAGCCCAACGAAATCTTTCATTACCTAGGTAGGATTTATTGAGAGAGAGTAGATCGAAATCTTTCATACAAAACTGTTACCCATCCCAATCACTTCCCCCTTGATTTCAACAAGATCCAACCAGTAGAAGGGGTTGTACGCTTTTCAGATCTGCCAACTTTGGGGATTGATCACGGACGTTACAGACATTGCACAGCAATTCTGTTACTACCATTGGAAAGCTCTCAATCTCTTCTTTCCAACGAACTTACCTGATTCCGGATCGGACGCTCCTACGTTGCGTACACCACCTCTGAAGTTGGCAATCACTTTTCCAACTTCAACCTCAACTTGCTGGCCTTCCAGACCTCCCCCAGCCAATCCCAAGCTATCATTTGAAAGGCCTGCTTCTGGACTACACAACTGTCACCAACGGGATCCCAAAATCACTCTCCTTTGTGATAAGCGACGACTTTTTCCATTCAGGGTCACCAGTTTACCTCCAACCCTCACCATTAATTTTTGATTTTTTGTCCCCAATTGGAGACAACGACCACCCCCCTACCTGACACACACCAAGCTAACAAACCAACTTTTCATCTGCTGCAACACCACCTTCACAACACACCCAAAATCCAACGAAATCCTTTCAAACTTGGCACACATAATCGTCCTGAGAAAACAACATGACTACTGACTCTACCAACAGAACTCTCCAACAAAAATATCGACTTACGCCACTGCATTGACACAAGTCACATCAACGGGGAGCAGAATGATACAGTTGATCCACTAGACCTCTGCAACACTGGAACCTGTCTCATCAGAGATGGACCATTCCAAGGACAGAGATTCCAATTGGTGCCTCCACCTCGTGGACAAGAGAAAGTAACTTGGTTTCCTGGTACACAGAACCAGAATGCACATTGCTGTCTAATTATTCGCCGCCACATCTCTCAAGCCTTCTCACCCAAATCACACCTGGTCGAAACTTTGCTTATGAGTTGGTTGGTGAATTGGGAATAATTTGCCGCACAGCAGACCAGGGACTCGCAAAGGAGATCATTGACGACTTTGAACACATCAAAATGGAACCAACCGAAGCCTCTGATACCTTCATTACCCAATTCACTGAAGCATATCATCGAGTTGACAGCTTTGCAAAATCAGCAGCTGGAGAACTTCTCCATTGTATTCATTCGCCCTTTCCAAAAGTTGTTCGAATCTTTGTTGGCTCACTGAACCAAAGCCTACTGGGCATGGGGATAGGAAACGTTTTTCTTGTTGTTGGCAACCCAGCTCCTGAGATAACAAGTTTAGCCAAACTAATCTCACTCTTCAAACAAACTGTTCGTCAAAACAACTATGATAAGCGACGCATCGAGCTGGCAAATCAAAGGGAAGGGGACACCTCCACTGCAGCCCCAGAGGTCAACGCACCAACTGCAAATGTTGCCCAAGGTCACTACACCCACCCCCGAGGCCGTGGTGGCTATCGACCGCTCCAACCAAGGCCACAGCCATACACCCTACGACCCTATGGTGGCTTTGGCAGAGGGTCCATTCCTCTCTCTCAAGGAAGTTGGCGACCCCAGCAGACAGGATGGCGACTGCAGCAACCATTCTGTCCACACCAGAGCCAGGCATCTGCAAATGTCACCTGCAACAATTGCAGTGGTCGTGGACATTATGCAAGGGAATGTCCTTCAGCTCCAAACATGCAGGAGTAGATGCCTCAACAATCCCAGCAGGCACTCCTAACATACAACGCACCAGCAGACAGTGATTGGGATGAACAACAGAGTCAGCAGTTTGCAAACGAACAGCAGTTATGGGAAGAGACTTACAACTCACAGCTTGGCGGCCAAAGTGACGACAACCACCAACAGGATTTTTGGATGTCCCGGGAGTGATCCAGGCATTTGCAGTCAACATTCCACCTCCTGTTACTTCCTTTCCTCTCCTTATTGATAACGGTTGCAATGTTACTACTCTTCGTGATTTCTCCTTCTTTATCCCATCAACCCTCAACAACCAAAAATCCAGCATGCACATCGCAAAGGAAGGCCCAGTTCTCAACTGCGAGGGCTCAGGCGTTGCGCGAATTCCTCTTGCAAACAACATCACTCTCATTATTGAAGGCGCGCAGTTTGCTCCAGAATGCCCAGTCAACCTTATTGCCGACAGGGACCTCCAGCTATGCGGTTACTATCACTTGGCACAAGACCTCCAACCAGGTGTTATTCACCGCAGCAGTCATGAAGAAGGTGACCCAGCAGTTCTTCAAATGACCCTTCGGCACGGCCTCCAGTGGTTCCCAACTGCAGCAAACCCAACCTTCAATTACAGCACTCAATTTCTCGCCCATTGCGCCAGCAGATATTACAACTTTTTCACGTCAGCAGAACCTGCAGACACACACAGCATTCGTGCAGCATTTCTCAACAGCAAAAAACCAGACACTCGCCGACTGCACCAACGTCTAGGACACATTCCCTATGCTCGACTTCGCTCCATGAAGGAATGACGAACCTGTGCTGACTTTCCAGACATAGACTTAGAACTGCTTGAGGACGAGTGTAAGGCCTGTATTATTGCAAAGCAGACACGTGCCTCTATTCCCCACCCAGATCCTCCAGACAAGCTACCTGGGGAGCACTTGGCGTTTGACCTTGTGGAGGTCAAACCCAAGTTCAGGGGGCAGTACGGCTTTGCCCTCATTGCCATTGACTATGTCAGCAATTAAATCTGGTCAACCAACCTACGACGGAAGTCTGATGTTTTACCAGAAGCCATCAAAATCATTCAGCAACTCCAGACTGTGCGAGACGTTCAGGTTAAGTCAGTTAGGTTTGATGGGGGTGAACTTAAGTCGACTGCCTTTGAATGCTTCTGTGCCTCTCGTGGGATACAGGTTGAAGTCAGTCCACCACACACACCGAGCTCAACAGCAAAGCAGAACGTGCAGTTAGGACAGTCATGGATGTAACTCGTTCACTCCTTCAGCATGCTGGCTCACCTTGGTCTTGGTGGGGTTATGCTATTCGACATGCCGTGGACATCATCGACACACTGCCAGTTCTCAGTCGTGGTTTGCTTTCACCGGTTGAAATGCTACTTGGCTTTCCTCCCTGCATCAGCCACTTTAGGGTTTTTGGCGCTGGTTGCCTCTACCACGTGACAGCCAAGGAACGCGGCAGCACACACCAGAACAAGAAACTGGCAGAACGAGCACGACCAGCAATATACATTGGCAGTATAGGCCAATCCATTGCCCAGCTCATCGACATCAACACTGGTCGCGTTATCACACATCGCCTCAACGACCTCACTATCGCCGAAGACAGCTTTCCCAAACTCAACAAATCAGATACTGATGATGACGGTTCATAACTACAGCATCACCACACGCCCTTACTCTTAGCTGACGAACTTCAGGAAACCAACAGCAACATCAAGGCCCTCCTTCGCGAAGCAAACGTACACATTGAACAGCTACCTGAGCCAGAACCAACACCAGTGGCCCCAGTGGAATTGGTAAAAAGTGTCACCCCTCAGGTAAGCACAGCGAAAGTGAATCAGATAACGATGTACAGCTCTGGTGTTGGAGGTGACGGCATGATGGGTTGGGTTCCGTGCTACTGCAATTAACGTCATCTCCAGTGGGCCTTATTGGGAGCACTATAGGTGATGAAATCCCACCCAGGACTGGAGGGACTTGGTGTGTGTGGGGGTTAAGAGAGAGAGAGAGAGAGAGAGCAGTGATGATGGAAAAGGGAGAGGAGTGAGAGGATGGAGAGAGGAGAGAAGAGTGAGTGGGCAGAGAGGGAAGAGACAGCAAATGGAGGAAGAGAGATTGGCTTGTTTTGCACTGGCTTCTGTCAAAGCAGCAAGGAGGGGGTTGGATTCCTTGTTTGATCTCTGTGAGAGGTTGCTGCTTTTATACTCCTGCAGGTTGGAGCCATCAGAAAACAGAGGGAGCAGTGGGCTGCACAGAGCAGGCCACAGAAATGAGATAAAACAGGCTGAGCACCAATCCCCAGCCTGGGCTAAGTACCCATTCAGGGCTGAGTATCACCCAGTGCTGGGCATCACTCAGGGCTGAATACCAGCCTTGGGCTGAGCACCACCCAGGGCTGAGTACCAGCCTGGGCTGTGCACCACTCAGGGCTAAGTACCAGCCAGGGCTGAGTACCACCTTGGGCTGAGCACTTTGTCTGGGCTGAGTACCACCAGGAACCAATTTACAGCTTGTTTGAGAAACAGTTGCTTGTAAATTGGTTTGGTTGTTTCCAAATCAGGAAGCTTGTTTGGGAAACAAGCCGCTTTTTTCCTTGTTTTTAGAAATCCAATGATTGGTGCAATCTCTGGTGAGCTCAGTTTTTATCTCATTTTTAGAAATGCAGTGATTGGTGCAATCCCTGATTCCTAAATGCCTGTTGCATTGCTCAGATTGCACAGCACAGCAGGAAAGCTGGAATTCCAGATCAGGAAGCGGAATTCTGGTGCAGAGAGAGGAATTCCAGATCAGGAAGCGGAATTCCGATGCAGAGTGCGGAATTCCGGTGCAGAGAGCGGAATTCCGATGGAGAGAGCGGAATTCCGGAGCATGGGGCAGTGGTACACTGCTTCTGCATGCTTGCTGTGCTGTGTTACATGTGCAGAGTGCGTAGTTTGAGCGTTTTTGTGCATGTTCTAATTGCATTGTTCCTACCGGTAGGATGAACAAAGCTAGAACAACAGCCGCCTTTGCCTATCTCTTTTTATTGAGAACAGATTAGCCCTTCCGAGCGCCCCATTCAAGTATTGAATCTACTGAGCCCTTCAAACACCCCATCCAATGTGATTGGATGGAGTTCTCAAAGGGATCATCAGTAACGGGCGTAGCGTACCCCGTGGGTCGAATCTCAACAATGGTAAAGTCTGAACCATGTACCCGAGGATGCAATAGGGCTGTGTCTGCTGTGAAAGTCACGTTGTGACCTGTCTGCCGCACGATTTGCTGAACTGAGAGTAGAGTGTCTGAGAACTCTGGCACATAGAGCGAGTTCCTCATGATGAGAGCTCTTCCGTTAACAAACAGGGTAAAGTCGCCCACTCCAGTGGCAGTTGCAAAGCCGTCAGCTGTTTTGATCTGCTGGGAGGTGGGCCGCAAGTTTGTGAAGTGCTCTTCACAAGGCGACATTGTCCTGGAAGCCCCAGAGTCAAGGATGACCTGGTGTGGGTTGCTGCCAGCAAGTCTTGCCATCAGCGCAGTCTCGTAGATGCGGCGGTAGGAGACGTTGCGGTAGAGGAAACGTCCAGATTTGTACATCACTTTGTAGCCGACGTTTGAGACAATGTTGTCAGTGATCCAGTCTGGATCCATTCTGCCGTCAAGAAGTGTAACTGTGAGTTCCACTTCAAATTCCTCCTCCACCTCAACGGCCTGGCATGTTCCAATTTCAAACTCCCGTGCCGCAAGTGCCCTTTCTACTGAAAGGAAGTCGTCCAGAGCTGAAGTGTCTGCAAGGCGCGCAGCACCCTCAGTACTGAACTCCAACATTTCGACGTCTTCTGCTTCAGGAGGTGGTGGTGGAGTATCCATCCTGCAGCATTTGTGGGGAGGAGAGTCCTCAGAGCCTGCGCAAGAGGCTTGGTGGTGTTCTTTAGCGGCCACCTCACGTGCAATCTTGGCAGTCTCAGTAGCTTTCTTGGAATCAGCTGGTGTGTCCTTGGCTTCTTTGGCGTGTGCAGGCTGCTTGCCCTTGGCCTTCTTTGCAGGGCGAGCTGGCTCTGACTTCCCGTGAGGGAACTTGAGGCATTCCTCGCGAGAGTGTGAGACCCAGATTCCATGAAGGTCACAAGTAGGCTTGCCGTTGAGTGCCTCACCGATCTTGCGCTTCTTGGTTGCCACTGAGGTCTTTGCTGAAGCAGCTGTTTCCATCTCAGAAGTGCCGTGGTGAGCAGAGTGTCTGCTGTTCTTCTCTTTGCTTTACTGGTACAGCGTGTGGCAGTTTGTCAACTCCTTGACAAGATCGCTGGTGTTGGCGTAGCCTGACAGCCCCTTGAGAAGATTTTGATGAAAGCCAGAGAAGATTTCACATCCAGGCAGCGTTTCCCTTGCTTTGTGGATGATGGCAGAACGCAGGATGTTTGTCACACCCCTGCAAGTGGTGGCAGTACATTTGAAATGCTTCGGCCAATCCGTGACCAGTGTGGTCAGAGTGGTGTACCACTCCTGGACTGCCGGACCAGAGTCTCTGGGTTTTGCCAAACGACTGTAAGTCGCAAGCCACTTGTCCTGCTGTGAACCAGTGTGGTCCTGCAGGGCGTACTTGTCATTGAGCCACTTGTACCGGTCAGCGCAGTTGGTGATGTTTGCTGCATTCATGGAGCGCACATCCTCAATGCACAAGCAGGAGTCGAGGGTAGCAACCGCCTTGTCGTGTTGGGCCTCAAGCTCCCTGTAGGTCTTGTGTTCTTGGCGTATACCAGTGTGGTACTTGTCAAGGGCAGCGTGGTGCAGACGGTACATCTCACTGTACGCAGCCTTGGCCTCCGCCATTGCAGAGGATTCAGGGGGAGAACCAATGCTGGGAGGAGCAGCGCCAATGCCGACCTTGATGCAGTGCTAGTTGAACGTACCGAAGTAATCAGGCTTGAGGAAGCTGGCAACAAGATTGTATGCCATGACCGGCTTGATGACTTCTTCCACATGCAGTTCCCAAGCCTGGTAGCTCAGGTGTATGAGGTGGACTGACTTCAATGCGGATGCCATGTGATGCACAGAAACGGTTAAAAGCGAGTGAATTCAGTTCCCCACCATCAAAGCGGACGCCCTTTACATGAACATCCCTAACTGTCTCCAATTGTTGGATGATCTTAATGGCCTCCGGTAGTGCTTCTG
Source organism: Zopfochytrium polystomum (assembly GCA_025765615.1). NCBI lineage: Eukaryota > Fungi > Chytridiomycota > Chytridiomycetes > Chytridiales > Chytridiaceae > Zopfochytrium > Zopfochytrium polystomum. The sequence goes on from JAIVFJ010000150.1 coordinate 153,214, forward strand.
ACTTTCTCCGAAGGTTTGTCGACCAGAGATAATTACTTGCATAGTCAATGGCAATGAGAGCAAAGCCATATTGTCCTCGAAACTTTGGTTTGACTTCCACTAGATCAAAGGCTTAATGTTCGCCTGGTAGTTTATCTGGAGGATCTGTATGTGGAATAGCAGCACGAGTCTGTTTGGCAATAATGCAGGCCTTACACGGTTCTTCAAGTAAGTCCAGCTTAATGTCAGGAAAGTCAGCACATGTACAGCGCTCCTTCATTGCTCGTAGTCTTGCATAAGGGATATGGCAGAGGCGTTCATGCATGCGCTGAGTGTTTGGAGCTTTGCTGTTGAGAAAGGCTGTGCGTATACTGAGTGTTTCTGCAGAGCTGAAGAGGTTGTAAAATTTACTGGCGCAGTGTGCAATAAATTGTTTGCTGTAGTTGAAGTTGGGGTTTGCTGCTGTTGGGAACCATTGGAGACCATGTCTAAGAATCATTTGAAGGACGGCTGGATCTCCTTCCTCAGGACTGCTACGATAAATAGTACCAGGTTGAAGGTCTCGTGCAAGATGGAAGAAGCCACATAGTTGTAGGTCCCGATCAGCGACCAAGTTGACAGGACATTCTGGAGCATATTGGGCACCTTCAATTCTAAGTGTGATGTTGTTGGCGAGTGGTATGAGAGCTGTGCCGAATCCTTCACAAGTAAGAATAGGTCCTTCTTTAGCGATACGCATGCTAGATTTCTGCTGAGTATGACTATAGGGAATGAAGAGAGAGAAATCTCGAAGCGTTGTCGATGAGTACAGGAAAAGAAATTGGAAGGGAAGGGACGTTAACTGCAAATGCCCGGATTACTCCCAGGCCATCCAAAAATCCTGTTGACTTTCATCTTGTTCGGTCTCTGATTGGAGTTGCGTTTCCATCCACAATTGCTGTTCTGCAGCATACTGCTCACTTTGCTGGTCATCCCAATCACCGTTCTGTAGCAGAAGTGCTTGGTTTTCAGGTATCTGCTGTTGTGGAGGGTTTGGTTGCTGGAGTAAGAGCGCATTTGGATTTGGTGGTGGTCGATGCTGCTGCTGTTGCTGCAATTGCTGAAGAAATGTGTTGGCACAATGTCGAGCAACATGACCATAGCCTCCACATGCATGATATTGGACTCCAAAAGAATGGTTGCTGTGCAGGGAACCAACTCCCCCCAGAGCCGCGTCCCATTGCGGTACCACCTGTTGCTGTTCCACGTGAACTTAGTCCTCGCCATGTTCCTCGGCCTCGGCCAAAACCACCATATGGGCGCGGTGTGTACTGTTGGGACTGAGGGTTTTGGTACTGCAAGGTTGTTGGGCGGATATTAGGATACGGCTGGTACTGCTGAGGTTTATGATAACTGCCACGACCGCGGAGTTGACTATAGTGTACTTTTGGCCGAATAATTACATTTGCTGTTGGTGTAGTGACTTCTGGAATGGCTGCTGTCAGGTCCCACTCCTGTTGTGCTGCAAGTCGATCCCGCCTCTCATCATATGTATTTTGGCGGGCGGTAGATTTAAATAAGGTGATTAGTTTAGTCAATGATGAAACAGAAGTGATAGGATTCCCTGCAAACATGAACGTATTGGCAACACCCATATCGATTAGCGTGTTGTTCAGGGCAGATACGAAGACTCGCACAACTTTGGAAAATGGTGTGATGCGACTGCAGATTTCCACTGATGAACTTTCTGTAAAGCTTTCTACTTTGTGGTAAGCTGTAATGAAGCGCATTGCAAATGACTCGGATGATTCTGCAGGCTCCATTTTTATACGCTCAAAATCATCAATAATTTCCTTTGCTAATCCTTGATCTGTTGTTCGACATGCAATCGCAATTTCTCCAAGCAGTGTGTAGGCAAAAATCTGCCCTCGTCGGGGGAACTGTGGTAGAAGCTCTGGTTCAACATATCGTCGAATGAGAAGGATACAGTATGCGTTCTGGTCTTCTGTCCCTGGGAACCATTTGACTGGCTCACGCCCGTCTTGTGCAAATGCATAATGCTCGCCGTGGTTGGGCCCCCTGCGTACTCTGCATGTTGGGCCAACATTAGGATCATTGGGGTCCACTTGATCATTGCGTAATACGTTAATTCGGTCTGGGTCAACGCAGTGGTGGAGACCATTGCTTTTGTTGGATAGTTCTGAAATTAGGTCGTCCAGCCAATCTCCAAAATTTGCTGCGCCTTTGAGGATGGGGAATGCACGGGAAGCATATTTGATTTGATCACGCTCGCTCATGCTTGGGAGGAAAATGTGTGAGAGCTTTGCAGGAGAATAGAAATTTGAAAGGCAGTGATTTCCCTGATTTAGTGGTAACCCTTCGTAGGGAATAGTAGCAGTCTTTAAGTCGACACTCAACAAGCGTGACACGACACTTGATGGTCAAGGTATGGGTGTGGATAGGTGGATAGGTGATTGTTATGAATCACCCTCTGGAAACCTCTGGAACATTCTAGAACATTCCTTCATGGAACCTTCTGGAACCTTCTGGAACCTTCTAGAACATTCCTTCATGGAACCTTGTGGAACCTTCTGGAACCTTCTTTGCTTTCCTGACTTGTCTTGTTGTCATTGGTATCATTGGTATCATTGTATTACTAATTGCTCTTTCTGGAACTTTCTTTGAGTCTTGACAAGGAAGACTCTCAAAAGGTATAAAAGGGGGATGGGGGACCTGTCCCATCCCTCAAGTGAATTATTGTTTCCAATACAATCATCACTCCTCTCAGTTCCTTGTCTGCCTTGTCCTGTCCTGCCCTGTTCCTGACATCATAATTCACTTCACCCTCTCCCACTACTCTCTGCCATCATGTCTGACCCAAACAACACCTTCCCTGATGCAACTGCCTTCCAAGCCTTGATGGACCAATTACAAGCCCTCTCAAGACAGACACACCAACTTCAAGAACAAGTCCTTCACCAGCAGCACCAGCTTCAACAACAACTCCACCAACAAGAACATCAAGCTCTTCCCCTGCCTCAAGCCAACCAAGCAAGAGAGCCCAAGGTTCCCAGCCCTGACAAGTTCACTGGGCTGGCCAAAGACCTTAGGAACTTCATGGCCACTGTGGAGAATGTCATCCTTCTCCAACCTTCAAGATTTCCCAGTGAGCAAGTCAAGGTTCTTTTCACAAGCACCCTCCTGTCTGGTCAAGCTCAATCATGGTACAGATCTCTCCCAAGCACACCCACCACCCTGCAAGAGCTCTGGGAGGGGCTGGAAGCTACCTTTGGTGACCCCTACGCATCTTGGACAGCAAGATCCAAGCTCAAGCATATCAAGCAAGGAAAGCAATCTTGTGTGGCCTACACCAACCAATTCAAGCAACTAGCCAGAGACTCTGGATACAATGATGCAGCTCTGATGGAGCTGTACCATGATGGTCTCCATGAGTCTATCCAAGACATGCTCTCCCAGTCTCTGCACATCCCTGAGACCTTGGAAGAGTACATTCTCCTTGCCATCAAGATTGACAACAGACTCTACTCCAAGAGGCTGAAGCAAAGACAAGTAGGAACTACATCAGGACCTACCCCAGTTCCTCAAGCTCTTACAGTTCCTGAACCCATGCAAGTGGATGCAGTTGAGACACTTCCTAAGGGTCCTCTGAGCCAAGAGGAGAAAGCAAGGAGGGCCCAGCAGGGACTGTGTTTTTACTGTGGCTCCAAGGAGCATGCTGTCAAGGACTGCCCAAGGAAGAAGCACCCAAACTCCCAGGTCCAGGCTCACTGAGGGGCAATTCCCTGGACCCTCCTCCAAGCTGCCCCTGTTTCATCACCACCACCAGCACCACAAACACCTCAGATTCCAAGCCCCACCAGCTCACCATGGATGTCAAGATTCAACTCTCACCCAAGTCAACCATCACAACCAAGGCCCTTATAGACTCTGGATCATCCTGCAACATCATTGATGCCACCCTTGCCAAGTCTTGTGCCATTCCTACGATCAAGAAATCCACACCCCTCAAGGTCCACTTTGCCAATCATGCTCTGTTCAAGGAAATCAGCCATGAAACCAAGCTAAACCTCCACATCCAAGACTTTCCACCATCCATGGTCAATCTGGAAGTATTGGATCTTGGCTCACCCACATTCTCTGTCATCCTGGGATTACCATGGCTGCAAGCCCAGAACCCTGCCATTGATTGGGTCACTGGTCAAGTCCAACCTCCACCAATCGGAACAGTCACCCAAAACTCAAGTCAAGCCCCCAAGTCTCATGCTCTCAAGCCCTTGATTCAAGATTCACAGCCAGCCAAGACTCAAGTTCCACAGTTCACAGTTCACAGTCAAGATTCCAGCACAGCTCATAGAGCTCACAGTCATGGCCAAGTCTGTAGTTCACAGAACCCACAGTCAAAGCTTCAAGTACCACAGTTCACAGTCCAAATTCAAGATTCAAGCTCCACAGCTCACAGTCTTTGCCAAGAACAGAACCCTCAGTCAAAGATTCAAGAATCACAGTTCCCAGTCAACAATTCAAGCCCCACTGCTGATGAGCACAGAAGGACAGACCTTGCACCTGAAGGGGGAGATGGTTTCACCCCACCACCCAAGACACACCTTTCACTGCTTCCTGACAGTGTGTGGGCCCATGCTATTTCCAAGGACCCCAAGCCTCACAAGATTCAAATCAGCCAAGAAGAGGAAAAACTTGAGATACTCAAGACAAGGCATGATGCAGCAACAGCTGGACACCCAGGAGAGCACAAGACATATGAGCTTGTTTCCAGAGACTTTTACTGGCCAGGCATGAGGAAGAACTTGCAGTCCAAAAGACCAAGTCCCAAGCTAGACAACCTCAAGTTGAGACCTTTCAAGATCTTGGAGCAAATCAATCCAGTCACCTTCAAGCTGGATCTCCCTGCATCCATGAAGATCCACCCAGTTTTCCATGTCAGCCTTTTGGAGAAGTTTGTGGCCAATTCCATTCCAGGCAGAGTTGTTCCTCCTCCTCCTTCAGTTGAGGTAGAAGGTGAAGAGGAATTTGAGGTTGAACAAATCTTAGATGCCAAGTGGTTTGGAAGGACACTCAAGTTCCTTGTTAAGTGGAAGGGTTACTCAGATGCTGACAACACCTGGGAACCTGAGTCAAACCTCACTCACTGCCAAGACCTTCTGCTCAAGTTCAAGACCAGGTACCCCACCAAGTTACAGAAGAGGCCTAAAAGGGGGAGATGATGTTATGAATCACCCTCTGGAAACCTCTGGAACATTCTAGAACATTCCTTCATGGAACCTTCTGGAACCTTCTGGAACCTTCTAGAACATTCCTTCATGGAACCTTGTGGAACCTTCTGGAACCTTCTTTGCTTTCCTGACTTGTCTTGTTGTCATTGGTATCATTGGTATCATTGTATTACTAATTGCTCTTTCTGGAACTTTCTTTGAGTCTTGACAAGGAAGACTCTCAAAAGGTATAAAAGGGGGATGGGGGACCTGTCCCATCCCTCAAGTGAATTATTGTTTCCAATACAATCATCACTCCTCTCAGTTCCTTGTCTGCCTTGTCCTGTCCTGCCCTGTTCCTGACATCGATGTAGCCAAGTTTGCACACGTGTGTAGTGACTTGAGGACGAGAAAAACAGACTTGTCACAGGGTTTGAAGCGAAAATTGAGTGACCAGATGGGCCAAAATGCAGATGCAGCTTAATATCCCACGAGGCCAAGGACGAATTTAGAGAATCACTGAGTTGCCCCACGTAGATCAGCAGTTGCTGAATGCAGAGAAATTGGTTTTAAGCGATTTGGTTGGGTTTTGGCTGAGTTGTGAATGTGTGAAGTTGCAGGCAACGAATTTCGACGGATTTGAGTGCTAATTGAACAGTAAAAACGCGGACAGCTGTTATTCTGCAAGGAACCAGTCGAAGATCACGATATTTGGTGGGTAGATAGAGCAAAAGGAGCACTTTCAAATGGTGGTAAGCGATTCCTAAAGCGATTGAAAGAAGTTGCAAATGTAAACTCTCGAAATTCGACGTTATCAGGTGGCTGATGTTGTGGATGAGTGCTGTTACACGCTCTGCGACGCTGCTGCAGTGAAAAACGACCGTCAAAACGTCTTCCCCAGTGTTAAAAGTGGTGTAGACGTGGTGGAATGGTGGGGGTACAAAAACTGAGCAAGTTGATAGTGTGATGGCGAGTGGCACTGCTTCTGTTTGCTTGTTCTGTGCGCTTTTCAAGTGTGTTGCTGTGTTCTGCACGTTGTTTATACTCCAGATGATTGGGATGGGTCACAATTTTGTATGAAAGAAATGACTGCTGCTGATTGTGGATGGTAGTGAACTACTCTGGTGGACTACTCTCTTGTGATGGTGAAGCTGAGATGGGAGACTGTTGTACAATGTATGCTGTTTGGCTTTATACAAAATTGTGACAAAGACCAGGTGATAAAAAATGCACCTAATCCTCATCACAGTTGGTGCTCCCATGCACCACAGTGTGAGGTGTTGCTCCTGCACACTGCTTACTGCAAAAACCCAAAATCTTGCTCCTGCACACTGCTTACTGCAAAACCCAAAATCTAACAGCCAGATGGCTACCGCAGTGATGGCAAAGTATGGCTACTGAAGAGAGCTGTTAATGGTATCAAGCAAGCTGGCTGGTGTTGGTACCAAAAACTGATTGGCCACCTGAAGTCGAATGGATATCAGCAAAGCACAGCAGACCCCTGTATCCTCTTCCGTCAAGTGGATGGTGAAAGAATTTGCTATGGTGGCTGATTGATGGGTTGGGCTGCTGTGGTGTACACTACTGAAGGTGGTGGTGGTGGGAGGTTGATCTTGGCTTCTGTCAGTCTTGTGTTTGTCTTTATACAAAACTGTTACAAGGACCATCACTTGCAAAATGCTGCAAGTCATCCTTGCAGAGCAGAAACTGGTCAAAGCTCCTGCACACTGCTTACACCAAAAGACCCAAAACTAACACTCCCCCCTAAGCTGTGGGCAGGAGCAAAGGCCGGCACGGAGGAAAACCTTAAGCCATAGTCAACTTAAGGAAACCGTACACCGGAGAAAGAAGAATCACAAACAGGTATGACTGGCCATCAGATGGCAGAACAGAAAGGACAGACCACACTAACAAAAATGGATGGGGGCACATATTGAACTTCAGAGGTAAAAGAAAATGAGTCAAAGTAATTAAAAAGAACAAAGAAGGAAATAGCTTCACAGATCAGAAAAAAAAATGAATCAGAGATAAGAAAACCAATGCAACTCAGATGGTATTCACTGAGAATAGCTGAGAGAGATTTTGTCATATAGTCTGCAGGCTGTTCTCCTCCAGCAATCCATTCAAGCCGTAAAACCTTTTTTGTTCCACGAGTTCTCGAATGTAATGATCCTTTACCATGATATGCTTTGACCTATTGGTGTAAAGATCATTTGAGCTGAGGTTGATCACACCACTGTTGTCAGTGTACGTGACAATGACAAGAGGAGTTGGAGACAGAAGTTGAAGTGTTGAATAGATTTGGGATAGTGCCTTAAGTTCTTGTCCGAGTTCAGACAACATATTCAGCTTCCTGCGGTGACAGCATGACAGTGCTGCTCCAAACAGATGTCCAACTAAGAGCTGTTGCTCCAAATATCCAAATAGAATATAGTAGCCAAGCTGTGATTTCCCATCTGAGTGGACCCCTTGGGCAGCGTTGGAGTAACTGGCTATGTTGGGATCCTTGCTGAAGGCACCAGGATATGAAACTGCTGGGGCAAGGTCTGGTTGCGTGTGTGTTGCAAGGTAGTTGATGCCGTCATGGATTGCCTGGTACAGTCTCTCAGTTGCTTTGTTGATCCTACGTGGGTGAAGATTGAAGATTGAGACTACTGGGAAGGGCGGTTTTGCAGTGCGGTTGTTGATAATGTTGGCGTGGCACTGAAGTAACTCCTTGATATAGGCTTTCTAGTGTAAGAAGATTCCATTATGGTGATGTTCCATCTGCATATCGAGGATGGTTTTTGATTGCTCCCATTTTGCAGAGTTTGTAACAAGATTAGGCAAGGCAATGGCAGAGGAAGTTTTGCCAGAATCACCAAAAAACGAAAATTGTAAACTTAGCTTGCAGTGTGGACAAAGAGGGATGCAGTGGTCTTCCAGAAGATCGTACCTTCCTGACAACTGTTTGATTTGGGTGGCTGTTTGTCTCGTGCGCTCAGTGTTGTGGTAATGAACTGTTCCATGCAGATTGGCACATAAAATATGCTGTTGAGGTATGTGTTGCTGATATCGACTGTGTCAGTGTCCCAGTTGATTCAGGCAACCATTTCAGTGAGTTAACAGGGACTATTGATTTGGACAAGAGTTGAGTGAGTATTCTGAATATAAATGCAATGACACTAAGTGGGGCCCTTAGCTACTAGCTGTGCATAAAAGTACTCAATGCTGCTGACTTCACAAAGTTTGACCTCAAAGGCTGTCTGCACATATACAAGGGTCTCGGCAAGGTGTGCTTGTCAAACACAGTTGGCCTGAATGTGTACACTTTGCAGAGTTGTCAGATGGTGGTGACAATTAACGTGGTTCTGATGGAATTTCGCCTGAAGGTAAGAAGTTTGTGGTGGATTCCAATTTTAAAGTGTTATGTTTGTTTTGTGGTTGTAGAGAATAGAATCTACTTGCGATGGTTTTAACTTAAGAAACTTTAGGGAAAATTAGTTCAGATTTGAGATAGCCTGCACACAAAAGAATGCATGAGAGAAAACTCTGCACAGGTGAGCCTTCCGCACGATGCTGGTCTGGGCTCCCCCCAGTACCCTATGAGGCGAGGCGACCACTCCCCCATACACAGCTTGCCCTCAACACTTTCCCCCGCGTCTCGCCTGGGCACATCAGGAGAATAACTGTCTCCTGGTTGGTACTCCTTGCGGAATGGGCTCCCTGCTCAGGGCTCCACCTCCTCTGACACAGGTCTGGGCCACACTAGCCTACAAGCTGGGACTTCGGTGTTCGTGGGCCTTCGGTTGATTTTACAATTGCTGGTCTGCCACATTCGGTCCGGCCTTCCACAGTCATGCCTATAGTGCTCCCAGTAAGGCCCACTGGGGGTGACGTTAATTGCAGTAGCACGGAATCCAACCCGTCGTGCCGTCACCCTCCAACACCAGAGCTGTACAACCGTTATCCGATTCACTTTCGCTGTGGATTACCATGGGTTGATACGTTTTACCAATTCCAGTTTGACTTCTTCCAAATCTGATGCTGAAGTTGAATGCTGACTGAATGGAGGAAGTTGTTGTTTTCTGGAGTGACTCTGCTGTGGGGAATGGTTGATACTTTCGTCTGACTTTGTTGA
>JAIVFJ010000151.1:0-162415 GCA_025765615.1 Zopfochytrium polystomum
TGTGTCTGTCTTGAGAGGGCTTGTAATTGGTCCATCAAGGCTTGGAAGGCAGTTGCATCAGGGAAGGTGTTGTTTGGGTCAGACATGATGGCAGAGAGTAGTGGGAGAGGGTGAAGTGAATTATGATGTCAGGAACAGGGCAGGACAGGACAAGGCAGACAAGGAACTGAGAGGAGTGATGATTGTATTGGAAACAATAATTCACTTGAGGGATGGGACAGGTCCCCCATCCCCCTTTTATACCTTTTGAGAGTGTTCCTTGTCAAGACTCCAAGAAAGTTCCAGAAAGAGCAATTAGTAATACAATGATACCAATGATACCAATGACAACAAGACAAGTCAGGAAAGCAAAAGAAGGTTCCAGAAGGTTCCACAAGGTTCCATGAAGGAATGTTCTAGAAGGTTCCAGAAGGTTCCAGAAGGTTCCAGAAGGTTCCATGAAGGAATGTTCTAGAAGGTTCCAGAGGTTTCCAGAGGGTGATTCATAACAGCACCGGAATTGACCCCTGTCGGCCTTGACTTACGCCTCTGGGAGGCGTGGGTTGCCGAAGAACGCGTGGCGGCCTTTGTCGCGTTTCTCCAGGACCATTCAGATCTTTTTGAGTATCTTCCTAACTTCGACGTGCTCTCCCCCCGCCCTATGCCTAATGTCGACGAGGCTGCGCAAGCTGCAGCCTCTGAGCGGTCGGTCAATGCTTTCCTCAGTCGACGGTCTCAGATGGCCCAGAATGCATACCCACCAGACCTCCGTCGCTGCATTGTCGAGGCCTTCCCTGCTCACCTCCGCACACGACTTGCGAAGGGCTTTGCCCGGCTTCTACCCCCCACAGAGTTGATGGAGGGTTGATTCTTTTTTCTTTTTCGTCTTGGGTGGGGTTGCTTGCTCTTTCGCTTTTCCATCATTCCCTCCCCCTTCTCTTTGTTTAGGGTTGCCCATATGCTTACGTCTCCGCTTCCTCCCCCTCTTTCTAAGCACTGTCTACGCTGGGGGGGGTTTACGCATTGTCCACGCCCCTTTTGGGCGTGGGCCTCATAGTTTTCAGTAAGGTCCCTCGCGGCGGTGGTTTCGGGGTTTTTACCGTGCTCTTTGGTTTCCCCATTTTGCTGCTGTTGCGCTTCTGTTTTAGTTGCAGATTCCTCACCCTTTCCCTCAGGGGGGGTTGGAGCGAATAAATCCCGTTGAAAAGTTAGGGATAGGGGGGGATTTTTTGACTTTCGATTATGAGTGGCAAGGGGAAGACACCTGCAAAGCCAGCCTCCGGGTCGTCGACTACGTCGTCGACCACGGTGCCAGCAGCGTCGACCCTGCCTTCCCGCCCAATCACAGACTTCTTTTCGCCATCGCCCTTTGCCGCTGTACACAGCGCCGACTTCCCTCCGCTTCCCCCACCCTCGACACCGAAAACGAGTCGACCTCAAGCAAAACGCAAATCCGTCGATCACCCGTCCCCAGATCAGCTTAACTGGGCCCCGACGTCTGGGGCAGAGTTTGAGGCCCTGGAGCTCGCACTTTTCTACGCTGTACGCTCGACTCTGCGATCGCCATGTTGCAAGGCGGCTGTGACCAGCCCAGAGAAGGCTGGTCGTCGGACCAAGTTTACAGGCGTTCGCGGACTCAGCGTAAGCTGCTCTGCCTGCAAGTGTAAAACACGATTCCACCTCGTATTGGGCAGTAGCAACGTCATCCTCTCCGACCGACTTCGGGCCTCACTAGCAGCATTGCCTCGTCGAGCTCGCGAGGCTGTCTCTGGCGAGGTGGCCTTCCCCTCAGAACGCAAACGACCTGCTGTTGATCACACTGATCGCCCTTCCCCGCTGGCTGCACTACCGCCGCTTGCCGCAATGGGGGGAGAGGGGTCGCGGGACGCGACCCCCTCACTGCCCCCTCCACCCCCGGATCCTACGACATCAACACTTGCGGCCACCCAACGGCCGCAATTTTCGAATTCGGAAAAGCCACTTTCCGGAGCGGTGGCGTTGCCTAATTTGGTCGCGCCCCCGCCGCAGCCATCGACGCCGCTCACCACTCCCACATGTGGGAGTACAATGAGCGGCACGCTGTCTGCTTCTCCGCCTGCGGACAGAGAGCACTCTGTCTCACGTTCATTCCCCCGATCTGGCATGTCACGATTGGATGCCCTGCTTCGTGCGGCCCCCCGACACCTCGTCAGAACGAATCACCCGCCTCCACGCAGTTTCCTTGACCACATCGTGCGCATCGAGGCAAGTCCCAACGACTTGAATACCCCTGAGTACATCCGCAACCAGCTCGACAGCCTAGCCACGGCCGCCCGCACCACCCTCGCCCCCATTTTTCTTACCATGGAACGCATCATCACCGACCAAGATCAGCTTATCTCCGACCTTCGCAGTCGATTGACCGCTGTGGAGGAGGCGGTGGCAGCGGCGGCGGTGGCACCGCCACCACCAGTTCGCCCCCCCGCCATTGATGCAGCCGTCAACACCGACCCTCTCTCCGAACCCATCGCGCCTACCAAAGCTGGGAACGGTCAGCCTGCTCGGGCCAAGGGAAAGGGTTACAGAGCGGGCTCCGAGGGCTCCCGCAAGGGGGACCGGACTGCCCAACCTAAATACCCCTCCCGACAAGCCAAGCAAGCTGTCGAGCTGAGCTTGGCGCCTAGTGACACCATCCCAGCTCTTGTCTTCCGACCACTCACGCGTCCTGCCGCGCGTGAACCCGTCCGATACGTCCCCGTTTACTTCCGTGCATTGATTTCGCATCCGGAGGCTCGCAAGAACCCCCTTCACTGGCTGCGAGCTTCGCTTGCCGCCATGAAGGCCCCGTATGCACCAGAACTTTCTCCGATTGGCCGAGGCCTACGTCTATGGGAGGCATGGGTGGCAGAAGAACGGGTGATCCCGTTCGCGACGTTCCTTTCTAACCACCCCAACATCTTTGAACACCTCCCTGACTTCGACCCCACAGCACTCCCTCCGTTTGTGTCTGAAACGGACGAAGCTGCGATTGTCGCAGCCTCAGACCGTGCAGCTGACGCTTTTCTTCGACGAAGGTCCCGACTGGCACGGAACGCCTTCCCGACTGACCTCCGCCGCTGCATTGTCGCAGCCTTCCCTGACCACCTCCGTCCACGGCTAGAGCCGGGCCTAGCCCGGCTCCTGCCTCCCTCTGAGGCGATGGAGGGTTGAGCTGTTGTTGTTGTGCTTTTTCTTCTTTTCCTCCTTTCTTATGTTTTTGGCTGTTGTTGTTACTTTTATTCTCAGACTATCTTTTTTCCCACCGCTAAGCGCCATTATCCTCGTTTTATGACCTGCTTCCCTCTCCGAATTGCCCTTGCTGGCTTGCAATTACTAGGCATTGCTTGTGCATCTCATATTTCGTCCTTCCATCCTGTTCCTTGTTGTCATATCCTTAGTTGCTTGGGTCTCTACTCTTCTGTCCACCTGTATGAGTCCTTTAACTTTCAAGCTGCAGATTCCTCACCTTCGGGTTGGAGCGAATAATACACTATTGAAAAGTTAGGGATAGGGGGGGAAAAACTTTGCAATTTTTGGGGGTGGCGGTTTGTGGCGGCTGCAAGGCCGCCGCTTCCGCCAACGAGGCTGTCTTCGACGACAGCCTCGGGTGGTGCAGGGCCTTTCCCACCGGTGTGTGGCAGGCCGTGCTGCGTCGCAAGCGATTGCGGCGTCAACTGTTGGTAGTTCCTCTGCATGGGATGCGATCCCCCCGGCAGGCCCGTGAAAATAGCATTAGCGGGATGCAGTTGGTGAAAGAATTTGCTATGGTGGCTGATTGATGGGTTGGGCTGCTGTGGTGTACACTACTGAAGGTGGTGGTGGTGGGAGGTTGATCTTGGATTCTGTCAGTCTTGTGTTTGTCTTTATACAAAACTGTTACAAGGACCATCACTTGCAAAATGCTGCAAGTCATCCTTGCAGAGCAGTATCAGGTCAAAGCTCCTGCACACTGCTTACACCAAAAGACCCAAAACTAACACTCCCCCCTAAGCTGTGGGCAGGAGCAAAGGCTGGCACGGAGGAAAACCTTAAGCCATAGTCAACTTAAGGAAACCGTACACCAGAGAAAGAAGAATCACAAACAGGTATGACTGGCCATCGGATGGCAGAACAGAAAGGACAGACCACACTAACAAAAATGGATGGGGGCACATATTGAACTTCAGAGGTAAAAGAATATGAGTCAAAGTAATGAAAAAGAACAAAGAAGAAAACAGCTTCACAGATAAGAAAAAATGAATCAGAGGAAACAGACCAGTGCGACTCAGATGGTATTCACTGAGAGCAGCTGAGAGAGATTTTGTCATATAGTCTGCAGGCTGTTCTCCTCCAGCAATCCATTCAAGCCGTACTACCTTTTGTTCCACAAGTTCTTGAATATAATGATACTTTACCATGATATGTTTTGACCGATTGGTGTGAAGATCATTTGAACTGAGGTTGATCACACTGCTGTTGTCAGTGTAGATGACAAGTGGAGTTGGAGACAGAAGTTGAAGTGCTGAGTAGAGTTGGGATAGTGCCTGAGGTTCTCGTCCCAGTTCAGACACAGCTACATATTCAGCTTCCTGCGGTGACAGCATGACAGTACTGCTCTGAAGAGATGTCCAACTAATAGCTGTTCCTCCAAATAGAACATAGTAGCCAGGCTGTGATTTCCCATCTGAGTGGACACCATGGGCAGCGTTGGAGTAACATTGAGATATTAGAGAACCAGAATAAGGATCTTCATGTGTTGCTCGCTAGGATCCTTGCTGAAGGCACCAAGATATGAAACTGCTGGGTCAAGGTCTGGTCGCCTGTGTGTTGCAAGGTAGTTGATGCCGTCATGTATTGCCTGGTACAGTCTCTGATCTGCAGTTGCTTTGTCGATCCTGCGTGGCTGAAGATTGAGAGACGACTGGGAAGGCCAGTTACTGCAGTGTGGTTGTTGATAGTGTTTGCATGGCACTGAATTAACTCCTTGCTACAGACTTTCTTGTGTAAGAAGATTCTGTCATGTTGATGTTCCAGCTGCATATTGAGGATGGTTTTCATTGCTCCCATTTCGCAGAGTATGTAAAAAGATTAGGCAAGGCAATGGCAGAAGGAGTTTTTGCCAGAATCACCAAAAACAAATATTGTTAACTTAGCTTGCGTTGTGGATGATGAGTTAATCTGACAAAGGAGGATGCAGTAGTCCCAGAAGATTGCATGACTTTCCTGACAACTGTTTGATATTGGTGGCTGTTCAACTCCAGCAGTCAGTGCTGTCAGGAACAGGGCAGGACAGGACAAGGCAGAGAAGGAACTTTTGAGAGTCTTCCTTGTCAAGACTCAAAGGAAGTTCCAGAAAGAGCAATTAGTAATACAATGATACCAATGATAACACGACAAGTCAGGAAAGCAAAGAAGGTTCCAGAAGGTTCCACAAGGTTCCATGAAGGAATGTTCTAGAAGGTTCTGGAGGTTTCCAGAGGGTGATTCATAACAAGTGCGGCGGTAATGAACTGCTCGATGCAGATTTGGCATATATAAAATATGCTGTTGAGGTATGTGTTGCTGATATCCACTGTGCCAGTGTCCCAGTTGATTCAGGCAGCCATTTCAGTGAGTTAACAAAGACTATTGATTAGGACAAGAGGTGGGTGAGTATTCTGAATATAAATGCAATGACACTAAGTGGGGCCCTTAGCCATGAGCTGTGCATAGAAGCACTCAATGCTGCTGTCTTCACAAAGTTTGACCTTGTAGGCCCATTTGTTCCAGGTTTTGTTGACATTCGTGGGTTGTTCAATAACTTCAAAAGCTGTCTGCACATATACATGGATCTGGGCAAGGTGTGCTTGTCAAACACAGTTGGCCTGAATGTGTACACTGAAGGTAAGAAGTTTGTGGTGGATTCCAAACTTTAAAGTGCTATGTTTGTTTTGTGGTTGTAGAGAAATAGAATCTACTTGTGATGGTTTTAACTTTAAGAAACTTTAGGGAAAATTAGTTCAGATTTTCTAAGATACCCTACACACAAAAGAAAGCACAAGAGAAAAAACTCTGCACAGGTGAGCCTTCCGCACGATGCTGGTCTGGGCTCCCCCCAGTACCCTATGAGGAGAGGTGACCACTCCCCCATACACAGCTTGCCCTCAACGCTTTCCCCTGCGTCTCGCCTGGGCACATCAGGAGAATAACTGTCTCCTGGTTGGTACTCCTTGCAGAATGGGCTCCCTGCTCAGGACTCCACCTCCTCTGACACAGGTCCAGGCCACACTAGCCTACAAGCTGGGACTTCGGTGTTCGTGGGCCTTCGGTTGATTTCACATTGCCGGTCTGCCACATCAGTCCGGCCTTCCACAGTCATGCCTATAGTGCTCCCAGTAAGGCCCACTGGGGGTGACGTTAATTGCAGTAGCACGGAATCCAACCCGTCGTGCCGTCACCTCCAACACCAGAGCTGTACACCGTTATCCGATTCACTTTCGCTGTGGATTACCATGTGGTTGATACGTTTTACCAATTCCAGTTTGACTTCTTCCAATTCTGATTGCTGAAGTTGAATGCTGACTGAATGGAGGAAGTTGTTGTTTTCTGGAGTGACTCTGCTGTGGGGAATGGTTGATACTTTGTCTGACTTTGTTGAGACTGCAGAAAACTGAAAGCAATTCCAATTCAACTTGTTCAACTGGCAAAATTCAAGTTCAAAGATGGTTCAAGGTGACTGGTGACTGAATGGAGCAAAGTGGTGATGTTGGTGTTGTTTCTGAAGCTGATCTGCAGGTATGAATAGTTGAAGGTTTCCTGAATTTTGCTGATACTGCTGAGGTTTGAATAGTTTGATGATATGGTAATTGTAACTGTATGTGAGGTGGTTGATTTTTGCTTTTGTTGGTCTAGAGTGGAGAATAAAGATAGAGGCAAAGTTAGTGGTAGAAAGCATTAGTGAGAGTTAGTATATCCAGATGTTTCCACAGAGTTTGATTGCTTGATGCCTTTAGTCTCCAAGTGATGTTGTGGAATTTATGCTGGTAGAAGAGTGCTAGTGCAAGCAAAGGGAACAAAGACTTCGCCTGATGTCTTCTACTCTGCCTCGTTAAAGAATCAGCAGAATGTTTTTGTCAAGTCTAACATCCAAGCCAAAACCACAAAGTTTCTGGTCAGATTACAAAAGTTGAGGGCAATCTCTGAAGCTTCCAGATCCTGGTTATGCTGCATGAATGCATGCTGGATGAATGCATGAGGCATTCAAAGAACATAGCTGTTCTGGAGTGACTCTATTAAGAGCAGTTTGAAATCTAGAGTCAGTTAGATTTGGTTCGGCTAAGGAAGAATCTCAGATGAGAATGGAACTTCAGCAATCTTGCAAGGTTGAGCTTGTTTATAGTTTGCTCTGAAAAGTGTTAGTGTTGAGTGTCCAATAAAGATAAACGTTGATACTCCTCGGAATGAGGCAAAAGTTATTTCAAGGAACATTGTGTTTTGTCACAGAAGTTGGTTAGGATAATTCATCAGAGTGATGCAATTGAGGTGAGGACTCAGGTATGGCTGTTGAATTTCCTGTGATGTGGGACCTGGAGTAGTGTGTTAGTATGTCTGTGTATAAAAGCTGAAGCAGTCAATATGTGTGAGTTGAGGTCCCTAGCCAGGGTCAAGTAAGCCCAGCAATAATAGTGTATTCCATAGTTCGAATCCTGAGTCCAGATTCATTTGGCTAAAATAGATAGAGTGTTTTCCTAGGCAGCAGCCTGGCACCAAGAAGACCATGCCAAGTTGGTGCCAATCCATGCTGAGACCACTTTGCAACTCTGCGCTGATGATCATCGTTCACTTATTCCAAGCATTCTCCATCTAATTGGCAATACAGTGCCGGTGATCATCTTTCACTTATCCCTAGAATCCTCCCCCCTAAGTGGAAGATGATGTTTGATGTTGTACTGGGCGCTGGCTTGTGCTGATGACAAATACTCTGAGTATTAAGTGGAACGGAAACCCAGTGTCAACAGTTTTCCTCCTCCTCTGCTCAAGCAGATAATATATGAGAGGTTTTGACCCTGTGCCGGTCACGCTTGCCTAGCAACCACTCAGAATAGACTGTTTACAAAATGGTTAGAGGATTGTTAAACTACTCAACCAGTCCTTGTTCTATCAATGAATGGACTGCAAATTGTCTTTGGCTGAAGTGCTGAAGTTATGTGAGAAAAGATAAGGAGAGGCTTAGCTTGATGTAACAGAGTCCAAAGTTATGAGGAAATTGCACAAGGTTGCCGTGGTCGTGAGAGTTGGCACTTGCACAACTATTGGTCATCCCAATCACTAATATGTTTGATGGTGAGAGTTTCAGTGTGGTTGAAAACACTCTATCAGGGAATCCAGAAATTGAACTGCCAACTCCATGGGTTGATAGACAAGGAAAACACCATATCATTAATTCCTAATTTGTTATGCCCTGTTGAAAATGAGTAAGTAATATTGAGAGGGCACAGGGACAGTTGTTAGAGGTGCAGGTCTCCAAAAACTAAAATGCCTGTGTTGATGTTCATGGAATGATGAATCATTACTGACAGGAGACTGCATGGCTGAATGTTGAGAGGATAAAGGCAGTTACTTTGATGCATATCAAAAGCGAAGAGCAAAACACTTAGCAGATTGATTATTAGTTGATGGAGCTGGTTGGTTTTTGAGGACCTCTGCTGTTTGTTGTTCAATCAATATGAAGGCAGATAACCAGGATAGTAATAGTTGGTGTGGTGATTTCTGGTGCAGCAGTAGCCGAGTGATTGTTGCTTGATCAGCCAGCTCATGTGTTGCTTATCATAGTTGTTTTGTCAAACAGGTTTTGAAGAGTGAGATTAGTTTGGCTAAACTTGTTATCTGAGGAGCTGGGTTGCTGACAACAAGAAAAACTTTTCCTTTTCCCATATCCAACAGGCTTTGGCCCAGTGAGCCAACAAAGATTCGAACAACTTGTTGGAAAGGGCGAATATGATGGAGAAGTTCTCCAGCTGCTGACTTTGCAAAGCTGTCGACTCGATGGTACGCTTCAGTGAATCGGGTAATGAAGGCATCTGAGGCTTCAGTTGGTTCCATTTTAATGCATTCAAAGTCGTCAATGATCTCCTTTGCAAGTTCGACCAGGTGTGATTTGGGTGAGGGCTCGATAGATGTGGCAAGGAATGATTAGACAGCAATGTGCATTCTGGTTCTGTGCACCAGGAAACCAAGTTACTTTCTCTGGTCCACAAGACGGAGGCACCAGTTGGAATCTCTGTCCTTGGAATGGTCCATCTCTGATGAGACAGGTTCCAGTGTCCCAGAGGTCTAGTGGATCAACTGCATCGTTCTGCTCTGCGTTGATGTGATTGGTTGAGTCAGTAGTCATGTTGTTTTCTCAGGACGATTATGTGTGCCAAGTTTGAAGGGATTTCGTTGGATTTTGGGTGTGTGGTGAAGGTGGTGTTGCAGCAGATGAAAAGTTGGTTTGTTAGCTTGGTGTGTGTCAGGTAGGGGGGTGGTCGTTGTCTCCAATTGGGGACAAAAAATCAAAAATTAATGGTGAGGGTTGGAGGTAATCTGGTGACCCTGAATGGAAAAAGGCGTCGCTTATCACGAAGGAGAGTGATTTTGGGGTGCCGTTGGTGGCAGTCGTGTAGTCCCGAAGCAGGCCTTTCCAATGATAGCTTGGGATCGGCTGGGGGAGGTCTGGAAGGCGAGCAAATTGAGGTTGAAGTTGGAAAAGTGGGCGACGACTTTGGAGGCAGTGGATACGACGTAGGAGCGTCCGATCCGAGATCAGGTGGGTTCGTTGGAAAGAGGAGATCAAGAGCTTTCCGATGGTAGTAACGAAATTGCTGTACAATGTCTGTAGCGCCCGTGATCGCTCCACGAAGTTGGCAGATCTGAAAAGCGTACAACCCCTTCTACTGATTGGATTTTGTTGAAACCAAGGGGGAAGTGATTGGGATGGGTAACAGTTTTGTATGAAAGAATTTGCTATGGTGGCTGATTGATGGGTTGGGCTGCTGTGGTGTACACTACTGAAGGTGGTGGTGGTGGGAGGTTGATCTTGGATTCTGTCAGTCTTGTGTTTGTCTTTATACAAAACTGTTACAAGGACCATCACTTGCAAAATGCTGCAAGTCATCCTTGCAGAGCAGTATCAGGTCAAAGCTCCTGCACACTGCTTACACCAAAAGACCCAAAACTAACAGTTGGATGCCGGCTGTCGCAATCCACCTGGGCGGCTGAGTTGAGCAGTGGAGGCTTCACGCCTCTGCCTCCTCAGGCGGCGCATGGCCATCCGCATGGGAAGCGATTCCCTCGATGCGGTGGTAAGCGCATGGCAACCGCCCTATTGCACGGTTTGGGAGTATGCGACGTTCCCCCTATTTCCCTGTCGCACGAGGCGCCTAGGCGCCTCCCACGTACGTCACTATCGCTATCACCACTCGTCGCGGCGGTGGACTTTGCCGCTGTCCGCTCTATCCACGCAAGTCGAGTAACGGTCGTCGGGGTCGGGACCAGCCTCTCCGATCCTTTTTTCTTCCTTGTCACGATTTTCCCTCGCTTTGGCTCGGCGTCTCGCGACGCTGCCATTTCGGTCGGCCTTCGCTTCGGTCATGGGGGCGGCGTTGGCTACGCTGCCTCCACGTTGGTTTCAGGGGCGGCGCCGGCCGCGCTGCCCCTCTTGCTTCGGTTGCGGGGGCGGTGCCGGTTGCGCTGCCCCCATCCCTTCGGTTTTGTCGGCGCCCTGGTACGCCGATTTTCCTTTTCGTTGTGTTTTTGTTGTGCTTTTCCTTCGAACTTGCCCCTGTTGATAGGTCCAGGGGCGCACGCATGAGTTGATTGTTTTCTTGCTTTCCTTTGTCCCTTTCCCCCATTTTCTCCGTCAGGGGTCGCGCTTATGCATTCCTCTTCGTTTTTCCCCCCTCTTCTCGGTTGGGGGGGAATACGCTGTATCTTCGCTTTTTCTTCGAACTGTGCCTTATCCTTCGATTTACGCTTTTATTTCTTCGCCGCTTTGTGCCTTATTCTTCGACTTACGCTTTTCTTTCTTCGACTCGCCCCCCCTACGAGCAGGGGGGCCTTACGCTTTCCCACCCCCCCCCCCCCACTTGGGGGGGGGGGGTCGGGCCTCATAGTTTCTGTTGGCAGTTGTTCTTCGTGGGGTGTTAGTGTGGGTTTTTTCAAGGTTCGCCCTTTTTTCCCTCACGCCCGCACTCAGCGTATTCGGGCCTAGATGCAGGTCTCTAACTGTTGTTTCCACTCATCATTGGGCCGGTGAGGGTGGATTCGATCACCAAAACAGTTGTAGTAGATAATAAATTTCTTGAGGAGTTAGGGATGGGGCCGGCCTGTGTAGGACAGTGGTTAAGTCGGCTGACCTGCACAGTGGGGGGCCCGGGTTCGATTCCCGGAAGGACGAAACAGGGAATTGCCGAGGTAAAAACCACCCGATAAGGACACCCTGGCCACCGGCAATGGATGCCCCCTGGTGGTTAGTCTGGCTAGTCCAGGCGAGGTAGCTCAAGTAACGGGAAGGTACCTTGGTGGTACTGGGCCGTCGCGGTTAAGTTGAGTGATGTCCCCAATGACAGCTCCCCATACGGACAGCTAAGGAGACTATACTGACCGGCGTGACTGATGAGAGCGGCTACCGGTGTGCTAAGCATGCTCAAGGTTTCACGGTGCCTAGAAAATAAGTGGCCCTAAAGTGCGGGGGCGAGGGTTCGACTCCCTCCTAGGTACGCGGAATTGGGGCGCCTCGCGGGGCGCTACCCTTCGGATTAGGGCGGCGCCACGAGGCGCCACCCCTCAGGTCTGGGCGGCGCCTCGCGGGGCGCCACCCGTCGGATCGGGGCGGCGCCGCGAGGCGCCGCCCTTCGGTTGGGGCGGCGCCTCGGGGCGCCGCCCCCTCGGTTGGGGAGGCGCCTCGGGGCGCTGTCCCATGCATTTCGGTCGGGGAGGCGCCTCGGGGCGTCACCCTTCGCGTTTTGGTCAGGTCGGCGCCTCTGGCGTCACCCACTCCGGATGGATGGGGCGGTTCCTGGTGCTCCGCCCCTCGGTTTTTCGGTTGCAGGCGGCGCCTTGCAGCGCCACTCCTCGCACTTCAGTTGGTTTTCCTTCCGCTTTTAGTTTTTACTTTGCTTTTTCATCGATTTTCGCATCCTCTTCGTTGCTTTGCTTTTCCTTCGTGCGGTGCTTATTTTTCGATTTACGCTTTTGCCTGTTCGATTTGGCCCCCCTCTTCGCTTCGGATAGGGCGTTAGGTCTTTGCTTTCTCTTCGATCTTTGCTTATTCTTCGATTTCTGCTTTTTCTTCGCTCTGTGCATTATTTCGATCTTCGCTTTCTCTTCGAATCTTGCATTACCTTCGACTTACGCTTTTCTTTCTTCGATCTGGCCCCCCTTGTTGAGGGGGGCCCCACGCATTCCCACCCCCCCCTTTTGGGGGGGGTCGGGCCTCATAGTTTCCGTTTGTGGTTGTTCTTCGTTGGGTGTTAGTGTGGGTTTTTTCAAGGTTCGCCCTTTTTTCCCTCACGCCCGCACTCGGCGTATTCGGGCCTAGATGCAGGTCTCTAACTGTTGTTTCCACTTCATCATTGGGCCGGTGAGGGTGGATTCGATCACCAAAACAGTTGTAGTAGATAATAAATTTCTTGAGGAGTTAGGGATAGGGGACTTTTTCTTCCTTCACAAACTCGTCTTTGTCTAGAGGCAAAGTCGAGGGCGTCGTCGCAAGGCAAAGTCGGAGTCAACAACGTCACCACACTGTCTAAACAAACCAAACTCAACTTTCCACCGATCACCCATCCCCTGGCGAACACGACCTCCGAAGCTGTCCTAGGCAGTCAGGACGCCGCTAGCCGTCAGTTGCAACCGCCGCCACCAGCCCCGCCATTCCCACGGGACCGATTTAGAGTCAACACCGCCGCCGAGTTTCACACGCTTGAACGCGATCTCTTTCACCATCACCAAAAACGAATCCCCTGTCCGACCTGCAGCAAACCCCTTACCTCACGAGGGATCGCGGGTAGACCAAACACCAAATCAGGCATCAGCCGCCTTTCGATCGCTTGCTCACAGTGCAAACCGTCGGTTGCCCGCCGGTTCCACAGCGTGATCGCAGATCTGGACGCCACCGACGCTGCGTTACTTGAAGCAGCCAACCGCCACGTTTGGCAGATCGCATCCGCCGCAGCACTGGATCCTCCCGGGACACCCGATCAGCCGCACCGAAACCCTAAGCACCGCACCCCGCCATCGATCGACACCTCGGACGCAAAACGAGGGCGCCAAGCGTCGCACGACACCACCACCACCTCAGATCGAGTTTTGTCTGCATCGCACGGCGCAGGGTCTGCATCGCGCGACGCAGGCTCTCCTACACCCGCACCGGCACCTGCAACCGACGACAACGACCTCGGCGACGACCTAGGCACCTTATCCCACATCATGGCGAACCGCGGAGGTCAGACGGACACCACCAGCGACTCTGCACAATCGACCACTCCGTATACAGTCATCCCACCGACGGACGGCGAGATCGTAGCTTTCATTATCGACCAGCGACGCAAGTGGGCGGATCAGGAGCAGCTCAACGTGCAATCCAAGGTCAAGGACAAGTACTTTACGGAGACATTGGAGAAGTTGCGGGGACGGATCATCGACCTGGAAAACACCATCATAGCTAAGGATGAGCGCATTCGGGCGCTTGAGGAGGAGTTGGAACGGGTGCGGAGTACACAGCGGGAGAGGCGACTTGACGATGACGCAGACGAGGAGGATGGAGGGGAGGGGACCGATGGTGGTGGAGGAACACGGAGGGAGGCAGCTGAGCGGCCGCGTGGAGAGGGGCGAGGCTCCTCCCGCGCCCCAACCGGGCGCCCGAATTCAGGGGGTGGAGGCACCCTCACTAGTCGACGTTTCCTGCTAAGTTTTGCTGCCATTGCGGCAGCCAAAGCACCAGAACCGCTTTTTGCTAACAACTTCCGCAAGGGCATTAAGTTGATCACCGACCCCAAGGTTGACACTGAGACCAAGCTCAAGCAGATTTTCAGACCCAGATCCTCCGTTGTCGAGGCGCGCCGCGCAGCGCCAGACTATGTCCCGCCTGCGTGGTCCCTTGAAGGAGCGAAGTATGTTCCAGTCTATGTTAGGCCCAATCTTTCAGATATTGGTCGAGCTGCACCCCGCCACAGTTTGAGACTGCTATTCACTGCTGCGAATGGATTCCCTCGGGTCCCTGAGATCTCTGTGATTGGCAAGCATGCGTCATTGATGGAATGCTGGGTTTTGGAATCTGAGAAGGCCAAGTTTGTGGCTGCTTGTAAAAAGGCTGAGGTTGTGGTGGATGATGAGTGTGAACCCTGGAAACCCTCGCGCCTTCGATCAGGGGCCGAGGCTGAAGCTGCTGCTGTGCGTGCATATCTGAGCCGTATTGCTGGAATTCTGAACCACCCGACATTCTGTCCCTCTATGCTGCTGGCAAAGTCTATCTGTGAATTTGTGCCCCGCCGGTTTGTGGCTGACCTGAAGGGGAAGCTTCGCGACCCGTCACACTTTCCCGCCAAGGGGAAGGAGCCGGAGACGGAGGCAGAACCTTTAGAGACACCCAGGCCTCGTGGGGCTGAAGACACAGGAGCTTCCAGTGGTGCCGACGCTATGCTTGATGATTGATGGACTTAGATTTGGATTTGTGAACTTGAACTGCTCGCTCTCAGGACATGTCAAGAACATAGACCAAGCATTTTCAGATATCCATTCAGACTATATTTTGTTGGCGGACACTGGGATCACTGTGGTGGAGAATAACCCATTGAGGGGATTGGTGGCTGACTCAAGGGGACCGGCGTTGGAGTTTGAGGAGCGGCTTGGGCATAAGGGCAAGAAGGGGGTGTCCATTCATAAGGGCAGGAGGATGCAGGAGGACTTGGTGGTGCAGACTCTGGAGAAGGACACAAAGGGGGAGTGGGTCATTGCGAGGATGTCAGAGATTATCATGGCAGTGGTGTACTTTGCACCCTCGACGGATTTGGAGGTGCTTCAGTCATTCTCAGCAACAGCAGACAGGATTGCAGGGGCTAATCCCCAGGCACCCTTTCTGATCATTGGAGATTTCAACACTTCACTGCAGGAGTATGGCTGTGCCCACTCGCAGCCCAGGCTGAGGGTGGACTGGTGGCGCGCTTGGATTGATGGTTCAGGATGGAGCAGGGTTGAGCCAGTTCGGGGCCAGTGGACCACTTTCTCACTAGAATTGCTGGCCCAGTAGGCAGGGGAGTCACCGACTTGCTCCTTGTGAATCAAGCCGGACTTGGAGCTGTGCATAACTTGGTTGTCCATGACAAACCTGAGGAACACCTGGCTTTCACAGACCACAGGATGCTCACCTTTGAGCTTCGAACACACTTGACCATGAAGCCACCCTTTGAGAGGCTGAATGTGCGCAGGCTGATGCTGAGACAGGTCCAGTATGAGAAGAAACTTGCAGAGAACAGGAAGCCCTTGAGACAAGAGATTCACTCAGCATGGAAGACTGTGAATGCCGCTGCTGTAGCTCAGGAGGAGTGGTCCTTTGAGCGCAGACGTGCCTGTGCAGATTCTGTATCTCAGTTGGTGGTGAAGTGGCTTGTGGACACTGGAGTCCAAGTGGCTGGGAAGACCAAGTTTAGGGGCGGTGCAGGCGGCCCTGATGTCGAGGAGAAGCATTTGGAGGAGCTGAAGCGCTGGCGTGACTTGTCGCGCATGGAGGCTGAAGCCCACCCTGATGATGATCCTGTCGGGCAGAAGGACGCCTGGGCAAAGTTCAGGCAGTGGAACAGGCTGACAAAGGTGGCCATCAAACGCTACAGGAAGAGGGTGTACTCTGCTGTGCAGGATTTAGCTGTCAAGGACTTTTCTGCTGAAGCCAAGAGAATCAAGTGTCAGAAATCCAGAGTGGAGCGCACTCACTGTGCCCTTGACCCTCAGAAACTTCCAGACTATGCTGCTCACTTTAGAGGAACCATTGGCCATGAGCCAACTGGTACTGATGCCGTCAACCAGGATGTCTTAGCTGCTTCCAGTGCCGAACGACTCATGGTGCCTCTGAAGCTTTCTGAAGTTGCCTGGATCAAGAAGAATGCCGTGGAAGAGGCTTGCAAGATTGCACCCCGGGGCAAAGCCCCAGGGGAGGATGCCCTGTTTGGCGAACTGGTGTGCATTGCCCCACATGTGGTGGCTCCTGTGTTGCAGAGATTTTTCCAGTTGCTTGCAGCCCTCCAGGTGGTTCCCACTCTCTGGGGGATCGCGAATGTTGCCCTGGTGTACAAGAACAAGGGGGTGAACACTGATGTGGCAAACTACAGGCCAATATCTCTGTGCTCAAGGTTGAGGCTGGTATATGAGCGGGTGTTGGCCCCGCAGGTGGAAAGAGTGGTTGAAGGAATGATCCACCCTTCACAGGGTGGTTTCAGGCGCCACAGGTCCACCATGGACCAGGCATTCACTCTGCATGAGCTTCAGCAACAGTACCCTGATCTGACTGTGGTGTACTTGGACATCAAGGCTGCCTATGATTGCACAAACAGGAACTATGTGTGGGAGGCCATCTGGAATGCCAAGAATGACAAGAGTCCTGAGTTTACCAGGAACCAGTTGCTGCCGATTCTCAGATCCTTGTTTGACTTTAATGCGTGCCAGCTTCTGGTCATGGGCCAGAAGTCTGATCAGATTCCAGTGACTCGGGGGTTTCTACAGGGAACTGTGTTGTCCCCGATGCTGTTCAATGTTGCCATCAACTCCCTGCCTGAGGCACTCTCCAGGGTGCCCCACAGCCAGTTGCAATGTGGAGGATTGAAGATCAACTCTCTGCTGTTTGCTGATGACTCTGCAGTGTTTGCAAGGAACAAGGCTGTCCTCCAGAATATGCTTGATGAAGTCCACAACTGGTCACAGAGGCGGGGCATGACCTTTGCAGCACAGAAATGTGTTGTTGTTTCCAAGACACGAAACTTGAGATTGCAGATGAATGGGGTGGTGCTCCCCCAGGAGAAGACTACACTGCAGTTGGGACTTGTGCGTGATTGCAACGGCATTGACTTTGAGGCGTCTCTGCAGATGAGGGTGAAGAAGACTGAGAAGATGCTTCAGTTTCTGAAATCTCGAGGGTTCAATGGCTGGGGATTCCGGCCTGTGAATGCGTACAGGGTATATATGTGTTTCCTGCGACCCATGCTGGAGTATGGGTTTGCATTGAGGCCAAATTCAGAGGCCTTCTTGGCCCCGGCCCAGAAGGTCCAGGACATGTGTTTGCGTCAGGCTCTGTCGTTTGGTAAAACATCCAGCACTGTGGCAATGCATCTGATCTTTGGAGTGGTGCCAATGGTTGCCTGCAACAAGATGCTGAATGCAAGATATTTCTACGAATTAACGTATTACGCAACGATCAAGTGGACCCCGATGATCCTAATGTCGGCCCAACTTGCAGAGTACACAGGGGCCCAATCACAGCGAGGATTATGCATTTGCACAAGACGGACGTGAGCCAGTCAAATGGTTCCCAGGGACCAGAATGCGTACTGTATCCTTCTCATTCGATGACATGTTGAACCAGAGCTCCTACCACAGTTCCCCCGACGAGGGCAGATTTTTTGCCTACACACTGCTTGGAGAAATTGCAATTGCATGTCGAACAACAGATCAAGGATTAGCAATGGAAATCATTGATGATTTCGAGCGTATAAAATGGAACCTGCAGAATCATCCAAGCCACTTGCAATGCGCTTCATTGCAGCTTACCAGAAAGTAGAAAGTTTTGCAGAAAGTTCATCAGTGGAAATCTGCAGTCGCATCACACCATTTTCCAAAGTCGTGCAAGTCTTCGTATCTGCCTTGAACAACACGCTAATCGATATGGGTTTACCAATACGTTCATGTTTGCAGGGAATCCTATTACTTCTGTTTCATCATTGACTGAACTAATCACCTTATTTAAATCTACCGCCTGCCAAAATACATATTATGAGAGGCGGGATCGACTTGCAGCACAACAGGAGCGGGACCTGACCATAGCCGTTCCAGAAGTCACTACACCAACAGCAAATGTAATTATTTGGCCAAAAGTACACTATAGTCAACTCCGTGGTTGTGGCAGTTACCATCAACCTCAGCAGTACCAGCCGTATCCTAATATCCACCCAACAACCTTGCAGTACCAAACCCCTCAGTCCCAACAGTAAACACCGTGCCCATATGGTGATTTTGGCTGAGGCCGAGGAACATGGCAAGGACTAAGTTCACGTGGAACAGCAACTGGTGGTACCGCAATGGGACGCGGCTCTGGTGGGAGTTGGTACCCTGCACAGCAACAGCCTTTTGGAGTCCAATGTCATGCATGTGGAGGCTATGGACATGTCGCTCGACAGTGTGCCAACACATTTCTTCAGCAATTGCAGCAACAGCAACAGCATCGACCACCAGCAAATCCAAATGCACGCTTCCTCCAGCAACCAAACCCTTCACAACAGCAGATACCTGAAAACCAAGCACTTCTACTACGGAACGATGATTGGGATGACCAGCAAGGTGAGAAGTATGCTGCAGAACAGCAATTGTGGATGGAAACGCAACTCCAATCAGAGACTGACCAAGATGAAAGTCAACAGGATTTTTGGATGGCCTGGGAGTAATCTGGGCATTTGCAGTTAACATCCCTTCCCTTCCTATTTCTTTTCCTGTACTCATCGACAACAGTTGCAATGTTACAACACTTCGAGATTTCCCTCCCTTCATTCCCTATAGTTATACTCAGCAGAAATCTAGCATGCGTGTTGCCAAAGAAGGACTGATTGTTACTTGTGAAGGATTCGGCACAGCCCTCATACCACTCGCCAACAATATCACACTTATAATTGAAGGTGCCCAATATGCTCCAGAATGTCCTGTCAACTTGGTCGCTGATCAGGACCTACAACTATGTGGCCTCTTCCATCTTGCGCAAGACCTTCAACCTGGTACTATTTATCGTAGCAGTCCTTAGGAAGGAGATCCAGCCGTTCTTCAAATGATTCTAAGACATGGTCTCCAATGATTCCCAACAGCAGGACACCCCAACTTCAACTACAGCAAACAATTTATTGCACATTGTGCCAGTAAATTTTACAACCTCTTCAGCTCAGCAGAACCAGTTGATACACCCAGTATATGCACAGCCTTTCTCAACGGCAAAGCTCCAAACACTCAGCGCATGCATTAACGCCTCGGCCATATCCCTTATGCAAGACTACAAGCAATGAAGGAGCGCCATACATGTGCTGACTTTCCTGACATTAAGCTGGACTTGCTTGAAGAACCGTGTAAGGCCTGCATTATTGCCAAACAGACTCGTGCTGCTATTCCACATACAGATCCTCTAGATAAACTACCAGGAGAACATTTGGCCTTTGATCTAGTGGAAGTCAAACCAAAGTTTCGAGGACAATATGGCTTTGCTCTCATCGCTATTGACTATGCAAGTAATTATCTCTGGTTGACAAACCTTCGGAGAAAGTCAGAAGCACTACCAGAGGCCATTAAGATCATCCAACAATTGGAGACAGTTAGGGATGTTTGTGTAAAGGGCGTCCGCTTTGATGGTGGGGAACTGAATTCGCTCACTTTTAACCGTTTCTGTGCATCACGCGGTATCTGCGTCGAAGTCAGTCCCTTTATACACCTGAGCTGAATGGGAAAGCAGAGCGAGCAGTTCGAACAGTCATGGCTGTCACACAATCCCTCCTAAGACATGCTGGTTCACCATGGTTGTGGTGGGGATATGCGATTCAACATGCAGTAGACATCATCAATACACTTCCTGTCCTCAGCCGTGGATTACTGTCTCCAGTTGAAACGCTTCTTGGATTCCCTCCATGCATCAGTCAATTCAGAGTTTTCGGCTCAGGATGTTTGTATCACATCACTGCAAAGGATCGTGGACAAAAGCATCAGTTTAAAAAGCTTGCAGAACGTGCTCAACCAGCAATTTACATTGGAAACATTGGTTGTTCCATTGGTCGTTCCATCGCTTGTTTGATTGACATCAGCACGGGTAGAGTAATCACTCATCAATTGGATGACCTTGTGGTTGCAGAAGACAGTTTCCCTCGCCTCAGCACTTCAGCAGCAGAGGATATTGCTCAGGACCTCGTTAATCAGCTTACACCACTCCTCAGCAGAGACAAACATCAACTGAACAAAACATCACCAACCTCCTTCGTGAAGCCGATGTTCGCGTGGATCAATTCCCAAGACCAGCACCAGCAGCTGTAGCTGAACGACAGCCTTCCACAGAACTAGCACCAATTGAACGTGAAGTGGTTCAGATACGGCAGTGAAAGTGAATCGGATAACAATGTACAGCACAAAGTGTTGGAGGTGGCGGCACGACAGGTTGGACTTCGTGTTACTGCAATAAACGCCATCTCCAGTGGGCCTTACCTACAAGCACTAAAGCCAGGGGATCAATCAGATGAGTGGGGGCGGCAACCGGCTCTGTGACCGCAGGCGCACTCTCAGCTGGGAGTGACGTAGGTGGCGCAACTGAAGGCCCTGGGCCATACCGACCCTGCAGGAGCTAGTGTGGCGTGGACCCAAGTCAGAAGGGATGGATGCCTGTTTGGGGAGCCCATTCCATAAGGAACACCACCAGGGGAAATAGGTCCCTTGGCGCCTGACATTACGCATGGGGAAAAGTGCAGAAGGTGGGCTGTGGAGAGAGGAAGAGAGGGCTCTCTGGCACAGGGTGTCCCGAGCCGCATAGTGCAGAAGGCTCACCTGCCAATGATTTTTCTATTTCCTTTTTCTTCATCCTAATACTCACAAACACCTCTGTAATTTTACTAACACCACCAAAGCATACCCCTGAAGACAAAACAATTGCTGAAACACCAACTTGAGACCTACCACCTCAAGCGCCACCACCAGAACCACCACCACCAGAGCCTCCACCTACACATGTGCGCAAATCACCATGCAGTCCTACGCGCAGCCCATCTCCAAAACATACTCGATCCAGACATCTATATTTAACCAATGTGAAATGCCCAGACCCAGCAACGCACTGAGGCCATGAGTGGAAAGTGGTCCAAAGAGTGGATGGCAGCAGAGCAGACAGAGATTGACGCCCTCAGAATGCTTGCAGCTTTTGAAGTTGTTGATAGACCTAAGAATGTCAATGTTGTGCTGAACAAATGGGTTTGCAAGGTTAAGCTTCGACCAGACGGCAGCATTGAGCGCTTTCACACACGACTAGTGGCTAAGGGCTTTACACAGCGTTGTGGCGTTGATTTCTGGAATACTCACTCTCCTGTTGTTCGCATAAATAGTCTACGATGGCTCCTTGCTATGACAGCCTCAAACAGTTGGGACACAGCCATGGTCGATATTAGCAATGCCTACCTCAACAGGGCGCTGTTGGTACCAGGAACTCATTGGTCGTTGTTAGATTTTGGGTTTTTGCAGTAAGCAGTGTGCAGGAGCAACACCTCACACTGTAGTGCATGGGAGCACCAACTGTGATGAGGATTTGGTGCATTTTTTGTCACCTGGTCTTTGTCACAATTTTGTATAAAGCCAAACAGCATACATTGTACAACAGTCTCCCATCTCAGCTTCACCATCACAAGAGAGTAGTCCACCAGAGTAGTTCACCACCATCCACAAACAGCAGCAGTCATTTCTTTCAGTCGTCTCACGTCTGCCGGCTACCAACAAAGCGCAGCAGATCTGTGCATCCTCTTCAAGCGCACAAAGGAACGTGTTTTTTTCATTTCTATCTATGTCGATGATATTTGTTTCTTTGGGCACACAGAGGAAATCACCTCTGCCATCACTTTGCTGAAATCCTTCTATAAGCTCCGTGAACTGGTCTCATCAAGACCGTACTGAATATGGAAGTTCATCAAACGGCAACTGGCATCTACTTGCATCAACGAGCTTACACCAAAGAGTTACTCCAACGCCATGCAGACCTAGTCAATGGAAAGAAGACAGCAGTAACTGCTCTCCCCAGTTCTCTCACTCTTCAACCTCGAGAAATGATGAACCCACAGCAAATCAACAGCTCTACCAAGCAATCCTCGGTGGTATCAACTACTTGGCGACACACAGACAACCAGACTTGGCACCAGTAGTCTCATATCTTGGCGCCTTCAGCAAGGACCCAAGCAAGCACCACTTGCAGATCCTCATTCGAGTCCTTCAGTACATCAATGGTACATGTGAGTATGGTTTGTTTTATTCCAACACAGGGTCTGGAATTTTCGGCTACTCGGATGCTGCTCATGGAGTTCATGCTGATGGGAAATCACAACTCAGCTATTTCGTCTTGTTTGGAAATACCGCTATCAGCTGGGCATCAACTCACAGTCCTACAGTTATGCTTTCACCTCAGCAAGCAGAATACGTTGCAGTCTCAGAACTAGGACGAGAACTGGAGGCCATCTCACAACAGCACACAGCACTGATGCTCGCTCCTGTCCCCGACTCCTATTCCAATCTATACTGACAACCAAGGCGTTATCAATTTGAGCTCAAACAATCTCTACACAAATAGGTCAAAACATGTTCTGGTTTAGTATCACTATATCTGGGAACTGGTTGATCGACAAGTGATTCGACTGGAATGGATTCCTGGTGGCAAGCAACCAGCAGATTATCTTACAAAATCATTACCAGCTGCTTTAGGTGCTCATCATCTTGGTCATATTGGTCTTTGTCGTGTGCCTTAGTTTCTGTTCCCTTGCTTTATTTGTATTGCATGCTCTTTCTCCTTTCTATTTCTTGTCCTTCTTGTTCTGCATTGCTTCTGCATTGCTTCTTATATTCCTGCATTCAAGTTTCTTTGCTCCTCATCGGGCATTCTTTTCTTATTGTTCTGCCGACTGGTGGCCAGTCAACCTGTTTATTGTTTTTCCTTAGCCAGTGTACAGTTTCCTTACGTTGACTATGGCGTAAGGTTTTCCTCTGTGCTGGCCCTTTTGCTCCTGCCCACAGCTTAGGGGGGAGTGTTAGATTTTGGGTTTTTGCAGTAAGCAGTGTGCAGGAGCAACACCTCACACTGTGGTGCATGGGAGCACCAACTGTGATGAGGATTTGGTGCATTTTTTTGTCACCTGGTCTTTGTCACAATTTTGTATAAAGCCAAACAGCATACATTGTGCAACAGTCTCCCACCATCACAAGAGAGTAGTCCACCAGAGTAGTTCACCACCATCCACAAACAGCAGCTGTCATTTCTTTCAACCCCCTCGCAACGTCAGTGCCCTGCTCGTTATCGCGACTCTGTCCATATTGTTAGTGAGCCCATTCCCACTCATCACAACACGCCGTCATCAGCTGCTGAGTGCGACTTATCCCCTGAGGCAGCAGAGTGGCGTCAGTCGCGTGAGGGGGAACTTGCCTCCTGCATGGAAAACAACGTCTGGGAACTTGTCCCTCAACCTGTCTCTGCCCTTGTCCTTCCTCGCATTGGGTCTTCCGCATTAAGACTGACGCTTATGGGAAACACCAGCGCTTCAAGTCTCGCTTCGTCGCTAAAGGCTTCACTCAAGTTGCTGGTGTCCACTTTGACGAGACCTACGCCCTAACTGCAAGCTCGCCAGTATTCAGACTGTTCTCGCCCTTGCCCCTCAGACTGGCATGTGTGTTCACCAGATGGATGTGACCACTGCTTTCCTGTACGCGCCAATTGATCGAGAGATCTTCATTGAGCAACCAGAAGGGCATGCAGACCCTGCTCACTCTGGTCATGTCCTCTGTCTCAAGCGCGCTCTCGACGGCCTCAAACAGGCTCCCCAGCTCTGGAACAAAACTCTGGATGATTTTCTCGTCTCCATTGGCTTCACTGTCAGCGCTGCCGACCCCTGTGACTTATGTCACGGTATATGTCGATGACCTTATCATTGCCAGCTCAGGTGATGACACAGTTTTTTCAGTCAAGTCCTCCCTCCACCGCTGGCTCCGCATGAAAGACCTTGGGGAACTTCGCTTCTGCATTGGGATGGAGCTGGCCAATCTCCAACTTCCATCAAGCTCCATCAGGCCAGCTACATTCAGGCCATCCTTTCCCGTTTTCATATGTCAGCTTGTTGTCCTGTTGGTTCCCCTATGCCGCCTTTCTACCTGGTGGAACGACCGGACCGCACTGCTACCAGCCCTCTCACTACTGAGCCATATGACGCTCTGGTTGGGTGTCTTCTCTACCTTTCACTTGTTACAAGTCCGGGCACCTCCATGGCAGTTGGCCAACTCTGCCACCATCTTCAGTCACCCACAATCCATGACTGGGCAGCAGCAAAGCGCGTACTTCGCTACCTCAAAGGCTGCCCCGAACATGGCTTAGTCTACACGGCAGGTGTCTCCACCCTCAGCGCATTTGGCAGAACAGACTAAAATGGGCCGCATCCAGATGAGCTGGATGGTCAGAAGCTCATCAACTACTCTGGTGCTGACTTTGGAGGCACACCCTGCGACCGTCGTTCCACCACTGGTTACATATGCACACTCGCTGGGGCTGCCATCTCTTGGAAAAGCCATGTTCAGAAAACTGTTGCTCTCTCTACCCTCGAAGCTGAGTACATGGCCATCTCATCAACCGCTCAAGAGGTCATTTGGCTCCGTCAGTTGCTGAAGGATCTCAGTCACAGTCAGGCCACAGCATCCTTCATCTTTGAGGATAATACCAGCTGCGTCTCTGTTGCCAAAAGTCAAAAGATGACAGACCAAATCAAGCATATTGACATTTGTCACCATTTCATCCGAGAACAGGTTGCAGCAAAGGCCCTGGACGTCGTACATGTTGCTGGCCAGCACATGATTGCTGACATTCTAACAAAACCTCTCCCAGTTGCGCGCTTCCAGACCTTGGTCCCTCACATGGGACTCCAGTAGCCTGGGCAAGAACAGCGGATGGGAATGTTGTGAACAAGAACGCCATGTCCTTGCCTTGTCCTGTTTGTGTCCTTCCTTTTTCTTCTCCTTTCCTTTTCTCCGATTCTCCTTAAATCTGTTTTGCCCACATGCCCAGTGATCATGGGAACTTCTTCATCTCTGATCACTCTGCAGGTACTGTTCCCTTGACGTTGTTACCACTCCGTTCATATCCTAACAATACATGGGAACTTCTTAATCTCTGATCACTGTGCAGGTCGTCTCACTCCCCCACAACAAGCTCCTGCACACTGCTTACACCAAAATACCCAAAACTAACAGCCAATCCAGTGTGTGGGAGATCCACCAGGCTTCCTGTCCTCTTGAAACGGAGTATGATACTTTGGGCACTCGTTCGCAGCCCCTTTGATCAGAACGAAGTCACTGATCTCGCAAAGGGTCGATCCCTTCTTGTGCAAGTTGACCACTATCTCACACGTCGCTGCATTGTGCTTTGTATGATGCTGCTTCTCCATGCCAGGTTTGGTGCAGATCTGGGCAGTGGTTGTGGGTTGTGGCAGGGGATGTGGCGGATTGTGAGATTGCGTTGGTGGGAGGTATGAGATCTTCTGTTGAATCTAGCTATAGCACCTAGCGCTGAGGGAACTACAGTGTAGGCCTAACTGTCAGACTCACACATCTGTAATTACACTCCTGTTGGGGCATCTGCGGATGTGGAACATTCAACTATATCCCACTTCTTCTCCACTGCCAACTCTAATCGTTAGTGTTCTATCTTCCACCATATGCGACCCTATTCAATCTCACTGCTGCTGCAGCGGTGTCTCAGGGATGGTCAGAGGTTCTCCCGAGTGTTACGCACTTCAAGGGTTACTCGCATGATTCAGTATCAAGCCTGCGATGGTGACATTGGAGAGGCCCACGCAGGCTTCCTTAAAAACAGGGAAAGAAAGGCTCAGAGTGGTGAATCTTTATTCTTGGAGATGGCATGTATTGAAGGTTGGGGTTACGTTGGTAAAGATAATTGAGATTAATGAGGCTGCTTTTCTGGGCAACTTCTTAAAGGAAGAGTGACATTAGGAGAAGAGAAAATGAAAGAAAAATGTCAGGAAAAGGGCAGGACAGGACAGCAGACAAAGAACTGAGAGGAGTGTTGATTGTATTGGAAACAATAATTCATGTGAGGGATGGGACAGGTCCCACCATCCCCCTTTTATACCTTTTGAGAGTCTTCCTTGTCAAGACTCAAAGAAAGTTCCAGAAAGAACAATTAGTGATACAATGATACCAATGATACCAATGACAACAAGACAAGTCAGGAAAGCAAAGAAGGTTCCACAAGGTTCCATGTTCCATGAAGGAATGTTCTAGAAGGTTCTGGAGATTTCCGGAGGGTGATTCATAACAAAAAAGAAAATGACTGAAGAAAAATGAAAGGAAGGAAGAATGAAAAATTACTGACAAGGGAGAAAAGATAAGAGATAAGAAGCATTTACATGATTATGCACAGATAAACAAGAAGGGGCTCCCAGGCTACATAGACACATTTGACCAGGGAGCCAAATAGCTCTTTCATTATCACAAATGGTTTAGTTGCGCTTGTAAGTGCTACAAGACTAAAAATTAAGTATACACAGTGGAAAAATTATAAAAAATAGGGAAACAACCAGAATCTATTCCTCGTTCTGATAGGGTCTTACTTGTCATGTAAAAATATACAATGTGTTGTACTGTATCATAGTAATGTAAGAGCTGATTTTTTGCGATACTTGAGAATCTCACAGAGGCTGATTTGACAACGAGTATGAAGACTTTTGTACCCCCCACTATACTGCAATTATCTAACCTCTGCCGTTATTGTAAGGATGCCATGGCGAGCTGCTGAATTACAATGGCAGAAGACCCCCCTCTACACCAAGTTGAAGGCATTCACCAGTGAATCACCATGTCACTGCAATCGGCAGTAATTGAATCATCCCACTAACCTTCCCTTCTCTGTTTTTCGTCGTCTGGGTTGGTTTTTGGTGGTGACACCATCCGCCAACAAGAGAATCCAATCCCGACGCAGCTATCAGTGAAATTTGGGGACCATGATTGCTGATTGCTGTCCTCTCGCAGTTGTTGGAGGTTTGGTTATGTATCGTTCTTTCTTGGTCCCCTTTTCATTCAAACAATCAGACAAAAGCAGAAAGAAAAAGAACAAAAAAAAAAAAAATAGGAATATGTCGGTAACGACACCCCAACAACCAACGAACAACAAACGCAAGAGCAGCAGTGCGGCTGCGGAGCAGCGGAGAAAGGCGTAGTGGGGTAAAAGGAGCGCGGGGTCAAACAAAGACTGGGCCAAGTGAGCAATATAGCAGGCAACACCAGCAATCCCACTGATGGAAAGATTCGTTCAGATCGTTTGGCTCCTCTTGGTGAATGTCCAACAAGGGAAGCGGAGAAAAACAAAAGGAGAATAAAATGGGTGAAAAGAAGAAAGGGGCTGGGTTTGGACAGAGGCAGAAAATTGGAGATACGGAGGAGTAGCAGTTGGCAGCGGAAGTCGGGCAGGCAATAAAAAAAAAACTGTAAACGCGTAGGAACATTGGCGCTCGTGTGCAAAAAGGACTAGAACTATGAGGTGAAAGACCTTTTTTCAAACACTTTGCTTTCTGTTCCACCCTCTGACTCGATTCCACTCAACAGGGAACTCCTACTCAACCCCGCCAGTAGTAATGCTCGCAAGGGAACTTATTTGTCTTGATCGTATCACCACTGTGCGTGCTCGCAGAGCTGCTGGCGACAATCTCTGGTCCGTCTTTGTTCCGGGGCTCCGTCGACAGGCCAACGGTGTTGTCACGTCCGATAAAAACAATATCAACACCAGAGTCTGGTTCTCGGAGGCAGTCCCTCATGCAAGTCTCGCACCATCCCAAAAGGGCGCAGTACATCGAGGCAGCAGCACTGAGCAACTCCCGATGGACTTTTGCAGGACCCGGATGCATCGGGATGCGAAGAATGCTGAGAAGGTCCAGTCCAGAGGCGGCGGCCGCCGCTGCAACGGCCGCAGCAGACGTGGAGCCGCCGTAACCCGTTGCAGCACCAACTGCACCCGCTCGCGCCTGCAGTTGAAACGCTGCAAACGCCATCGTGTCGGCAGCAAGCGCAAACAGGGCCGGCGACGCAAAGGATGTCGCACGAAGAGCGGGGGTGACCACAGGCGAAAAGCAAGGAAGTGCATGATGATAGGTCGGCGGAGCCGACGGGTTCACAGGTGGAACAGCAAACGCAGCGCCGGTAAGGCTGAAGAAGGCGGACACCAACCCAGAGTCCGCCGACGTTAAGGCAGGATCTGTGCTTGTCCGACCTGTACCGGCCAAATCTGCTGCCAATGTTCCGGTTCCTGGAACCAACGACGACGACGAGCCGCCAATTGGTGACAATGGGGGGCCCGATGTCGATCCAGCCGTGAGAGCCTTCACAGTTTCCTTCGCTGCGCGGTCCAATTTCAAAGTGCCCTGAATGTAATACTCTCGGGCTGGGCGTTCATTGAAGACAATATCGTATCGCGCCGCCAGCATCCAGTCAGCCTTACCGCCCATCGCCGAAATCAGGGCGGTCTTCTGACGCATGCTGTCCATTCCGGTACCGACTCCCATCATCGCCGCTTGTGCTGCTGTATTGCCCAGCGCCGTGGATACGTCACGTCCTAAAGTTGCATTTGGCTGCGAGCTGGAGCCGCCACGAGGGGCAGCAGGAGTTTCCGCGACGGCAGATCCGCCAATGTAAGAGTACAGAACACTATACGATAGGCTACTTTGGACCTCCATCCTCGTCCGGTTAACAGTGTCCTGCGACGACAGGTAGCCGGCTATCAGAGAATCTAGCTCGGGTAGGTCAATTGAAACGAAGCCCATTCCTAGCTCCGACAAAACACTGTTGATAGGGATTGGATTAAAGAAGGGGAATCCATCCGTGTCGTCTGGTATAGGTCCAGGGTAGAGGACTTGCTCTGGGCTACGTTGAAGCCTTGTAAGCAAAAATACTGCCTGGCATATCGTGTAACAGGCATGCAAATGCAAAAATTGAGGAATCGATCGCGATTCTCGAGCCGCCATGTAGATATTGGTTAGAGACTTTTGTTGCTCAGGCAGAAGCTGGCCAATTGCATGCAAAGCCATGTACGGATGTTTCTGCACAGTGTATCCGGAGGCTATTGTTTGGGGCGTAACGATCAGGTCCAGAGTGAGAATGATTCAACTTCTTACCAATATTCAAGAGGGAGGTTAAGACACCGAAAAGATCTTCCTTTTCCTTCATGATTCGTAGCTCATCCAAAATAACCTGAATACCGTCACAAACCCAAGGACTTCCAACGCTTATATTCGCGGCTTCGTCCCATTCTCCACTACTGAGGTTAACACCCTTTAGACGAGGAGGGCCCCAGTATCGCATGCATTCATTCACTTCGCCTGCACCGACTGCCTGCACTTCCATGTTGCGAATCCAATGAAGGGAACCGAGAACACGTCCAACTTCAATTTTCATAGCGCCGAGTGATGCTCGAACTCTAGCTGATCCAAGTACGTCGTTTGCACTCTTAAACTGCTTTGCGGCACGTTCAAGTCGCTCAATGGCGGCCGGCAGGCGGCCCTTTGCATGGTAAGACGCTGCTAAGTTGGCGGAAATGGTGGCTTGTACACAGTCAAGCTGAGTATTCTGCCATGCCCGTGGATTAGGGGTGGAAGAAGTTACAGTGTTCTCGTCTCCATCTCGACTTTTCCCCTTCGCGTTGTCGCTTCCAGAGTTGTGCGATGTGACAGTCGAGCGAGGGGAGGGCGGCGCATTTCCACCAGAAGCGACAAAAGACGGGGACCGCTCCGCGTAAAAGCCGAGAATAGATGACGCATGCGAGTGGCACTGGAGCGCACTATCATCAAGACCTAAGAATTGGCAGCACACGCCAATATGGGTAAGGGATCGCGACTGAGCCATAATTGTCGATTGATGGAGGAAGGAAAGTTTTATCTTCTGATTTGAGCGAGACGGAGCAGCGTTGGGGCGATTACCCATACGTCCAGCTTCGTTGGCGCTGTTATCAAATTCCGGGGGTAACGGATTTTCCTCCAAAACAGTCTCTGCAAGCAACAAACACTTGGCATGCCAGTTAACCGCATGCTCGAATTTGCCTAAGCTAAAGTAGGCGTTGCCAAGGTTGGTTGTTAAATTCATGAACCAAATAACGATCGGCGGTCCACAGAACGGCTCGTTTGTGCTTAATCCAGATTGAGCAGATGAGTTCGAGGCAGACGACTTCACTGAGTGAGAGCGGCGTGCATACTTCTCAGAAATGCTTGACGCATCGAACGACGATGTCAATATATCAATGGGATCACCAAGCTCCGCAGTGTACAAGTCTGGATTATCCAGATCTAAAGTGCGCGAAACGATACCGTACCAATGCGAAGACTCTTGAGTGGCGTTCGGCGACATCGCTCCGGTTTGAAGAAGGTACTCTTGCTCTTTGCAATAAGCTAGAGAGGCAGCCCAGCTCTTCTTCAAATAGTTCAAGGCGTTCTCAAACTTGGATAGTGCTCTATAGGCGCATCCCATATTCGAAAGTGCACGGGCCTGGCTAAAGTAGTCCTTTTCCAGTTCAGCTTGGGAATTTGCCATATCCCACTTGACGAAAGCTGCGTGGAAATCCGAATGGGGTGGGGAAAACAAAGCAGCGCCCAAGTCCAGCAGTTCATCCACAGTTTTTCGCTTTGCGCGGCGCTCTGGTATCACTGGCGCTTGAGGAATCGGGACGGAAGGCTGGCTTGAATTGGAGGTTGTGGTGGGGCTGACCAAAGGAACTCCGCTCAAGGAGGAGCCTTTTGAACTTGAGCGATTCATAGCAGTATCATCAGACAAAGCATGCGGGGGTGGATACGGCAGGCTGCTTCCGCTGTCAGAGACCTTTGACGCATTCGTCCCATTTCGGTTTAGACCAGGTGTTGTGTGATAAATGTAGCCCAGAGAGGAAGGATTCGACGGCCTGGGTCCCATCCCAGAAGAATTGCTTGGTGTACGAACCATGGATGTTCCATCAGGCGCACCAGTTGCGACCCGTGGGGGGATGACTCTTGTCACATTTCTTGGGGGAATCGCAATCGGACCGCGCGATGTCGTCGGCGGAAGGACTGCGCCGGGTGGTAGAGTGCCCGAACCAGGGAGATACGAGGTCGGCTGCCGAATCGGCGGTTGGAGGACCACTGAGCCACCAGGGGGAATAACGAAGGCCGATTGAGGTGGGATCGAGTATCCGGTCGACTGATAGAACCCACCAGGAGGGGGAGGGGCTTGCGGGTTTTGGTACGGGGGGGTGCCTCCCGGAAGTTGCGAGGGTGCGGAGGAGTACTGTTGCTGGCTCTGCAGTTGCTGACCGTGCGGTTGCGGAAGCGATTGCTGGTGATAGTGATGGTGATGCTGCTGATGTTGCTGATATGGGAGAGCGGATGGCTGCCCATACACGGAAGGGGACTGCGTTTGTGGCTGAGCAACGAAGGGAGAAGACGACGACCAGCGGGGTGGGGACTGGGAGGATGAACCCGAGATGTACTGCTGCGACGAGCCGGCAACGGGAACACCAGAACCCGAGCCATTGCTGTCCTCTCGTTGATGATGATGGTGCGCGGGGTAGTGGGGCGTGGACTGCTGGTAGCCGCCACTCCCGGTGTAGCCATACCCGCCCGAACCCCCCGATCCGGAGTTGGAGCCGCCGCCGCCGCCGCCGCCGCCACCGCTGGGGTACTCACCGCTCATGTGGTTGTGGAGGAGAGAGGGCGATGTGTGTGGATTTTCCAAACTACAGAAAATCAAAGCTCTCCCCCACTGTCAGTCTGTCCCCTTTTGTCTCCGTCTCGCATAGACATGCTCCCATTTTAAGGAAGAGGAGGAGAGCGACACAGCGAGCGAAAGAAGAGAAGAGAAAGAGAGGAGAGAGAGAGATAGAGAGAGAGAGAGAGAGAGAGAGAGAGAGAGAGAGAGAGAGAGAGAGAGAGAGAGAGAGAGAGAGAGAGAGATCCTGAGTCCAACATCTGGAGGGCTCGCAATCCAACGGCCGCTGCAGCACAGCGTGTCCCCGCTGCCCACGCTGCCCATTCTCATCCTGTCATCACCGTCCTCCATTCATTGCACTGTCTACTTAGAACAGGTGGAAGCACGGATGGGGGGGAAAACAGGCTTCGTTTGCTGCATTGGTTTCACAATTTATTGCCACTGCTGCCCGCCGGTACCGCGGACGAAGTCGACGGCTTCCTCCTGGCGGCTGATGCCGCTGCCCGCATCTGTATCGCTTCGACGTTGTCCCGCGCTCCCCACAGCTTTGCGAAAATCTGCCGCTCGGTCTGCGTCGCGTGGTGCGCCTCGTTCTGATCCGAAGCGGCCGCAACGACTTGCTTCATCCCCCGGATGGCAGTCGCGTACCCACTAGCGGCCCAACCGTCGAGCATGGCGGACGCTGCAGAAAGAGCTGTTGACGACTCGGGGGCCAGACGAGACGCGTACCCGATGGCGTGTGCCTCCTTTCCTGAAAGAGGCTCCGCGCCGGCGAGGAGGGGCAGTGCCCGAGCCCGGCCGAGAAGCTCCGTCAATCGCGTTCCCCCTAAAGGAAATTACTTAGTCTACGAATAGGTACGACGAATAGGGCATTGTGGAAGGAGATACCTTGCCACCCGGGAACAATTCCCATTTTGATTTGGACGAACTGAACCACAGCGTCATGCTGGATGACGCGCATATCCAGTGATGTTGCAAGCTCAGCGCCACCTCCCAGAGCGTACCCGTCAATAGCTGCCACTGTCACGAGCGGCAGGGCTCTGAGTCGAGACAGAGTGTCATGCATGAGCAAGCTGAACTGACCACCCGCCTCATGGAAAGGTAAGCTGTCCGACGTCGTGGAGAGGTCTTTTTTTTTTTTTTTTTTTTTTTTTTGAAAAAAAAAAGTTGAGAGTCACTGTGACACGTGCAATTGCACTCACCAAACCCGCTGCAAAAGACGCCTCCCTCGCCGGTAACGATTACACCAATCAAGCCGCTCGTCGACGGCTCCTGCGGAAGATGGGAGTCAGAGGCGAAAGGAGGATTGGCCGCGCCGGGAGAGGACGACGCTGAGGTCTGCGTGGCCTTGGTCGTCCACATCTGCAGAGTATCAACGTGATCGGCGAGCTGGGACATCATACGCGGGGACAGGGCGTTCTTTCGGGAGGGGTTGGACAGCGACAGGATAGCATGAGAGGAGGCCGCGGGTCTGTTGAGGCCGAATGCCGGCGCGGGAGGCGAAAGCGATAGTGACACGGAGCCGCCGCCGACCTTTGCGAACGCGGCGCGCAAGGCGGCGACGGTCGCCGACGAGCCGGCCGTCGCGGTGGTGGTCATTGATGAAACAATCAGTTGTGGGGCTGCCTGTCTCTGTCTCACCCTCAGATGCACAGACACACGCACTTTCCCTCTCTCACTCTGTTGTTAACGGTGGTCCACCCGCACACACACACACACACACACACACACACACACACAACTCCAAAAAAGAAAGAAAATGGGTAACTCGTTGTCAATCAACCCAGATGTGAGTGGCGTCCTCTCCTCTCACTGGCTCCCCCTTCGCCGCAGCATCCTTCCACTCCCCGCGGTAGTGCGCGGCTTGGGGCGCGGTGAGCGCGACCGCGCACGCAAATCGGCTTCACGCCCCCCCTTCCGAGGGCTTCTGCGCTGCTGCGTCTTTGTGTTGCGGGGATGCAAATTGGACTGGGCGTCGCAAAGAGACGGGTGCGAGAGACATATGAGTCTGCCTGAACTACTGGTTTCTTCGCTCTCCCTCCGATCACCGCCCCCTACACGTTAACGCCCTATGGATGCCACTAACTCTTCTCTCTGTCTATTTAACCCACCATGGATCAATAAACTCCCCTCCCTTGCGTTTTCCAGACGATCGACAACAACGAACTTCTGCGGCCTCCGGATAGGCATCACTCGCTCAACGCGCTCAACAATTCCGAAAGCCCTTTGTCCCACCCCGCCTCCGCCCTCCAGAATTCCTCATCCCATTTGGACCAGGAGGATGCTGAGCGTGAAGCATACTCCCCCAAAGAATCACCCACGGTCCCCGAGTCGTCGTGGGAGTCTGTTGGTCTGCTGAGCGATTCCAGGGGTGGCTATGCTGCTGTCCCCTCCAACCATTCGGACGGTTCGGCTGATCTCGCCACTGTCGATCGACCTCCCGCCAGCTCAGTCGTCGTAGCACCAGCCCCCAGCCCTCATGAGCTTGCCGTTGCCGCCGGCCAAACCATCATGTCCGGTGTGTCTGTTGCGGCCGAGACTTTTGTTGACGCTTCGGTGGGCATGTCGAGGGTCCTGTGGCGGGTCGCAAACGGTGCAGCGAAGCTTCCAGGATCTATTCTGTCGACTTTTCGCCGTCCCCACTTCGTGAAACGATGGGCTAGTACGGTGGAGCACTTGGCAAGTGTGAACCCAGGGGTTGTTGTAAGGATTGGAGTCAACATCGCGAATGCAGCAGTCGGATTTGGCACAGAACCTGGTGGCTTGGGCGAAATCGAAAAGCTCCAGACACTCTCCCGCGTGTGGTGGGACTGCATGGCAAACGTTCGTGAGGCCGTGAACGTCGAGGTGCGGTTCGTACTGAAAAGGCCTGCGGAGGAGGCTGATCCGAAACCGGAAAGTCCGGAGGGATCCTTGGACGAACAGCCGGAAAACGTCTTTCTATCTGAAGCAGTTGACTTGAGTATCCTTGGAACGTACTCAATCGAACCCGGCGTGCACATTACGAAGCTGGTTCCTCGACGAGACGCTCGTGCCAAAACGAAGATTGGGCATTCAATCAGTCCCGAAAACCTCGTTGGCATTCAAGTGATAGTGCCACGTCTCCTGCCAGAAGTAGAATCCCTCCGTGAAATCATCGAAAAATTGGAGGACGCGAGTGGGCCGCTTGCGTCTCAAAACCCAATACCCGACACCATTGATGACCTTGCTAAATCAGAGGACGAGCACAAGACTCCGCCGAGACGGCTGTCATCATTGATTATTCGGGAGCAACTGGACGAACCCACTGAAAGTGTGAGCAACGTGGAAAGTCTTACTGTGTTGGTGGAAGATGGCTCACCGCCTTCGGCACCTCTCAACAAAACGACAGACGACATTGGCTCTGGAAGGGCTGCTTCCCCCACTGCTGATTTCGAAGCAGGCGCTGACACCCTATCACCT
Source organism: Zopfochytrium polystomum (assembly GCA_025765615.1). Classification (NCBI taxonomy): domain Eukaryota; kingdom Fungi; phylum Chytridiomycota; class Chytridiomycetes; order Chytridiales; family Chytridiaceae; genus Zopfochytrium; species Zopfochytrium polystomum. Next base: position 35,125 of record JAIVFJ010000151.1, read on the forward strand.
GCCTCTCGAAAAGTGACATTTTCTAAAGAAACTCGCGGTGGTTCTGACGGTGGCAGCTCTGCTCACACAGCGGTTGGTGATGATATTAAACTCCCAGTTAGGGCAAGCGCTCCGCCCGTCGTTCACACTTTGACCGTGGATGATCCAAATCTTGCTTGGGTCTTCAATGGACAGAGGATTTACCAAGGAAGGTCAAGCCAAAGCAACGAAATTATTGATCAAGATGATTTGGCTGCGGAACTCGAAAAAGAATTGTTGTGTCTATCCACCAACTTTATCCTTCGCCTGGATCCCACAGGAACTCAAATCTTGGAGATTGGGTTGCCTTCTTTCTCTGCTTTCACGCGCGATGCCGAAATATTGAAAAAGCAGTGCACGATTAGGTTTCAAAGCGACGCTGATTACTTTAGTGAGCAGGTTTGGGGTATCTACGGGTGGAAAGCACCAAGGACAAGTATGTCAGAAGAGGAAGCAGGGATCCTTTACGCCGGCGAACGACCCGTAATTCCACCTTGGAGGACGAGTTCCACAATTCATCTGCCAAAAAAGGAGCCAAAACCGCGTCATGAGAAAAATAAGACGGGCTATTATCGGCCCCCGAGAAAGGGTGTTCGCACCGTCATTGACCATGACCAAGAGGCTGCTTTAGGCCCACAATTCCCGTTTCCAGAGACCGTTCTTAACCCACCAAAGCGCACTCCACATACTGTTACAACAAGAGACCCAGCCACAGGAGAGCCTGTGTCATCGCCGCTTTACTCTCCATGCCGCTATGAGCAGCTCCTTCATTTACTGGAAACGACAATACCCTCCGTCCCTCTCCCCGAACTCGTGGAGTTTCTCGACCTGGCCCCAAACGACCCATCGCCTATTCTTCGAAATATTCTTTCATGCGAACCTATCCACCTTCCACGAGCATTTTACCCTCTGTTTTCAGCTCTGGTGGGAGGAGATGATGGAATTCGCGAGATTCTAACGCAGTGGAGGGCGTACCAAAAGCGATTTGAGATTTTGGTTGAAATGGAAGCTCGTGCAAGCGAGGCAGCCGAAAGAGCCCGCCAAGGCCAGCAAATGTCCATATCCTTTCCGCTGATCCCTATAAGTGGAAGCGCAGGCAGTTCCACGTCTGGACCTGAATCGTCTCTCCCGTCCGAAAGTTCGGCAGTGGCAACGCCATTATCTCCTTCAGGCATGTCGACAGCAGCTGAAGCTGCCGCAGGTTCACCGTCGGGCCCTCCCCCTCACTCAACTGCCTCTCTTCCACCTTCGTCTTCCTCGCTCACATCGTCCAATGCCTCATCCACTACCTCAGCCTCCATCCCAAACGCGGCTTCACCTGTTGGAACGGCGCCAGCAGCCGCCGGCACTTCCAACGCCGTCGCCAACACTTCCGCTGTACCCGCCCCGGCCAGCGCCATCGCCAGCGCCGCGACCCCGACCGTCTCTGCTGCATCCTCGTCCACGACCACCACGCCGCTCACCCCCGAGGCGCTCGCCGCGTCCGCGCGAGCCCGAGTCGTCCGGATCCAAGCGCTCTGCGGCGAAGCGTGCTCAAGGCTTCTGGCCGAGGCCCCCGGCGCCGAATGCTACGTCCGCATCACGGGCTTCCGCGGCGACCTCCCGCCGCGGCTCGCGCCCGGCACGTACGAGGCGCTGGGGAAGTCAGCGGCCGCGGCGGTTGGGGGCGGCGGCGGCGGCGGCCCAGGGACCCCGACGTCGAACGGCGGCGGAGGCGGTGGCTCGGGTGGCGGTGGGGGCGGTTTGGGCGGAGGCGGAGGTGGGGGCGGGGGAGGCGGCGGCGGCGGCGGGAGTGGTACCGTCAAAGCGATTGCCGGAGGCGAGGACGCCGTGCGAATGTTTGAGCACGTGACGACGCGCCTGGTGCCGGTCATGGTGTGGGAAACGCGGTTTGACGGGGACCGTTGGTGAATGGGGAGGACGGCTGCGGCAGTCTCCCCCTCCCGATTTTGCGTGGCTTTATTGAGTGTGTTAGCGTTCTCCGCTCTATTCGATTCTTTTAGTGTGCCGATCTGCGGGACGTCTTCCTGCAAATTCTTTTCGTTCTTGCCCCAGCGCGCGTAATCAATAGTCTGCTTGCTTCACAAAATTGGCGGCCACGACAGGAAATGTCAGAGAAAGGTGGAGCGAGAAAGGGGTTGTAGGAGAAGAGGCGGTATCTTGTCGATTCTGCGTCTGCCTTATTGTTCCCACGGCCGATACAATCCGGAAGAAAGGAGAAAGGATACAGAAGGAAAAGGCAGCCCAACGACTATCCGTCCCTCTGCGTAGCGTTTCGTCCATCGCAACCCAGTATTCCCTCACGAACGCAGCCACCTCCTACATCAACCCCGGATTAAAAATAAAACGAACCAAATCGTCACCTGCCTGAATAACCCGAAACCGTAATCTGGAATCTCAGGGCGGAGAAAATGGGAGAAGGGTGAAAGAGAAGGTGGAGCGAAGGGGGGGAAAGAAAGGTTTTCCAAACCAGACACCAAAGAGGCCAAGAAGGAAACGGGAAGCAGCGGGGAGGGTGAAGAGAGAGGACGGTTAACGATGGCTGGTCGACACTCTTGGATTGCCGGATGGAAAACAAGGCGGGAGGTGCGGAAGTAGTGGGAATTGGAAGAATGGACTCTACAACAAAGCAAAAGGAGAACGACCAGATCCTTCAAGGGGTGTGAGCCACGCCAGACAGGAGGAATAGTGCCACGAGGAAGAAAAAACAACGGTGAAAAAGATATCGCACGAACCAGACACTGCCCTCCCTCCCCCCACAGATCTCCCAACCTCAAGTCCCTCTTTTTATGACCCACAGTTAAGCCTCATGTTCCTTCACCCGTTTCTGGTCAACCACCCAGACAAGATGCCATTGGATGGATACTGATTCTTTATCTCAAATGTTTGGGTCGTGTACGGTGTCAGGTTTGGTTTAGGGCGGTCGCCCCCCGGTTGAGACAATCCACCTGGCGCTTGTGCGGCTGACACTGGGGTGGGTCCATTGCTGGCTGTCCTTGTTGGAGGAACTGGCGTTCCAGAGAGAGATCGTCCGGTCGGAAGTCCAGACGGAATATAATGGACATCTCCACCAGTTGGAGTTGCAGAGGCAACGGAGGCGATGCCGACGGCTTTGGGCGGAAAAACTCCAGGACGAGGCGCGATACCCGCATTGGGGAGTGGACCAGCGTCGCCGGGGCTGGTAGTCGATCGTTGCTGCGGAACTTGCTGCGATTGTTGCTGTTGTTGCAGCTGCTTTTCGCGAATCGCTTGGGTGAATTCTTCCGGTGGCTCTGGCTGTTCTGCGAGGTTGAGAGAAGCAAGGTATGCTGCCACTTTGGTGTGAGAGATGACATACGGATGATCTTGGAGAGTGGAACCCGCTGATTCAGCGTTAGCCGCGGGGACTGGGGTCGCTACAGGGGCGGGTGGTGCGGGCGCGTAAGTTTGAGCGGGAGCAACGGCAGCATCTGGCTTGGGAGCAAGACTGCCCGACCGTCCAAGATTGGGGTGAGGAGGAACAGGGCCGGAAGACAGCGAAAGCGAACGCCCGTTTCCTGCTGATGTAGGATGGGGGCCGGACCCGGACGCAGACAGCGCAGCAGGTGGCCGAGGGAGAGGCGCGCGTCCATAGCGAATGCTGGAGATGGCAGCCTTGATGTCAGCAAGCCCTGCAATGAAGTATCGGTTCAGAGTGGGAGGGTTCAGTGTTAGAGTATCGTGATAGTAAGAAAGCTCCACACCAACACCCCACTACTTACAATCCATCATCGGTTCCTTGGCTTCAGCCTGCAGAGCCCACGTTCTATAATCCCTTGGATCTCGTTCTTGGTTTTCAAAGCCGGGCTGCGGTGGAACGTGCAGGGTCCTGACGTTGAAAATACCGACCCCATGCTCAGAAACAAATGCCTGAGATGAGGCGTCCAGTTTCATGTAGCCAACTGGATCGCCATTCGGATTGGCATTGCGGAAGAGGTAGATGGTGTCCCCGGCGAGAACCACAAATCGACGTTTCCAAAAGGTTCCAGCGCTCTCGCTAGTTGATAGCTTGTCGAGATAACCGCCGCGGGTGATGCCAAACTGAGTAGCAAGCAGCTCGATCGTTACAGATGGGGACACATCCGACAGAGCTATAGGGTCTTGCTGTTGAACCTGAAGCGGTGGTTGGGAAGATTGCGGAATGTACTGCACCTGAGGCTGGGGATGTGGGGGAGGGAAGGACTGCTGCTGTTGCTGCAGAAGCTGGGGATGTCGGAGTTGTTGTTGCTGTTGCAGGTCGGGGATCTGGTTGTGGTGCTGCTGCTGATGATGCTGCTGCTGCTGAATCTCCTGCTGCAGTTGGTTCAACAGCGAGTTGAGGCCGGCCGAGCGGGAAGACTGGGGGATCCCACTAGCCAGAGTGCCGCCACTGCCAACACCCGCGGCGGCATTGCCAAGGCCTGAGTTGGTGAGAATGTTTGCGCTGCTGCTGCTTGCGTTCAGATAGCGATCCGCAGCGGGATGTTGGATCCGAGCCATCTGTTGGTCGATCGCTGTCGTCGTCGTCGTTCGCTGCGGCAGTTGCACTCGCAGGCGGAGGGGGTAGTCCAACGAGGGGGTTCGCGGCGAAAGGTAAAGCAACTGGGCGGGCAACGAACAGAGTTTGAAGCGGAGAAAGGAGTGGTGGTGGAAGGCGGTGGGGTCGTGGTGGTCGTTGTAGTTGTTCGTCGTTTAACGTCCCCCGCCCCGAAGCAGAGAGGGCGAAGATGGAGACAGAGAGAGAGAGAGAGAGAGAGAGAGAGAGGAGAGAGAGAGAGAGAGAGAGAGAGAGAGAGAGAGAGAGAGAGAGAGAGAGAGAGAGGACTCGCAAACACACAAGCAGCACCCAAGAACTTTCGCAGGTGGCGGCGACGGCAGAGAACGACGGAAATAGTGGGTGGGTGGATGGAGACAGAGAGACAGAGAAACTGAGAGACAGAGAGACAGGGGGAGCGCCAGAGATGCTGAGAGGGGTGGGGAACAGCGAGAGACAAAGAGACAGACGGAGTGGACAACACAAGAGAGAAAGCGAGAGAGAGAGAGAGACAGACAAGGCGAGAAAACAAATGCTTTCGCGGTGGTGGCTGGGAGGAATAGGCAGGAAACGAGCAATACCCCGCCCTGGCCCAAAGCCAAGCTGAAAACAAATAAGTTTCTTCCTTGCAAGGTGCAGCAGCAGGAGCAGGAGCATAGTTGAAAAAGTAAGTGTATCGCACCCAACCCGTCCAAGAACAAAACAAAAAAAAAAAAAAAAAAAAATTAAAATGAAAGAAAGTGTGTGTGACTCTCGATCCACTTGCGCTGAGGCAGCTGTTTTCTCAACCTTGAACCAGGTAATATAAATAAACTTTGCTCGAAAGCAGCTACTACGATGGATGAACTGAACTGACCGCAAAAATTTTTTGGTGGGTAGCGTAAGGAAGAGAAAAAGTAACAGACGAGAACAGCACGTGAAAAGGGAACGACCAAGCAGAAAATCATCCAAAAATCGAAGGAAGAGAGAGAGAGAGAGAGCGAGAGAGAGAGTGAATACTTCATAAACACCACGTTTGTTACAACACCAAAACAGCCATGCGCTTCTCCTGCCGCGTCGATGCGCCACTGCCGCTCCGCTTCTCTAGAACGCTTGCCAATGGCGCTGCATAAGGGACCTCCTCCGCTGGAACGGCATCGTCCGGCTCTGCCCGTACGCTGCCATCTGTTGAAGAATTTGATTCAACATACTCCCCTCCTTGCTTTGCACCCGCCGCTGTCTTCTTGTCCACTGCACCTTCCGAGACGACAGCGGAAAACAGGGACGGCGACTCTGGATGCGGAACGCTGTCTCCGGGCGGGGACGGAACCGATGACAGCGACGACGACGACAGCGACGACATTGAAGTAGACTTGACGGACCCGTTCGCGTCGCGCAGTGATCGAAGCGCTGGATCAAGCGACAGTCGTCCCACAACAGGAGCTGCGTCCACTTTGTTTTGTCCCGTTGCTACTGTGGATGGAACACAAGCTTCGCTCTCCTTCTTATCCACGCCTTCTGCGTTCTCGTGCATCGCGTTTGTCTCAAAAGCGCCAGAACTTTCGCTGACCTCCATGGCACTCGGAGCGATTGCCCCGACGGGACTTCCTGCTACCGCGTTTCGCGTGGTGGCCGATTCCGGCAGAGCCACGCTAGTGCTGCCTTTACGAAGTGTAAATCGGAAAAATGTCGCTCGACGAGGCGCTGTGTATGCGGGCGAAATGTCCACGGGCGAAGGTTTCCCATCCGTCGCTTGTGAGGGCGCCGAAATCGATGCGGTTGCTGAGGGGGGAGGTAGAGCTGATGAGCTTGTCGAAGGGGTGTCAGCGACCATTTCACGCAATGAATGAAATGGCCGTTTGGAGACGGACGAAGGGGACTGCGACTCTGCCCTCCTTGGTTCTTGCTGCGAAAAGGCCTCCGGCTGAGCATCAGTCGTTTTGGAGGAGACCAAGCAATCACCATTCTCGATGCCGATTTCATTCGAGAACGTGACCGGTGGTGCCGCTGGTTCCGGTGAAAGTGCAACTGGTGTACCTTCATTCTTGTTCTTGAACGGCGACGCCAGTCTCGCCCAAGCAAAAGGAGACCGCAGCACAGCTGTTGCCCGTGAGCCGCGCTTCACACCGTATCCTGTCGTAGGTGGCACGTAATCAATTTCAACCTCCGTCGGCGTCGACTGGATGCCCTTGGAATTAATAGGTGAAAATAGGAAGGACGTCGTCGGTGGGTGAGACGTCGGTGGGGGAGGCAGTGGTTTGTCAACTACTCTTGACGGAGAATGGGGCAAAACTATACGGCTGGGCGACTGTGTCTCGTTGAGGAAATCGTTCATGGTTATCGAGACATTTCCATCCCTTCCGGATTGGCTGTTGTCGTGCTCGGCGGATGAGCAGACTTCCATCGATGTATCAGCGATGGGAGGCAAACTGTCACAAAGTATCGAGCCATGTTCCTCGGTCGTGTCTCCTTTCTTGTCAAAAGTAACAGACTCCTCTACTTTCCATGGTGTAGGCTCTGTTCGCAACTTAGCACGATCAGCCTGGTCAGAAAAGTGGTTGCTCGGAGCCTTTCTTTCCATTGATGATTGGGAAGGGTGCCTATCCACGTCAACATCACCGAAACCAGCAAGTACCAAAACCATCTGGCGTGTAACTGAGCTTGGAGTTACTGCGGTGGACGAGGTTGGTTTTACATTTGGCGCAGGAGCTTCGACGCTGCGCACTGCAGGCCCCGAGCGAGTTGGAGTTGTGGAAAACTGCAAAGAAATAGGCTTTGGTGGAGACTTCTCACTGACTCCAACCAAACTAGGCAGTTCTCGTACTGGTTGCGCCGATGCTGCAGAAATCTGTTGAACGTCGTCGCGGGCCGCAAGTGGCTTCGCAAAAAGCAGGTTCACTTCGTTCTGCGTTTGATCAGCCGTAGAAGGTGGGCCCGTCACTTGAGTTGAATGTTCATCTTTGTTCGCACTCGGGCTACTACTGGAAGTACTGGTAATGGTGGCGTCATCCGGCAAGTCCGCAAAGTCGAGCACTCTACGCGAAGGAGGATCAAATGTTGTCGAATCACACTTCCGGCTACTCGGATCGTGTGCCCTAAAGTCACAGGTTTTCAAAGGCGAGGAGTCCTTGGCGGGCACAGCAGGCGGATGCAGCTCTTGAAGCCGAGGCTTCGGCAATGTGACGTTCGTCCCTTCCAATTCCCAGCTTGGCTTGTGTTGGTTGTTAGCTTTGGGGAGTGTGCTCACCGAGACGTCCTCCGCCCTCATAGTCGCAACCTCCGAAGGCATTGGGTCTTCCATAATCATTGAAACGAAACTATTTGATGGTGCTATACGGACGGTCGGTACAGCAGACTCTGACCCCAAGATAGACCCATTGGATTCCAACGCGTTTGCAGTCGTTGAGTTGATCGACCCACGACCCGCGGAGATCCCTGCAGAGAGAGCAGATTTTTTCGCGGGGCCTGGAATGCGAGACAGTTGCATTCTAATTTTGTCGCTTGTAGAACTGATGAAAGTCGTTAGGCTGAACTTCAACCGACTGGCTGATGAGTCCACTTTTGACATATTTTGAGAAAGAGCTGGAGAGGATCCTCGAGGTGCAATATATTCGTCGTCACCCATGATCCGCGGTTCCTCCAGGATATCAGGGGCAAATTGCAGCATCCGTTTCCCTTCTCGCTCAACGAGTTCCGGCAAAAGCGCAATTCCACTGCCGGCGCGTTGCTGCTGTTCAGTCGAGGTCCCTAAAGTAACCTCCTCGTTTGTGAGATTGATTTGTTCGGTGGGTATCTCAGTCTCCGTTTTAGGAACATTTGGGGTTTCAGACTCGTTGGATAATGCTATGCGCCGTCCCAATGAAAGCAGAGTGCTGCTTTTTTGTGATGAGTCGGTGCTCTCCTTTCGAGTTGCCAGTTTTATGAACGGGCGGAAACGATTGCTTTCTTGAGAGTGCTCAAGGCTTGCCATCTCCAGCTCTGGTGACGGGGAGAGAGACGACTCGCTTAAAGCTGGAGTTGAAGACGGTGTCAGCCCCTCTCTTCCGGACGACTTTTCAGACAAGATCGTGGAATTTGAGGAGGGCACAGATTCTTTTGGAAAAACCGGTGGAAACCGACCCTCTCTCAGGTTGTGTTCAGGTCCGTTGGCGAGCTTAAAAATGACCGATGAAGAGGTGGAAACAGTAGTCGACCGAAGAGAGTCGCTTTTCTGAATCTTAGACGGCAGAGTGCCTGATGGTACTTTGCCTAGTCGCCAGGGCAGGACTGAAGTGCTTGTTTCTGTAGAGAACTGAACTTGTGTGTGCATCGGGCGGTCAGGCGATTCTAACTGAAATGTCCCGGGCAAGCTGCCACTACGACGGCGGTTGTCACTGAAACTACTCTCTTGATTGTGGATCAGTTGCAGTGCCGATCCCATAGGACTGTTCGCTTTTGCAGATCGGCGAAGAAATTGGTTGAATTTAGCTGACCGAGTCGATCTGCTTGAATGCACAGAGCGAAGAGACTTGGCGTCGTCCAACCACCGTACTTGGTGAAAAGTTTCCAGTAGATCCTCAATCCAAAGCTGGTATTCCGGGGAACTACTCGTGGCAAATTTAAACTCTTCGCGCTGACCTAAATGAGGAATTACTGAGAGTCCCACAGTCGAAAGAGTTACTCACGAGTGAGAACTGTGAAATGGCATGGTATTCCAACATCAGTCTCTTCAAGTACCGCTGCTACATTTGCAAGATGAATGAAATGCTTTGATGTGGGGCCGATAACAATTAAAAGTGGGAACCCAGCAACAGCGGAATAAGCAATGTGGCCATAAAGGTCGATTTCTCTGCTGGTGGCTGACTTGACCACGCTTGGAGGGGCCGTCTCGCACCACACGTCGTCCACAGACCGCTGAAAAGCTTCGCGCTCGGCGTGAGCGAGGTGGTTACGGATGAACAGCAGATCCGCGGTGGTGGTGGGTTTACAGAGAACCGCAGGGCACAGCTTTCGCTTCGATATGGGCCTGAGAATAAGGTTACCTTGTCGAATAATTGGAGACATGCGGGGTTGGCTGAACTCCGGTTCGTGGCCGTCAGTGGCGGCGTCTGAATTGAAATGGACACTAAGGTGGCTGAGCTCAGAGGAGCCAGGTTTCCTCAAAACAAGACCTCGAACGCTGTCAAGATCTTTGGACCCAGCACTGCTGTTGCTACCACCTACGTCGCTACCGGCGATGTTAAGGTTCTCATTGCCGCTGCGGCTTCGGCCACTACTTGTGGTGGCGGTTTCGCTTGTGCCGGGGTTTGTGTTCAGGCTTAGGTCGTTACCCACGCTGCTGCCGGTTGTGCTGCTGCTGCTTTCTTCGCTGGTGGATACGATGCGCGATGCAGTGGGCGATGCCAACATGGCTGGTAATCTGCTGCTGGGCAGGAAAGCGTTCTCGTCTTCGTGAGCACTGGTTGACAAGACAGTGCCAATAGCAGCAGGAACTGCGAGGCCAGTGCCGGTTTCAAGCAACGAAGGATGGGAGAGTGCGGCGGCAACGGGGAACCGAGGTGCAGACGAGCGAGTTTGGAGGGGTATTGCGGTTGAGGCAGCGAAAGAAAGTCGTCCTGATGATGATGATGATGATGATGATGATGCGGTGTGAGGAGGAGCGGCGTGGCGCGTCTCAAATGGGCGGTGGCTGTTGTTCGTCGCGCCGGTTTCGTTTCCCTTCTTCATCTGTGGTGGCGCGGGACACGAAAAAAAAAAAAAAAAAATAAAAAAAAAAAAATAAACAAATGATTTTCCCTCCCACAGGTCTTCGAAAGGAACGACCACTCACAGCGTTACATGTGCCACACTCCTACTCATCAGCAGACGAATCTGCCAAGTAAAACATGCCGAAGGCGGACGGTTTACCCAAACACGGATCTCAAAGCCATCAAAGTTCGCACACCCTAGAAAGCGGGCATTGTCGGAACTTTCGAGCAGTTGCGGTGGGTGTTCAGCGTCTTTCGAGTGCCTCACTCTGCTTCTGCTGATACTGGCACAAGCGTGCTTGTGAGCTGGACACAATGTATTGTGCGGGAAGCTCCCAAAGGACAGGACCGATGCGCTCAAATTCTCAGGTGCGTTGTCAGGTTTCCATTTTCGGCTTCAGCGAAACAATGTCCGTCGTGTGCCCACAGCTCAAACCTGCCAAGCAAATATCTGTGCGCTGCCCTCTTGACTTCTTGCACATGCTGGTGGGCACTTTCTCCTTTCTTTTCTTCGTTGCCGCCCACTCGCAAATTCGACGAGGATGGTCGGGCCCTTTGCTCTCGCGCGAACGAGCCATGATAACTGAGATTGTCGTGACCACACAAGATCTCTGCGTTCTCTGTTCGCGTCGAGCTCAACGAAGAATGGGGAGGAATTCTCGAACATTGATTTCCTTCCATTTTTGGCTTTGCGTTTTGGAATTTTTTTTCCAAAAGCGGTGATGAACATTGGAGGTTTGTCTGTTTGTCGTCTATTCAAAGAAACTTGGGCTGCCGCTCGGTGTGTGTGTCTGCCTGTGTTTGTCTCCTTCCTCTTTGGTCATCCTGTGCGCGCACTGCTCCTTCCAAACCCACTTTTCGTTGAATCAGCAGAGGTCGACACGCGATCCCTCCCGCCAACAGCAGCAGCAAATGGCGACTCCCTTGGAGTCCACCACCGCCATGCCAACGGCCTTGTGCCTGCCGTACGCCGGCCTCTGCTTGTCTCTTCCGCCCCCTTCGCCCACCGACTCTCAGGCCTTTCTGGTTGACTCGCTGGCTGAAGATCCAGATGCGATCGCCTCTACTCTGACAGCTCTGCAGGCTGCCTCTGCACCCGCTGACTGCCTCGCCATCGCTTTCCCGTTTCTGTGCGGCATCTACGCACCTCGTTGTCTCGAAGGTAAGACGTGCTTCCTTTTCTCAACCTTCACGTTTCGCTTAGTTCCTGTCAACCCGTTGCGAACCCGAAACTTAGACTTGTCTGGTGCTCGCTATTCGTGCCACTCCACTTGCGTAACGTTCGCAAACCTATGCGCTCCCTATCTGCCAAGCAGTTTCGCTTCTGCGTTCTCCTGCGACTCTATCCCTGCCGTTACGACCGCGCTGAACGACGATCCCGACTGCCTCTACTCCCCTGATGCGATTGCAATGTTTGCTCCTCAGATGGTAGTGCCGTCGATGGATACTTTCAACCAGTCGAATTCGTCGTTGCTCGACCCAACACCTTCACCTTCACCTACTGACTTTTTAGTCAACCCGATGGATCCGAATGGTGAGGGTGTTTCAAGCGGAATCGGCACAAACGGAATAGGCACAAGTGCCCTGATAACGTCTCGTCCATCGGCTAGCTCTACGGTGGAATCTTCAGCTTCAACGACTGTTGTCGGGCAGTCTTCGCAGTCGCTGTCGAACACATTGTCGCCCTCTCCAACATCCACTGCATCATCCGTTCCAAACGGAAATTCGGTTGGATCCGCCGTTTGCCCGCTGCCATTCATGATCAACCCAAATCCAATCACAATCAATTCACGGTGCGTTGGAAATGGTACTTGTTGCTTGCCCTGCCCTTCGGCATTCTTCGTCGAAACTCCTGGATTCATGGACAAAATTTTCAAGTATGACTACACCACGGTGACGATAGTTTCGTCCGTCTCGGCTGTCATCGTCCTGTTTTCCCTCCTACTTATTCCAGCCGCTAATCGACACGCTTCTATGAGACTCAGCCCCTCGCCGAACCTTCCGCGCTCGCAGACGTCCTCGTCCTCCGATTCAGCCAATAGAGGTGTCTTGAGCCGCGACGGAGCCCCTTTCGGATCTTGGACCTCAGTGACGACAAACATATTGTCCAACGGGAGGGCGTTTGTCGTGTGCATGAACGTGGCGATTGTGGTGGAAATCGCCGCAGTGTTTATGAGTGTTTTCAATCCTAAGTCGACGATTTGTGATGGGGACTTTGACTCGGGGAACCAAGGTAACAATTCAAGATGCTTTTTGCAGGTATGCCTCTCTGCGTTTCCATAGCTGCGCGTATGTTATGTCCCACTTATCTTCTCGTTTAAGGGAGTTGTCTTCATTTTTGGAGTTCACTTGGTGAGCTTATCGATGGCATCGATCCTACTGAACTTGCATTTGACTGTGGTGTGGAAAAATAAGGTCAGCCTGCGTGATTGCCATACAAAATGAGTCTGAGTACCGTCCCAGTTTTTCGAGCGAAACTATGGCTGGGTCATCTCCGTCATCTTGCTTGTAGCGATTGGTTTGACGGTGGTGCCAGCCGTGATGAATAACATTATCGGCCTTCCGGTAAATTTGAGCGAGGCCGTACCTTTTATTTATTTGCTTCCAGGGATTTATTTGCAGTGTCGACCCGGCTCGAATGATCCGCTACCTTTATTTGCCTCAAGTTCCTTTCGTACTCGTACCATTCATTCTTCAAGTTATCACGTTAATTTACTCAATTGTTCGCGGCCGAAAGTCGATTTCCAGACTGGATGAAACGCGGCACAACGTTCGGCGGGAAATCCGAGCACAATGGCGTGCGGTCATCTTGTCTATTTTGTTTCAAATATCCTGGATCGCGCTCTTCCTCGCTTTTTTGCAGTTTCGACTGACTGCCGAAGCTGTTACCACACCAGGACAGCTATCGCCTACCACACAGGGAAGTTGGGTCAGACAGTGGTTTTTGTGCTTACTGTCCCACGCCCAAGCGGGTGATGGGCAGGCGCAATGCGCGCCAATCGTAACGTAAGTTGCCATCGTCAACGCCCTGACCAGTTCGTGTTTTTAACCGTTATGGGCAACAGTGCAAACACCCCAAGCATTCCTACAATCGCGACCCTTCTGTCCCTTCATCTGCTGATGGGACTTTATTCGGTGTTTGTGTTCGTCCTTACGAATCCTCCCGTGCTCCGAGAATGGCGAATCTTCCTGTTCCCGAAATCGGCTCGCGAAAAAAACCATGGCAATTGTCGTAACTTCCTCTGACCTCAAACCGCTGGGCGGTCGGCGACCTGACTATTTGAAGCCAGTTGATGGGTCTCCAGGGGGTCCCGCAGGAGAAGAGGACGACGAAGATTGGGATGAAGATTACGACGGAGAAGAGTCTGTTGGATCAGAATCTCGTGGAACGAGCGTAGCGGAAATGGGAGGCGTCTTCACAGGCCCGCCAAGCCTGCCACATGGCTCTGGTAATTCGCATATGCGGTAAATACTCCGCCCCCGTGCGATGACACAAGTGACACTAGTTCACACTTCTTGATGGCTTCGGCACTCCTTATTGGCTATATATTTGCCGGCGAGCTATCTGGCATTCGCGAGTGTACGTCTGTTTTTTGTAATTTTTTTTTTTTTTGGTATTTCTTTTTGTTTCTTTCTTTTTTTTTTTTTTTTTTTTTTTGTCACTTTGCTTTGATGTAAACGGACGATGGCAACTGATCAGGAGAATGATGATGAATGCTCCGTTTTCGTTGTTCTCACTCTGTCAAACCTTCTTAAAGTGTGTGTGTTTTTTTTTTGTTGTTGTCTTCAATTTTTGATTCCTATTTCCTCGCGTAGGCCCCTTTCACGTTCCTTTCACCTTTAAGACTCGGCATGTCCATCAGCCGTCTCTTTTCGTTGTTGGTATGGATTTTTTTTTCTTTCTTTTTTCGCCTTGTTTTGGATTTACTTCCGTTCGCACCGATTCATTCCCGCTTTTTCAATTGCTTCCCGCTCTCGTTTGCGCCTCCGCTCTCTCCGACCTATTCCCATTCCCGAGGAAGTGGCTGGTCCACATTTCCCTGAGTTTTTGTTAAGAATTACACCGAATATGACCCGATGACGAAGTTGAAACAAACGACAAAGCACTGGGGGGCACGGGAAATCAAAGGAGGGACCGGAATTTCTTTATTTCACCGGAAAAATAAAATAAACTAAAAGTTTCCCGTTCGCGGGCCGGTTGCCAATCGCTTTTGCCGCTTGCTGCTCTTCTCCCTCTTCTTATTGCCCCATTTGGATGATCCTGTTAGAATCGGGTTCGGCCCAAATAATGCATGAATCTTCGGTATAACAGGCCACCGAGCCTCCCCACCCATCATGACTTGAACAATTCGGGCCACTGCATTGAAAAAAACGGGATGGCGACCCCGCTCATGGCGGTACGGTGCCGCCAGCACATCGAAATCCTTCAGGCAGCCGTTAACATTTTCATGATGAGATTGAAAAGAGAGAGGGCACGTCGTAAAACTTTCTCGTTCAAAGTCTTTGCAGAACGAGTTTTTGTGATGATTTGGGGGGGCCCCTGAAGCCAGAGTCGCCACCAATCGTTTCTCCGAGACGTAGCTTTGGAAGGAGCTCTGATTTCGCTATTGTGCGGTCGTGGTGACTTCCGCACGGGTGACCCTCTGAGACAAACACAATCTGACCGGTGCCAGTGGCCGTGGCAATCAAGTAACGTAGGCCAGGCCCATTGAACTTGTGGCTATAGTCACCAGAGTCAACTTCTTTTCGCTCGCGCGTCCGACAGTCAATACCATCAACGTACATCGTCAGCTCAGAGGTATTCCAATTTATGAAGCGATCCTCTAGTTGAATCTTAAGAAGGTTTTGTCAATGACATTTCCACGGTCGACACAACTCAAGATTCACTCACCACGTCCATTTCTGCAAGAGCATCCACTGCAATATCACACCACTTTGAGAAGGTCTTCTCATCACATCGAAGGAGTGCGGCTGCTTGGGGTTGTGTGGGGTAGCACTTGAGAAAGTAAAGGCCCCACAGAAGGTGCCGTGGCTCGAACGTGACTCTCTTGGCGTGTAGTGTAGTCCAAAGGGTGGCGCAGGTTTCAGGCGGAGCACCAAAATGGCTGACAAAGCGTGTTCTGAAAGCAGGCAGATGCGGAGAAAGCCGAATGATGGGCTCCGCCACAGCTTTCCAGTCGATGTCTTTGTCGTCCGATTGTTTTGGCATTCCTCTTTTCATTCTTTCTGTTTTGCGACCTGCCATCTGTTTATAATATATATATTGAAGGTAGGGCGGTGGCTCATCTGATCTCGCCACCTGTGGTCGAATGAAGTTACACTCATTTTTTTTCGTGCCCGCCTGACTCTGCCCTCACCAATTAATGATACAGGAATTCTCGGCTTCCATGGTGGGTTTGGCATCACCTGACTCTACCGTTATCAATTAATGGCACCGGAATTCTCGTTTCAACCTGGCTGTCGCTTTGTTTCCTTGCCGTCTTCCAATATGGGCACCGGAAAATGTGGCGTGGAGCCAAGAAAAAAAAACAGCCTGCTGCAGAAGTGACTGCTGGAGACTGATGCTAAATTTCCGGGGAGCCACCGGAAATGATCAGTTTTGGCTGGGGTTGCAGTTTTGCACCATCAAACCACTAATTCCCTTAATTAAAAGTATAGCAAAAAAGAGAAAATTCCGGTGCCTGCCCCATTTTCCGGGAGCTCACTGGAAAGGTTCGAAAACAGAGGCAAGAAAAAAAGGACAAACAGTGGTGAAGGAGCAATGGGGATGAAGGCCGTCGAGAATTCGACGGTATAAATGGGCTGGGGCTCTTCTATTGGTGTATGGTTCGGAAAAAAGATAACGACAAGGAGTGGAGCGCAGCCGATTGGGAAAATCTCAGTCAACGCGCCCAGGCCCTTTCCCAATCCGGAGACCATTGTCTTCAAGCAGAAAACCTCTCCGCCCAAGAAATCAAAACACACTTCCCTTCTTTTGTCAAATTCTCCACTGCGTTCTTCAATAGAAAGTTCCAAGGTAGTATTCGCATTTCGATCTGAATCCAAAGACCTTTTTACTTACTCTTCACTTCCCCGCCTTCCCCCCAATTCACAGAGTGGCGCCAAAAAGCGCTGACAGACCGTGTGATCTCAAATATCCAGGCTTCAGCCTTGGCAATACTCGCCCTCCCAATTGTACCTGTCAAACCTCCGCCTGCTCCTCCATCTGTTCTGTTATGAATCACCCTCTGGAAACCTCTGGAACCTTCTAGAACATTCCTTCATGGAACCTTCTGGAACCTTCTGGAACCTTCTAGAACATTCCTTCATGGAACCTTGTGGAACCTTCTGGAACCTTCTTTGCTTTCCTGACTTGTCTTGTTGTCATTGGTATCATTGGTATCATTGTATTACTAATTGCTCTTTCTGGAACTTTCTTGGAGTCTTGACAAGGAACACTCTCAAAAGGTATAAAAGGGGGATGGGGGACCTGTCCCATCCCTCAAGTGAATTATTGTTTCCAATACAATCATCACTCCTCTCAGTTCCTTGTCTGCCTTGTCCTGTCCTGCCCTGTTCCTGACATGTTCGGTCTGCAGCACCACAATTGCCACCACACGCAAGAAAAAAGAGCAAGAAGAAAGACCAGCGAACTCTTCACAAAAGGATGCCTCGGAGACACCATCACGTCGACAGCAGCAACTTGTCCGACGCTGAAAATGTTTCCCCCGAACCTCCTTCGCCACCAAGGAAGAAAAGACAGCTTTCCCCACTTTCTGTTCGGTCTTCCCGATCATCGTCTTCTCGACGATCACGCCAGAAGAGCCCGCCTCCAATGACTTCAGCCCGCGCACAGGATGTCGTTGAGATTCCACGAAAGTGTGTCTATCGGCTGAAGTGTTTCGAGGGCCCCCCAAAAAAGTTTGCTGTCACCTTCCATCCGCTTGCTGGGTATGATGTCGTTGCGACTGTACACGACAACAGGCACGCCATTGTTATAACATGCACCCTTGCAACTGACGAAAATGACGACGACCCCTGGAATGCCAAGCA
The DNA here is from genome assembly GCA_025765615.1 of Zopfochytrium polystomum. NCBI lineage: Eukaryota > Fungi > Chytridiomycota > Chytridiomycetes > Chytridiales > Chytridiaceae > Zopfochytrium > Zopfochytrium polystomum. The sequence goes on from JAIVFJ010000151.1 coordinate 52,411, forward strand.
GATCCATGATCGGACTTTCAAAAGCCTTACTACTGAGCTGTCAAATCAAATTGTTCTTGCACCACCGAAATTCGTTGTTGAGGTACCTGTTGATTGTATGCTGTCAGATGTTCTTCAAACCTACCCTGTCAGCAACAATCGAGGTGTGTTCGGCTATGTGATCTGTGCGGTCCAGCGAGTATAATGCCTGTGCAAATACATTTTTGCAATTTTTTTTTTCTTGTGGTTCCATTTCAGAAGAGCGCAAACGCACATTCCAGTTGCACCCACCGATTTCCCGTGCCCCCCTGGTCCTACATGCCTGGATTTAACGAGAGGCAAACAGTGTCTTGTTTTGACAGAGTTGGTGAGGAAGCAGAAGGAGCAGCGTGTGAAGTTACCTCAAAATTCCCCCATACTGAACACGGCTCAATTTTCGAGATCGTGGGGACACCAGTGCCACTCGCTCAGTGCCAGGAAAGCGTCCACCGCATTTGCTGCGAGTACTTCAATCCTAGTTGCGAGTTATCCCATTTAATAGCTGCCGACCTGGATTCAGGAGCTGCACGACTCATCTCTCGAGGTAAGTCGTTCTTCAGGAACTTGAGGCTGTGTGAGCGTCGCGGCGGGCAAGTCGTCGCAGTCCGAGTCGAATCCGATACACGAAAAGTGGGGGTCAAATCATGTAATGTTTACGCTCCCCACTAGAATTTGAGATTGCGTTGCCAGAGGTTACTTAAACAAACTTGGCCATGCTCTACATTTTGTAACGAAACATGGTACGGAGAAAGAGAAAAAACTCCGTTAATTGATACATAATGACGATATACAAAACTGTTTAAGCCAGGTTTCTGTTCCACTTAGTACTCAGAATATTTGTCAACAGTGCAAGCCAGTGCCTGGGTCTGCATTGGCAGTGGCTCACTCTCCCATGGGCATTGTGAGAACGATAACTGACAGTCACAATATGTGCCTCTTCCTGCTAACCAGTCAGTTCTGCCTAACAGAAAGGTTGTTGCTTGGACGATCGGAGAAAATTGGCAGGCTCGTTCATTGGCCTCAACAGTGTTGCTAGTTACACTGCAACAGCGGTGAACAGTGGCAGCGCCAAAATATAGAATTGATTTTATGGCAGCATCTTTTCTGTGGTGTCTTGATCAATGGCTCCAAGCACAGTCAAATTCTACTCTCAGACATTATTTTCAAATTAATACCAGATGAAGAATGAGAGTAATCAGTCATAGAATTTCTAGGTGAACTGATTTTCTGAGTATTACCCTTTGTTTATACAAAAACTCTGTTATGTTTAAATTGATACAGAACAATGATATACACTATAATAGTTGCTAGGCAAGTGTTACTGGCACAGGTAAAAAAACAACCTCTCCTAGAATTATCCGCTTGAGCAGAGGAGGAGGAGGCTGTTTACACCACGTTTCTATTCCACTTAATATGAGCTTCTCAAGTATCTCACATGAAGTGTTGGCCATAGTTTAGGTTTTCAATGAGCTCTTACTTTACTATGTGACACATAACACATCATAAATTTTATTACCTATGAGTAACAAGGTCAAAGAGAGGTATATACACCTTAACCGAACCGATTAGACCGAATCCTGAATCAGATAGACCGAATCAGCGGAGGCCTTTTTCCTGTTTTTCTTTTCTTTTGGGTACCCCCTTTCGTCTTCCCTTTTGCTGTCTGAACAATAGGGTAAAAAAGGAAAATGTCCAGAGGAGGACAGCGGGCAGGGAGCGGACGCCCTCGTGGGCAGCCTCGCAAGGAGCAGCAGCAGCAGCAAGACGTAGCCGACCTCGCCCTGAATGGAGAGGGGTCATTGGTCTCAACAGCAAGTTCAATCAAACCCACAGCGGTGCCACTTGCTTCGACAGGGACAATTGCAGTTGCCGCGGCAGCAACCACATCAGATGACAGCAGCGGTGACTGCAGTGACTGCAACCGCGACAGCAACGACAGCGACGGCAGCAGCCACGAGGGCGACGGCGGCAACGACCGCAGTGACCACGACAGTGGCGACCGCAGCGACGCCAGCAGCCACGAGGGCGTCGACGGCAGCAGCAACAAGAGTGGCGAGAGCGGCGAGGGCTGCGTCAACGACGACGGTGGCGAGAGCAGGGGCAACGACGAGAATGACAGTGGTGGCAACAAGGAACAAGAGGACGACAACGGGGATGAGATGGATTTCCTTCGAGCGCATCACTGAGGCGATGCAAACCGCTGCTGCACGAGCAATGGACCAGTTCAAACAAGAGAACATGCTTGTGGATGACCCTGCTGGTCCAACTAACCTATAGGGCAGACAGGCACTCAAGCACGAGCGTACTCAAAGCACTGGGATGGTACTATTTCTCATTTCATACTTGCAAAGAAGTCTTTTTTTGACCAACACAACACAACTTTAGGATAACACGAATTTTGCATCCTCATTGGCAACTACAAATCTTCAATTATTCTCCAACAAACGCAAGTTCTTCCTCGATGCCCAGCTATAATGCCCAGCTATAAAAACTGATACTCTCTACCTGTACGTTAATTATAAAATCGGCGAATGAGGAACACTCCTTCTCCTACCTGAAAGCGAGAATCCTGCACGCGTCAGTGGAGGTCCATTTCAGGAACCCTTTACATGCGAGGGCACATGGAACGTGAGCAGTTCAAGTCAGCTGTTTCTGTCCTTCACCATGCCTGAGGCAATGACGGTAGCTACCAAGAGCCCTGCAGGGCATGTCGCAGGTTGCCAGTTGGGTCACAAAGAGGATGCCAGCATCATGAAGGAGAGCCAAAGTTGTGGCGCTCTGGAAATCCATGTAGAACTGAGGATGTGCGGAACATGACAAAGTAGAACAAGATGGGCGACTATGCTGCGCAGGGTGACAGCCTGCTGCAAGTTATCCGAGCAGTATCAGGTCGAAGCTCCTGCACACCGCCTACACCAAAAGACCCAAAACTAACAGAAGGGGCAAGCGTGCCTGTGCAAATCTCAGTGAGGGACCCTTGCGATAAAAGACTGGGCAATTGAGGTGCAACACAGAAAAGGGGAAACCCATACGGGCAAGCAAGAGAGCATTACAGAATGGTCAGGGCTGCTCTTCACAAGCTCATGTTGTGCTTTCGCATCCATCATGTAGCGTATAGCGGATGCTGACGTTGCGTGGCGTGCTGCATGCTTTATGTCCATTTCCTGAGCGCCTGCCCATATTGCAAGAAAGTAGGCCAACTTTCGCATTGAGTGGCTACCGATCTTGGCATGTCGACCAATGACTCAACTTTTTTATTGATAGTACATTGCCTTTGGGCAAAATCCGTCTCTCTTGTCCATCAGAGAGTTTAGAAACGCCGTGGGGGTAAAAGAAATCCTTTCTGAATGTTGCACTCATGCATGTACCACCACCTTCAGTAGTGTACACCACAACAGCCCAATCCATCAATCAGCCAGCATAGAGAATTCTTTCATACAAAACTGTTTCCCATCCCAATCACAACCCCCTTGGTTCCAGCCAGATCCAATCAGTAGAAGGGGTTGTACACTTTGCAGATCTGCCAACTTTGAGGACCGATCATGGGCGCTACAGACATCGTACAGCAATCTCGTTACTACCATTGGAAAGCTCTGTTCCAACGAACCCTCCTGATCGCGGATCCGACGCTCCGACGTCGTATACTCCACCTTCTCACTGTCATCTGTATCTTGAAACGCAGGCAACATAGCAATCTCTCTGTCTAGCTCCTCATTGTCGGCGATGGCCTCACCCCAGGTTTAGTCCGCCGTCGAATCGGGGTTGGTGCAACCTAGGTCGGGCTATCTCTCGGTGTTCAACCCCGATCTAGTGCAGAGGGTCGACAATCAAGATATCGTCGAGACGGCGTCGCTAGTCACCGCCATCAAGCGAGGTTTTTTCGACCCAGGCCCGAAGAGCAAGCTTGCCAGCAGGCCTTTTCCGGCCTTCGAGCACTTCTCCGTCGTGCAGCCACCGAAGGTGCCGCTGACGCTGCTTATCATGGGCTCAGCGGTCAAGTACGAGCTCGCGATTCGAGAGTGGGAGATCGCGTTGCATTTCAGTCATGCACGCCGCTCTTACTTGGTGGAGAAGTTGGTGATGGACGTCCTTGAGGCAGCAATCGCGTTCGCCTAGGACTCTTCAGATGCAGGCAGGGACCAGGTTCTGGCGCGGGCGGAGTTCGCCGCGCTCACCGCCGAACACACGTAGGAGGTCCAGGCGTCTCTGGGCTCGACATGGCTGATACTCCCCTCGCTCCCTTCGCAGCGGCGTTGTTGGAGCCTATCGGTCGCTCGGAGGCCCCTTCCTGATTGCGCCGGAGAAGACGGTCGCAGGATGGGTCCATCACGACTATGTCAAGCAGTTCGAGAAAGCCGAGAGAAGTTGGCTCCGTGTTTTTTTCCGACCGGCTCCCGCAGGAAAACCCATTGCCGGGGGGCAATCGTCAAGGCAGCACAGCCGGCAAGCAGTCGAGGGGCCGCAGCCGAGTGACTTCAATGTCGCCGGCCAAGGAAGCGGAGTCCTGCTCAGAGCCTGAAGAGAAGCCCGCCAAGAAAAAGTAAGCGGGGTCAGCGGTCTGGGTACAGACCAGATTCGGCTGCCCCCAGCCGACCTAACGGAGACCCTGGTCTCCCACGCTCGTCAGTGTGTCGGTGGAGGCGAGGAAAACGCTCTCTACGCTGCTGAGTTTTGCGAAACCTGGAACGGATCCAGCCTGCTTCCGCGGAAGCCCGAGCGGGTCGCTTGGGTCGCATCATCTACAACGTGCTGGAAGCCATTGTGCAAGTTCGGATGAGCGAGATACTTCGAAGGAACGGCGTCTCGCTGGAGGGGCTTCACGTCCTGCATCGATCGGACAACACGCCGACAGTCTTCTACCTCAAAAAGCGTGCGGGCAGCGCGGCTGTCCACGGTTTCGGAGAAGTTGCTCCGCGACTACCTTTGCCTCCATCGACTTGTTCTGATTGTGCTTTTCCCGCGCTACTGCTCCCGGAACAGGCTGGATCCAATGGCGGTGCGACGCGTTCTCCCTCCTGTGAAACCGCGAGAACCCATGGATATGCACTCCGTGGGTGTTGTTGACAAAGGTTCTCGCGACAGCGCGGGTACAGGACGCAGTGGCGACTGTGATCACGCCGATCTGGAGCCGTGGTATTCGCCGGCTCTGAAGATGGCAATCGACTACCCAGTGAGGATGGACCCGAAAAGGTTATGGGAGCAACCAGCGTCGAACCACAGGCCGACTCCTCCTGGCCCCTTGGTTTTCTGGAGGCTAAGCGGCGTGTCCACGGACTGCGCGGGCTTTCGACAGCGGCTAGTGAGCTGTACGACAGCGCACAGGCGCCTTCCACCATTCGTGCTCACGAATCCCGATGGCTCACCTTTGTACGCTGGTGCCGCGAACGGAATCTGGATCCCATTTCGCCGAGTGTAGAGTCGCTTCTGGAGTTCTTGTGGTGCGTTTCAGGGCCTCCGCCTCGGAGGTGGCCAACATCGCTCAGTACAGAGCAACCCTCATGGCCGTGTTTGGGGGTCGTCTTTCGCTGCGGCACGGCGGGCCGCCGCATCGGGTCGCAGGAATGCAACGAGCCGAGCCGAACATTTCCCGGGCAGAACACTCGGCTTGGCCCCTTTTGAATCCTGACATCTTATGGAGCTACATCGAGCGCAATCTGGCTGATAACAGCTCTCCGCACATCGACAACTTACAAGCGAAACTGTGCATGCTGTTCATGCTTCTGGACCGGGGCGGCTAGCGGATGTGTGCTGCATTCCGCACGACCGCCTGATGGTGCGAGCGTTAGAAGTGAAATATCGACTTTACCGCACTAAGACTTGGAAGCCTGACCAGCCCGACCTTTTGCCCGGGCGTGTCCTGCCGCGCGGCGACATCCCGACGCTTGATGTAGGGTTGGTCGTGTTGGAGATTCAAGTCCGATATGCTGCCGGAGGGTGGCGTAAGGCGGTCCGGTCTCTTCCTGACGGTGATCAGTACGGTTTTTTGCTCAATCCTCGAAGTGAGGGGCATTGGGACTTTCGGGAGTGGGCGGCAAAGCCGAGAGGGGCAGGCCCGCTTCGTCATGTCGTCCAGCGTCAATTGGTCGCCGCGAGTTTGCCTCAAGTTCGCATGAAAGGCTTCACACCGCACGACATCTACTCTGCGGCTGCGAACCTTATGCGCATGCTGGGGGCGTCAGACACCGGCGTGCGACGGCCGCTGGCGCTCCTTCCGAGTCGCTAATGCATTACATTCGGGCGTCTCAAGACTTATGGCGAGTGGGGGATCCGATCCCGTTCTAAGAGGAGCCAGACTCGGATTCACCGACTACAGTTACGGTTATTGCTGACGTCGTGACCCCTTCGGCGTCGTCAGAGGTCCGCGTGCTGCGCCCACGGAGGCGTGCCCTGATTTCTGCTGCCACCGCGGCTTCAGGCTCTGGACGTAGAGGCACCCTGGGCCGACCGCTGCAGGAGATTGTTCCAGCGTAGCGAGGAACGCAGTTGTAGCCTCGATCTCCGATTGTCTCATTTCAGTGATTTCCCGTTTTTCCCTGCTGCTACTTGTTTCCCCGTCAGGTGGGTTTTTTGGCAGGGGATTTTTCTCGGGTTTAGTTTCGTTGAGTTGCCAACCTGCAGCATGTTCTCCGCTCGGGTTGCGCCACGCCCTTCCTCCTTCGTCTTCGCTCCGTCGCGCGCTGCGTCCGAGCGAAACAAAAGTTGGGCTTTTTTTTCTGGTTTGTTTCGTTTTTTGACGAAAAGCTCGACCGAGCACAATAAAGTTGTTGTACGGCACTCGGAGATCGAGGCTACAACTGCGTTCCTCGCTACGCCGGAAAAAGATGTCCAAGCCTTCCACAGAGAACCAAGCAACGCAAATGATGAGCACGCCGAAAAGATAATTGGCGGTTATTGGCCCGCCCGAAAAGTTAACGCTTCGGTGAGGACCCTGTTTTTTGAGGCCGCTGGGAGACAGCACACTGTGTCTGTGGGCACAAGGGGGCCAAGAGTTTCATTAACGGGTGATTGATGTTGCATATGATTTTGTGGTCGTTGTATCCTCGAGAAGGGAGACAGACAAACAGACAGACAGACAGTTATTTGTCAGCGAGAGTGACAGACATGTCATGAAGTTTATGTGCTTTTTGGGATCGGCCACAAGGACACAAGCTTTTTGGAGCAAACAAATATTAATAATATTCATAAAACAAAGCCTGTTGGACTGCTCTGCTGCTGCCAGGCCTGCCACCCTGAACCAAACAACACTCTCGCGCACTTCCTTCATCCCAACAGCCGCTACTCTTCGGTACCACCGCCTGCTGCAAGCCGCCATCGCCATGTCCTCGACATCCCGTGTCCACCGAGCGCTCGTTGTTGCAGGCGAGGATAAGTCCCTCGCCGTGCGCGAAGTGCCTGTGCCCGTACCACAAGATGGCGAAGTCCTAATCAAGACGTGCGCGGCTGCACAAAACCCTACCGATTGGAGTGAGTGTGTGGAGTGAACGAGGGGGATTGGAAGGGGTGCGGATGGTTGCGTGAGGGTGGTGTTCGCTTCAATACCTTGACTCAGCCATTCGCTCTCCTCCTCGTACATTCAAGAGCACGTTGCGTTCCGAATGGCGGGACCCGGCAAAGTCGTTGGCTGCGACATTGCAGGCGTTGTCGAGGAGCTTGGACCGGGTGCAGAAAAGCTGCTACCGGGCATCAAAGTCGGGGACCGTGTCGCCGCTTGGGAGCACGGAGGTCTGCGCGACGGAGAAGGAGGCTACTCTGAGCATCTACGCGTCGCCGCGGATCTGGTCATCCGCATACCCGATTCTTTATCATTCGAAGCTGCTTCCACGATTCCCTTGGCTGCTCACACTGCCGCCATGGGCCTCCGCGCACTGGGCCTTCCGTATCTCCCTGCTGACATCGCCTCGGCTGTTCCGAGTGGGGCCGATGCAAGGCCGTCTTCCTCTGCCGCGGCCGTCCTCGTTTGGGCAGCCAGCACTTCCACTGGCCAGTATGCTGTTCAACTCGCGAAGCTGGCAGGTCTGAAGGTGCTTGCAACAGCAGGCATCCGCAATCATGAGTGGGTCCGAAAACTTGGCGCCGATGCAGTGGTCGACTACCGCGCGGAGAACGTTGCTGGAGAGATCCACGCAGCCGCCAAGGCCCTCGGTGTAACGGATCTCGCCCACGCCTATGATGGCATATCGGAGGGAGGATCAATCCTGGCCATCCAAGAGTGCTTCTTCTCATCGTCGTCGCCGTCCGCACCCAAGGGAACAATTGTTTGCCTACTTCCGCAAAAGGACAAGACGCGACCTGAGGTGGCGATCAAGAATGTCCTCGCCTACACAGTTTTTGGCCGCTCTTTCTCGTGGCCCAACGCGCATTTCCCTGCGTCAGCCGAGGACCGTCGGCACGGCCCCATTCTGTGCCGCGGTCTGGAGTTACTCTTGCGCGATGGCAGGTTCACACCAAATCCGGTCAAGCTTATCCCAGGAGGACTTGCCGGCGTCCCGGAAGGGTTTGCCTACATGCAGTCGGGCAAAGTGGCGGGCGAGAAGCTGGTCTATGTCATTTAGTGCTTGGTCTTTCTTTTTTTTCCCCCCCCTTTTCCTCACGGAAAGTCGTTCGTCCCTCCAGTTCGTTATTGGAGGGGAAAAAAAAAAAAAAAAAAAAAAAAAAAAAAAGAAGAAGTCGAGAAAAGACAATGATTTTTGCGGCCAACAACAGCGACGGCGACCAGGCTCTCGTGGCGCAGACAATGACCGACGGCGGCAGCTTGCCGTCGCCGCCGCTGCCGTCGCAGGCTGCCGCCGCGGTGGTGATATCGGCGGCATCCTTGCCTCCGCTTGGCGCCATCCACTGCGTCGCGCTCACGCCACCATCGCATGCGTCGCCGCCGCCGCCGCTCCTGGTGCCGGTCGCCCTGACCGTCACACTGACCCCGGATGCCCCACCCGTCATCGGCTGCGAGGCTTGGTCCACCACCATGTCCCCCACCGCCACTGGTGGCGATGCCGCTGCTGGACCTGTCGACCACGACGTTCCTTTCACAGTTCATCAAAGGTACTTTTTGGAACTTGATACCAATGACGAGGGCGGCGCGTTGGGCAGTCGCCGGCTGGTCTTCCGCGGCAAAATACCAGTGGCGCGGTCTGGACACTTGGCGTTTTCCCTACTCGTTCGAGAGAAAGACCGGAGCACTGGAGGGATCATGCACCAACGCGTTCGTTCAGAATGGATTGACGGTGAGTGGGATTGGCCAGCACAACGACAGCTTCTTATCTTTCTGGGATCAAGGTGGTAAAACTGCTATTATTCATGTTGCCTCGTTCGATCCTGTTGACCACTTGCGGCCATCAACATCGTTTGAAGAAATCATTGAGCTTGTCGAAAAGGATGGATGGAAAGTGCAGGAGGTCACTCAGAGTAAAAGCTCGCCTTGCAGCACTGCCTACCAATTTTGGCTTGTTCAATGGAACGGAGACCCCTCAGCAACTCCTTTCTTTCGTGCGCGTAATATGCACCGCCACGTACTACTGGAACGGGCCAACCCATTCTGGCTTCGCCCCCGCACCGGCGGCTCATCGTTTATGGAGCAAACAAGTGCTGGTGACGAAACCAACGTGGGAGAAAGACGCTCGGAAGCAAAAGTGGCAACGGCCAACGGCGACGTGCATCTGACGCTCGTGGAACGGACCGACGGACGCACTATTGCACTCGTGCCTTTTCCGCCATCAGCACTGCGACCGGGAGGGACGAACACTGGTTCGGATTTATGGGGCTTAAGGTGGGACGAAGGTGCTGAAGATCCACACGGACATGGGTTGATCGTTGGCCTTGGGCCGGGAAAAGACACCCGTGCTCTCCTTGACGGGGTGGCAGACTCTATTTTGCAGTATTTGGGAGAAAGCAGTGGGGACCGTCCTCCAGCCTCTTTGCCCGAAACTGCAACCTCATTTCCCCCAAGCCAGATTTGGGACAGATTTGCGTGGTGGTAAGAACGAGGCGGATGCCATCTTTGCTGTTGACCGTTTAGCTCTGACCTGATTTTCCGTATGCATCGCCTGGCAGCACATGGGATGCTTTCTACACGGACATTAATCGCAAGAAGATAATTGACGGAGTGGACGAGTTTCGGAGATTAGGGGTCACTCCTGAAGTGGTCCTTATTGACGACGGATGGCAGCAGTATAATGGCCTCCAACAACTGTATGCGATGGAACCGGTAGGAATTCTTGTGACAACACTCTCCGTTAGTCCACAGGCTCACCCTAGATTTTGCTCTTCCCATTGCAGGACCCCTCCAAATTCCCAGACGGTCTCGGCGTATGCCGTGCTTTAAAAGACAAAGGCGTCAAGTATGTCGGAGTTTGGCATACACTCATCGGTTATTGGGGTGGAATAGATCCGAGCGGTCCTATCGCCCAGAAGTACAAGCTCACCGAAATTGTGCGGGGTTCGTCCACCTTGCACGTTGTAGACGCTTCGGATATTGGTCGGTTTTACGAGGACTATCACCAATACCTTCGTAACAGCGGAGTTGACTTCATTAAAGTGGACCACCAGGTGAGAATTCCTCTTGTCGAGCTTCCTGTTGTTTTAATTGTTTCTCGCCTCACCTCGCTCCGCTTTCTTGATGTCAGTCTTTCTTTGACGAAATTCGAATAACGGACGGCGATCGCCTCTGGAGAGCGTACCAGGCAGCAATGATCGAACAGGCCCAAAAAATGGTGGGTGTGGTTGCCTTCATACTGGCGGTGGTCCTCACAATGAACTATTTGAGCACAGCCCGCGGTCTGGTGTATGTCGCACACCCCGCACGTGATTTTCGATTCGATTTTGGGTAAAATTGGGTCCGGTCGTGTGCCAGTGCCGTGGCAAAACGCTATTAGAAGTTCTGATGACTTCTTTCCGAGTGAGTAATCTTCCTCAACTTGATGGCCGAAGGCGATAAGCTTAAGGCATTTGTGCGTCCAAACATAGACATTCCGGAGTCCCATGCAAATCACGTATACGCAAACGCACTCAACGCGCTCCTGCTGGGCACGCTGGCGCGCGGGCGAACGCTGCTGGATTGGGACATGTTCCACTCCGAGCATCGTTTTTCATGGTTCCACGCAGCCGCCCGCGCTGTGTCTGGCGGACCTGTTTACGTGTCGGACAGGCCGGGCAGTACCGACGGAGCTGTGATACGTGCACTCACTGCGGCGGGGCGAAGCCTAAGGTGTCGTGGACTTCCGGCTGGCGGTTCAGGCGGCGGTTCATGGCCCGACGACCCGTTTACTAACCCAACGCGGGAACGTGCGCTCTTGCAAGTTCGTAACACTAACTTCGTACGGGATAACGGAAACGGAGGGCAAACAGGTGCGGAGGTTGTGGGTGTATTTAACTGCGGTGGCGGTGGAGACTCACCGCTCAGCGGGTGGGTACACCCCAGTCTTGGTGACAGCAGCGAAGGTGGTTCGCTTCTGGCAGTGTTTGGGCGATCAGGGGCGATACAGCGGGTTCCCGCATCTACTGGCTGTGGCGCCAGAGCGGTCCCAGTGGACCTCGGATTCGGCGAGGCAGAAGTTATATCCTTTGTGCGTCTGCTCGGGGCCGAAGTTGGAATTTCTGTGGCTTGCTTGGGACTGCTTGGCAAGGTTTGTTTCAAAACTTTCTTATCCTCCTCTCTTTCTCGCTCTCCCTCCCTCTCTCTCTCCCTCCTCCCGTCCGTGTATTTCGTTTTCTAACGAGCCTTCACAACCCTTCATTCGGTGGTGAAGCTGAACGGCACCGCCGCAGTCGAGAGCTCGTCGTTCCACGTCAACGGCGACAGGGCGCAATTCTCAGCGTGGTTGTGGTCGTCCGGATTAATAGGACTGTACATTGACTTGCCGACACGGCAGCGTGCAGGAAGGGGAGCAGAAGCTGCGGCAGTTCGCGTGTCGTCCATCGAGGTGGACGGCTTCGAGTGGGTTGGGGGTGGCTCCGTTGACGGATTTGTCTGGGTGAGGTCGTCGACGACAAAGGTAGTTCCGATCGATGCCGGACCCGAGGCTGTGCGACGGGTGAATGTCGTGGTGAGCTTCAACGTCGGCAAGGTGTTGTGCTGACGGCCACTGGTTGGGCTCTCGAAAAAAAAAACCGAAAAAAATATTTTGTTGTAAACGGTCACGTGACACGAATGGCGCAATCAGCCGCCAAAACGCCGACGACGCCGCCGACGCCGCTCCTTCCGCCGGCGTCAAGCCTCGTCATCAAGCAGGTCGACCAGACGCAGTACGGCAAAGTCTTTCAAAAGTGGGCCGCAGAGCTCCTCTGGAACCCCGTAAGTTTCGAGAGTCTTATCTCCCACTCTCTCCCTCTCTCCCTCGCTCCCTCTGTATACTTTGCATATGTTTGTGCAAACGTGTGGCAACCTGCAAGGATATCAACGCCCTTAATACACCTGCCACTGCTGAGTGATGGAATAACAGCCATCTTCCACAGAGCGTCGACGATCCCGCGGTTCTTCCCCTCGCCGACCCCTCGGGCTTTTTTGTCGCGTACCTTGCGCGGCGTTTGCTGCCAGAGTCGGTGCTTCTTCCAGACGAGCACGGCGATGACGCGAGCGAGGAGGTGCCGGTCGCGTGCATCTCTGCCGTGCGGCACGACGCGCACAACGGGTTCATAGGGTTCTACATTGTGCGCAATGACAAGCTGCGCGGTGCTGGGTACGGGATTCGCCTATTCCGCGCCGCGATGGAGTACCTTGGAGCGGACCGGAACGCGGGTCTGGATGGGGTGGTCGCGCAGCAAGGCAACTACGCGCGGTCCGGTTTCGGAAGAGTGTGGGATACTTGGAGGTTCACGCTGACGCTCGACGCGGTAGGGACTGCTGCTGCCGCAGATCCCGCCGTCCCTGCCGGGCTCCAGGCGGCCAGGGTGGCCCTGGACGGGGTTGCAAGCATCGACGGCAAAAGCACCGTCGCTACGGTCAGCTCTGGCACTGGCGCTGTGATCAGCCTGGCTGCGGTGTCTGCTTTCATTGAGCAGCACAGCGGGTTTGCGCGGCGTGAGGCGTTCGTGGCCGCTTGGCTTTCGGCGGCAGCTATCGAGTCCACTGCGCTGGTGGATGCGGCAAGCGGGCAGATTGTCGCGTTCGGAAGCATCCGGAAGGCTATCACGGGCTATCGCATTGGGCCTGTGTTTGCCGCCGACGCGGCGGCCGCCGCGCACGTTGTCGGCGCGCTTGTGGCTGTCGTCCGACGGCGCGAGAAGCTGCCGTCTGCTTCACCAAACCCGCAGCTACCGCTGCACCAGGAAACCAAGGTGTTTGCGGACGTCTGCATGTCGAACAAGTCCGCGCGGGAGGTTTTTGCTCGTGCTGGATTCTCGGACGCTAACGCATTCGTGTGCGGCCGAATGTTCACCAAGGGTAATCCGCTTCCTGACGCGGCGATAGGCCGGGTGTTTGCTGTGATGACGCTCGAGGTGGGCTGAATGGACAGACGCTGGGATGTTTGGGTATGATGAGTGACAGTGTATAGGGCGCATTCTGCTCGTTATTCTACGTTTTATTTTTTTTTATTTTTTTTTTTTGTTTTGTTTCGCTCTGAGATGGGAGAGAGCCGGAAACAACGCTTCAAACTTTCGCAGTCCCAAATGTTTGCGACAACGTTGCATTCGCAGCTTTGTCACGCTCCTTTCTGAAGCATTGAGATTGGCGTCTGGCATTACTTTTGACACTGATGTATGGCGAAGATCTGGGGAGAGCATGATGAATGAATGCTTGCGATGCTATGAGCAAGAGCAGTTGTAAATCCTTCTCTATTTGGGGTTGCCCTGATGGGCTCAACTCAGGATGCTATCTCAACTAAAGCAAGTACATTGACATTCTGGAAGAGAGACATTTGTGAGATCTTCGGTCGAATCTAGCTATAGCGTCTAGTGGCAGGGGAACACAGCGTTAGTCCGACTATCGGACTCACACATTCGCATTCACACTCCCGTTGGGCGTCTGTGAATGTGGAATGACTCAAGTTATCTCCAAGTCACCAGCAGTCCATCTTCCCCCATCGTTGACTGTTCTGGTTACCCATGTGATTCAGTTGTCAAGCCTGCAACAGCGATGTAGGAGAGTAGTATTGTTGTTTGCACCAGAAATGTCCTTTTGCGTCGAAGTCGTGTATCTGAAGCAAGAGCCTCTGGACAGACTGTGATGCAGTCAAAAGTTTGAAAACCCAATTGCTACGTGTAGCTAGCGCAATTCAGTCACACCACAACTCATATCTCAGTTTCTGACTGTGACAAGTGCGTTTCTCTTTTCCCTAGCTCGTCACACACACACTGTACACGAGCAACAGTCTACCTCACTCATATTTCAGGCTCCAAGCGTCGTATCACAGTTGTTTAGGGCTGATTGAACAGTTCTACAATTGTATTACCTGCTCCTGAAGTCTCAAAATTTTTCTGCCGTCTGCCACTAAATCAGGGAAATCACCGAACTTTCAAATTTCTATTCTCAAAGCTCTCACACACTTACCTCCCAAGCATGAGCAACCATGATCAAATCTAGTATGCCTCTTGTGCATTCCCAATTCTTAAAGGTGCAGCAAATTTTGGAGATTGGTTGGATGACCTAATTTTAGAACTATCCAACAAAAGCAATTGTCTCCGCCACTGCATTGACCCAGAATGAATTAATGTATTGCGCATCGATCACAATGATCCTAGTGTCAGCCCAACATGCAGATTACGCAGGGGCCTAACTGCAGCAAGCATTATGCATTTGCACAAGACAGGCGTGAGCTGGTCAAATGCTTCCCAAGACAGAAGACCAGAACGCAAACTGTATCCTTCTCATTCAACAACACGTTGAACCAGAGATGCTACCACAGTTCCCCTGACAAGGGCAAGTTGTTGCCTACACACTCCTAGGAGAAATAGCAATTGCATGTCGAACAACAGATCAAGGATTAGCAAAGGAGATCATTGATGATTTCGAACGTATAAAAATGGAACCTGCAGAATCATCCAAGTCATTTGCAATGCGCTTCATTACAGTTTACCACAAAGTAGAAAGTTTTGCAGAAAGCTCATCAGTGGACATTTGCAGTTGCATCACACCATTTTCCAAAGTCGTGCAAGTTTTCACATCCGCCCTGAACAACATGCTAATCAATATGGGTGTTGCCAACACGTTCATGTTTGCAGGGAATCCTATTTCTGCGACTTCAGAGTCGTTGATTGACCCAAGAATGTCAATGTTGTGCAGAACAAATGGGTCTACAAGGTCAAGCTTCAACCAGATGGCAGCATTGAGTGCTTTTGTGCACGACTAGTGGCTAAGAGCTTTACACTCTGTCGTGGCATTGATTCTGGAATACTCTCTCTCCTGTTGTCTGCATCAATAGTCTAGATGGCTCCTTGCTATGACAGCCTCAAACAGTTGGGACACA
This sequence comes from Zopfochytrium polystomum, assembly GCA_025765615.1. Lineage (NCBI taxonomy): Eukaryota > Fungi > Chytridiomycota > Chytridiomycetes > Chytridiales > Chytridiaceae > Zopfochytrium > Zopfochytrium polystomum. The sequence continues at coordinate 67,827 of JAIVFJ010000151.1, forward strand.
GCCATGGTCAACATTAGCAATACCTACCTCAACAGCAAACTTGATGTCCCCATTTAGATGGAGCAACTGGATGGCTACTGTTCTGATGACAAGGTCTGGCTTTTGCACAAAGTTGTCAACAGTATCAAGCAAGCAGGACGTTGTTGGTATCAGGAACTCATTGGTTGTCTCAAGTCTGCTGGGTACCAACAAAGCGCAGCAGATCTGTGCATCCTCTTCAAGCACACAAAGGAACGTGTTGTTTTCATTTCTACCTATGTCAATGATATTTGTCACTTTGGGCACACAGAGGAATCACTTCTGCTATCGCTTGCTAAAATCCTTCTATAAGCTCTGCAAACTAGGCCATATCAAGACCGTGATTGTTTTGAATATGGAAGTTCATTGAACGCCAACTGGCATTTACTTGCAGTAAAGAGCTTACACCAAGGAACTACTCCAGCGCCATGCAGGCCTCGTCGATGGAAAGACAGCCTACTCGTCCTACAGTTATGCTTTCACCTCAGCAAGTAGAATACATTGCAGTCTCGAGAACTGGAGGCCATCTCACAACAGCACAAAGCACTTATGCTCCCATCCCCGACTCCTATTCCAGTCTATACTGACAACCAAGGCGTTATCAATTTGAGCTCAAACAATCTCTACACTAACAGGTCAAAACATATTCTTGTTAAGTATCACTATATCCAGGAACTGGTTGATTGACAAGTGATTCGACTGGAATGGATTCCTGGTGGCAAGCAACCAGCAGATTATCTTACAAAATCATTACCAGCTGCTTTGGGTGCTTATCATCTTGGTCATATTGGTCTTTGTCATGTGCCTTAAGTTTCTGTTCCCTTGCTTTATTTGTATTGCATGCTCTTCCTTTTCTCTTTCTTGTCCTTCTTCTTCTCTTGCATTGCTTTTTGTATTCCTACATTCAAGTTTCTTTGCTCTCCATCTACGTGTTTCATATGGGCATTCTTTTCTTATTGTTCTGCCACCTGGTGGCAAGTCATGCCTGTTTATTGCTTTTCCTCAGCCAGTGTATGGTTTCCTTACGTTGCCTGTGGCATAAGGTTTTCCTCTGTGCTGGCCCTTTTTTGCTCCTGCCCACAGCTCAGGGGGGAGTGTAAGATTTTGGGGTTTGTGGTAAGCAGTGTGCAGAGGCAACACCTCACACTGTGGTGCATGTGAGCACCAACTGTGACGAGGACTTGGTGCATTTTTTGTCACCTGGACTTTGTCACAATTTTGTATAAAGCCAAACAGCATACATTGTACAACAGTCTCCCACCTCAGCTTCACCATCACAACACAGTAGTCCACCAAAGTAGTTCACCACCATCCACATACAGCAGCTGTCATTTCTTTCAGGGAGTTCCTCAGATTGGGGGTCAGCAGGCCAGTAAATATTTCGCAGGAGGATGGAGCGTTGAGCAAAAGATAAGGTGAGGGCAATGGCACAAGTTCCAAAGTGGGAGACGTCAGTGATGTGTGGTGCCAGGGAAGATGAGATAATTAAACCAACACCAGCATGACAGGAGGGGGTGGAGGATACGAAGAAACCATTGTAATTCTTAGTGATGTGACAAATGGAGTGGGTGGCCTCTGTGTCAGAGCAGCCAGTTTCTTGAATGGCAAGGATGCTGGCTTTGGTGTGATTGAGCCAGTGGGAGATAGATGATGCCTTGGCGGAGAGGGCATGACGGATGTTCCAAGTTGCGAAGCAAGGGAGGGGTGGTGTTGGGGGTGGTGTACTGGACACAGGGCTAGTGGACACAGCTGACTAAGGGGTGCAGGCAGTCCTGCTAACAATATCTCTGTTTTTTTTTAAGAGAAATAAGAGTGATATCAATAGCAAAGGGACTTTCACAAAAGATGAATAAGGATATTGGTCAAGTTGAAGCGGCAGTCCTTGTTTTTGAGGCAGTTTTTGGGGTGAGAGCTGATTGAGCTGGGACAGTAGAAGAAGAAGGTTCAGTGGACTCCTTACGCTGCCTTGCACTATACCAGGGAGGCGGCCGCGATGCACTACAGCAGTGTCTGCGTTGATTGTCTTGGTGGAGGAGCAACGATGGCAAGCACGGCAGTGTGGGGCAAATCACCACGATTCCTGATAAGCTTAGCTCCTTACCATTCACATCACTGCCACTTAGTGTTGGCGGACAGCGACGGCGCCACAAGGCTAGGCAATTTGGTCAGAGTGTTACTAGGCGTACTAGGGATGCGGGCTTTCTGCTTTGAACAGAGGGGACAATCAGGCAACGTAATGGCGGTACCGGTTACGTCAGAGACTGGAGGTCGCATGACATCAAGTGTGTGTGAGAAAGTCGTACATGTGTGTGAACAAAAAAAAAAAAAAAACTCCCACCACTCTTGTCAACCCCACTCCAAATAACGAAGGCGTACAGCAGCAAGCAAGCAGCGGAGGCAGCAGTGAGTTGCTGGTGAGGACGGAGCCCCGACGCCGACGGCACCTCTGCGTCGTTGGAGCGAGACAATCTGCGCATGCAGGTGAAGGCCCTGAACTGGATCGATTGCGTGTTTGGGTGCGGATCGGGCGGCAGGCGTGGATGGCGTGGTGATGGCGTCGAAGTTCGGGCGATACGCTTACATGGGGGGGGAGGGGGGGATGGTTTGCTAATGGCTTCAGGCGGGCGGCACGGTGGGGTGGTTGTTGGTCCCAGCAAGGTCGCCTTCGACGTTGGTACGCCGCCCACGGAGCCGAGCGGGCAGCTTCACGTGATTGTTCAGGCATTGCGCGCTAATTGGTGGCGACACTCCCGCCAAGCGGACAGGGACAGACATACATACACACGTGCACAGACAGACAGACCGACAGGCAAAGAGACAGGCAAAGAGACAAACCAAGCCATGCCATGCCAGATGGGGCAATCAAATTGCGGAGTAGTTGCCAATTAAAGAGCTACGCAAACAGACAGTTAGACAGACAGACAGACAGACAGACAGACACGCCGATAGACAAACCAACGAAAATGATTTGCATGCTTGATGTGATCATGCGTCTTGTTTTCGGCCGGATGCGTAGGGTCGCATGAGGCGAGCGACAGAGAGAATGGGAATAGGAGGGCACAACTTTAGAAGAGGCTTCCGACAGGCGTGAACGGACACCCACCCACCTGCGCACCCTGCGACGGCCCGACTCGACCCACCACCGACCTACCGCACCGGCCGACTGACCCACGGGACCGCAGTGATTTTTGCCGTTCCTCCCTCCTCCTCCTCTCCCTTCCCTTCCCTTCCCTTCCCTTCCCTTCCCTTCGAGTCCTCCCTCGCCGTTCCTGTTGCTGTGTTGCTGTTCGAATCTCTTCCCTTTGCGCTGCTAACGGCGCGCGGCACAGCTCCAAGGAGGGAACGGACGGGACGGGACAGCGCGGCACGGACGGACGCGTTAGACAAGAGCGGCTCTTTGTCGGCGGCGGCCGTGGCGGCGGCGAGCGAGGACGGACCGAGGCGGCGAAGAAAAAGAACAAAAACCGAAGACGACGACGACGACAAAGACCGAACGAACTGGAAAGAGGACACGTCGAGAGATCACCGAAGCAACCAAAGGCTACAGTCGCAGCAAGGAGAATGCTGCCCGCACACACAACTGTTGCTGTTTTCACGGCTCTTCTTGCGCTTCTCGGGCCGGTTGACGGAATCGGATCAGAACCCCCAGCACTGGATCGTCGTCTCGAGGCCCACGCGCTGTTTGTCAACGCTTCACGAGTCGGTAGCAGTGGTGGCGCCTCGCCCTCATCTGCATGGTGCTGTGGCAGCTCGTTTCTATCGCTGGACGAGCAAAACGCTTACGTTTCCGCCAACAACTCATGGCTTGACTTTCGCGTGACCCTGAGAGGAGATTCACCAGACCATGCGGTACTCTATCGACTGCACTTTGCTCACACGGTTGTCGTCCCCCCAATCATTTGTAGGTTATCCCGTCGTGTTCATTCTGTCTCTTTAAACGGCGGGATGACGTCGATTCCCCAATTCCCACGCTTTCTCCTCCTCCTCTACGCGACTGAAATTGTTGACCGCCCCCGCAGTGTACGGCGCGTACGTCATGTACATCAGAGTTGTTGTGCCAAAGTCGTGGCCGTTTCGGGTCGTGGACGGGCGCTTGCTACCGCGTGCGACAGAGTCCTGGCTTGTGTTCTTTTTGGCTTTCCTTCTTTGTGAGTATGAGTGTTGCGTGTCTCTCTGTCTCTCTCTCTGTCTCTCTCTCTCTCTCTCTCTCTCTCTCTCTCTCTCGCACTCATCCTGGCTGGCATTGCGCTCCTTGTCTCGCGGCCTCTGCTGTGGGTTTTGTCTCTCCCCCCCCTATCGCCCAACCATGAGACGAAGAAGACACCGCAAGAAAGACAGTATGACCAAGCAAACCTTTATCAACGAAACATTCCTCCTTCTATCCATCAATCAAATCCAATCACTCCACACACACACACACACACACACACACACACACACACACACACACACACACTCACACTCACACTCACACTCACACACTCACTCACTCACACACTCACTCACACACTCACTCAATCACTCACCAGTGCGCTGGCTCCACATCTTGATGCTTATCCTCGACGTCCTGCCCTTTTACCGCGTTCGGGAACTCTCTTACGACATACCCTTTGCCCTGTGCTACTATCTGTCTTTCATGTTCATCCTCGGCCTGATCGAGGGAACGAACGGGTCGGCTGCATCATTCGCTGGCCCCGCGTACGCTGATCCGCCTTGGCTGCTTCGAGCTGTCCGCAACGCCTCCGGTCGTGTTCTCGCTTGGGGCTACATCGGTGAGTTTCAGTTCCCATCCGCGTGCTGGCAGCCCTTTCCACTAATCACGGCGGACCGAACCTCTGGTGAAAATCATCATCAGTCGCAGCACTAGTCTCGGCTATTGGCCCTGCGCTCGGCTTTGCATCGGGTGCTGCGGCAGACAAAGGCGATGACAGTCTGGCAGCCTCCCTCGTTCGAGTGCACTACCTCATCTGGGCTTTGCTGATATTCTCGAATTTAGCCACTGCATCGTATGCGGGAGTTCTTTTACGCCGCCACATTCGCGCAAGCGTACAGGAGGCCGCAAAGCAAGGTGCAGATCCTGGGACCGTCCAAATCCTGGCTGCGACTATCTCTTCGGTTACCTGGATGATGAGGCAGCATAATATTGCCACATTTGCCTTTGGGCTGACCGGTTTGATTTATTCTATATGTTAAGTATACGTCCATCCGCAATCGGTTGCTAAAACCCTTCCGTTCAAAATCTTCAGTGCGGGTCTCGCTCCACTCCATAATTCTGACGCAGTACATCATTTGCGTTGTTTGGCTCTTCTGCCTTCCCCTTGTTTGTGTCGTAACGTACGCTGCCGCTCATATAAGGTTTGCATCATTCGAAATCTCAAGCTTACATCGTGCTAACGAGTGGGCGACAGTGCAACGAAGCACTCGGGATCAACGAGGCAAACTTCAAGATCGGGGAACTCCAGTGCATCCAACTTTGAACTTACTCAAACGCGTCTCCGAACTGGAACTACTTTTGCGTCGGGTGAAGACTCGTCCTTCAGAAAGACACCTTCCAATGGCGCTGTCGTTCTGTATGACCCACCGACTGAGGGAGGCGAGAACTCTGTCGATGTACATCCTTCTATGCCTATCGCCAAGCCCGCATGGCTATCCCTTCCAAATCCTGTTGCTCAATCGCCTTCCGTTCAAAGGACGAATTCTCACCGCATTCAGACACATTCCTCATCATACGAAAGTCAGCGTTTACCATTAGTTGCCTCTGCCTCGCAGAGCACTTGGGATAATGTCACTTCCCCCATATCGTCCCCTCGAACTCTGGAAGGAGTGCTTCAATACTCGCCTCCACCGTCTAACTTTCCTTCGTCGTTGTCTCCGGCAACCAAACCGACAAATGTTCCAACAAAACCCTCTTGGATTTCTTCACAGAGCCCACAGTCGACCCCGTTAGCACGGAACCCATCTTCATCGTCGAAAGCAGCGATATCGACAGGCTCTCGCTCGTCGCATAGTAGCACAACGGTTAATGGAATGGGACACATGCCGCAGAATTGGTCTCACCAGCAGGCCTATTCGCAGCGGTTTGCACCGTCAAACGGGTTAGCTTCGCCCGCAAAGACAACTTCGTCGTCTGTCAGTTCTCCGCACGAAGTGTCCGCAACTGCAACTTCCTATTTTTCCTACCCGCCAGTGTCAGCATCATCTGTCAATGCCGTGATTCCATCCAACATGCAGGTTTCCAATGGACCTGCGACTGCCTCCCCATCGATTCCGTCTCATAAGTACTCCAATCAACCAACCTCCATGTTCTCCGGAACCGCTGTGTACTATGTGTCACCAACAACCCCGGCGGGCGCGGAGCCAACCTCACCCTCGTCGTCGTCGCGGACGCGATATTTCTAAGCAGATGGTGTCGTATTGTAAATTTCGAGAAGTCGTTTATAGCTGCCGATGAGGAATCTTTGCAAGTGAGTTGGCAATCTCGCGGGTGTTTTTGGAAACATTCTTCTTGGGTCAGTGGTTGGTTCTTATTTTTCTGTTGTGAATTCGTTGGTACGTTTGGGTGAATGCACTGATGTTATTAGGCTCAGCTTTCTATAGCTCTCTGTGAATTTGGGCCACTTGGTCTGATTCTTTGTTTCATCCTGTTTTGTCCTTGCACCCGATGGGCTTGGGAATCTTGATAAAGCCGTCATCTTTCTGCTTCATGATTTTTGCAGAGCAATGCGTGAGGCTTCTGAGAACCAGAACGGGGGAAAGACAATACTTGGATGACCGGAAGCATTTCCTTGTGTGTGAGGGTCGTTTACTTCCACCATTTTAGCACAAGGCTCTCTGAAACGAAGCTTCCTAGTCAAATACGAGTTTCAAATTGAGTAACCTTGCGTTTGGATCCTTCTCATTTGACCGAAGCTACAGCATACCAACATTTTTAGCCTGAGGCTGTTGTAAGAGTGCTGTGTGTACCAGTTTCGCGGACCTCGGCATAATCAAGACTCACTCGGCCGACCGCGAGCAGCCCCAGCAAAAAAAAAAAAAAAGTGCTGATTACAGAACAAAAAAATATAGGACCGAGAGCTAAGAGCGGCGCGGAGCGACAAACTACTTTCGTAACGCACGAAAAAGCAATCAACGCACCCGAAAGCCTCTCTCTGTGAGGCACCCACGTCGCGTCATCATTTTGGACGCAAATGGTTCTTGCACGGTGGCCTGCAACAGCGCCCACACTTGCCATTGTCACAACTCGCGCTCGCAGTTCCACCGCACGAGCACTTTCGCGACAATTCGTTCATAGACTGCGTCCACCTTGGCATGCGGCACACCTCCTCCACCATTGTAGCCACCAGCTCCGGCAGCCGATCTTTGACGGCGGCCTCTGCTGTCTTCCCTTTCACCGCTGCCTGGATGGATTTATACGTTGGGGTGGATCGTAACCAGAGGGGGGCCTTTGATTTATGAATGTTGAATGGGTACGTAGTCATAAGTTTCCTGAGGAAATCGGCATCGACGGCGGTCAGACGAGTAGACGACGACGACACAGAGACAGCCGATAGCTGGTCAGCGGGATTTCCTCCGCGTTTGCCCTCGTCGTTCGCAGAGAACGCAGGTGACTCACTCTCTTGCTTTATGTTGAGCGGCTCCTGCCCTGCTTTGCCTTTGCCTTTGTCGATCCCTTCCCCAACATTTCTGCCGACGACAACACGTGGCTCCAGCTTGACCTGAGTCATTTCCCGCTCGGGAATGAAACCCATTTTATCACGTTGGAGCGCGGCAACAGCGCTCTCGGCCTCGTGTATCATGGTCCACACAATGTCTGGTGCAATGTCGCGAGTCGCTAGGTAGAACTCTGCTGGGCCCTTAAATCGAGACGAGTTTTTGCGCGAATCTCCGATCGACCTGCTGACGAGTGCTTTCCTGCTGAGCTTGTCAACCGGCGGACCTTGCTTCAAAGACATCCGATTTTCAGCGGTGTTCGTGATCGCAGCCAAAGCATCACGGTAAGCCTTGGACTTTCTCTCCGCGCCCTGGGGCACCCCCGCCATCACGGCGGCCAGCCGCACAGCGGCGTCGGCGACGGTCTTTGCGTCGACGGCCATCTTGTCGGGGCCGTACCCCCTGGGCGGTTGTTCGCATCGCTTGAGGAGCTGGACCATGGCAGGGAGAGTCTCAACCAGTTCGTCAGTCCCTGCGTAGCCGCGGGCCAGCAGGGCCTCGGCAACAGCGGCGCGGGCGGAAGTAAGGCGTGCCTGTGACGCGAGCGGAGCAGCCGCGGCCGCGACGGCTGCACGCACCCGGTACAGTGTAGGCCGCCACGCGTGGTTCAAAATGTCGTAGCGAAGTTGTGCAAAAGGAACCCCAACAGCAATAGCTTCATCCGCATGCCCCTCTAGCAATGGCGGCCATAGTCTCCGAAATAGTCGTTCAGCTTCCCTTACCCGCGCCAGCTTGTCTGCGTGTGTTGTCCGCGGCCGCGGCGCGTTCGCCGCCAGCCGGACAAACGTGGCAATCGTCTCGTCCAGCGCCGTCCGCTCTGCTACCAGCGTGGCCAACACCGCCGATAGCGCCGCACTCGCAGCATTAGTGAGTTTGCGGTGTCGAGGGAATTGGTGCGGCGACAGCTGTTCAAGCCAACGCCGGAAGTCGTCTTTACGTAGGAGCCCATAGTGGACTTGCTCACGGCGGCTGCGATTGTAGCCAGCTACGGTCATCTGGGGCAACGCGCCCACCAAGGCGCGAGGAGGCACTCTGGCGTCGCTTATAGCCTTGTACGATCGAACGGTGCCGGCTTTTATGCAGGCTTCGCATGCACGAATGCGCAGCGCCCAAATTACTTTGTGGATGCGCGGTCTTCCGCAATGCTGGCAGCCAACGTCCCAGGCGAGGAGAAAGGCAGAGCGCGGGGTAAGCTGGAACGGCATGGCAAAGTTCCTTGCAAGGCCCGCTTGTTCAAGGAGGGCAAAGGAGCAGGACACGTACAGTTTTCTGGAGAGGACAGCGAGGCTAACAAGCTGCTCAGGAGTCGCGTACAGCATGACCTGTGTTTGTATTTCTGCCGAAAGGAGAGAAAACGGAAACTGACTGCCTTGATGATGATTGCTGTACGCGCTTTCACGGTCGTCGCAGTCACCGTCGTAGTTGACGCCATCATCGTCGTTAAGTGGATATTCGTCGCCTTGATGGCTGACCTCGTCAATTGGGATAAGAGAGTCCTCGTCTGAATATTCATTTCCACTCTCACCCCATTCTTGTTGGCTTGGCGGTCTTTCAACGATGGGGTTGTTGTTTCCGTTGTCGTAGTTGTCGTCGTCGTCCCCGCTGAAGACGTCGTCCGAGTTGAAATCATCGTCGAAATTATCGAGATCCTGACCATCGCGTGCAGGCGACTCGTCATGGCGCAAGCCAAAGTGATTATCGCCATCTTCGTCGTCATCATTGGCACCACGGGTGCAGCCGTCATCTTTCTTGTGAGCCTCGTCAATATCCTCGTCCTTGTCGGCGTCCTCGTCGTCGTCGGCCGCGTCGTCCTCGCCGTCGTGGTATATTGGACTATCGGCGTGTTCCCGACCACCTGCACTATCTCCTCTTCCCCATCCTCCTCCTGGGCGGGCGTAGCGGCGATTGTGCCTCGAAGATCCAGCAGCAGCAGCACCGGTGCTGCTGCCGCCGGTTGGAGCGACGGGAGGATGGCGACGGGGTCGGCGGCGGCGGGACCGCGTGCCCGAACCCGCCGGCCCGGTCGCTCTCGAGAATGCCCTCATCATCATCACCGTCTACAATATGATTCCCTCCCCCTTCTTTCCACAAGCAAACACGCACGGTACTATTAATACCAGTTGTAGACCCACATATCCCCGGCGGTATTTGAGACCACCACAGGGTCCAGCAGCGCGTACTAACAAAACACAGTCATGAGCGCACTACACACGTACATACATGTACGTATGCCCGCCTCTCCCCACCAGCCAGCCAGCCAGCCAGCCAGCCGGCTGCCTCAACTCGTGCTTGGGCGGTGGGCTGACGGCGGTTGCTTTTTTAACCGAACACTGCACTGGTTTGGGGCGCACTAATTTCGGAGAGCTGAAAAAAGGAAAAAACGCCCTTCAATACACGCAAACTCCCACAACGATTTGGAACAAATTACCAGGCATTAAAATCAAATGCTCACCCACACGATTCAAGACCTTGTGCCGTTGAAAAATACAAATACTCTGAGTATGGTGGAATGGAGACTTACCGTAAACGGTTTTCCTACTTCTCTGCCACGAAGAAAATCGCAGGAACGGCTTTCCACCGTACTGGTAACGCTGGTCAAGTGATTAACATATCATCCTTGTGCATCAATTATTTCTAAGGCTCAGGGGTTAGCATGTTTAAACTTTAACCTATCCCTAACCGAAATTTCCGTTTCATGTTGCTGGAGACTTTGGGCCAAAAAAATAAGTTTCAATCTTTTGTTAGCATTGAAGGGTGGAACATTAGGTTGGCACGCGTCGAAAATGTACAGCAATGGTTTCCTTAAAAACTTTGTGTGAAGAAAAGTCTGTGAAGTCGCGTTGCAATCTAGAAACTTCAGAAAAGCTGCTGTGAGACTACAATATACTGTGTTCGTCCGACCAAATGGCTACTAACAGTTTGTTCCCGTCGCTGGCGACGACAGATTCCTCAGTGCCCGCGCAGTGAGGGAGGGGCGCAGGCCCGCACCCCATCCCCAAGCTGAAGGTCTCATTCTCTTTCCAAAATTTTCGCGGTTGAAATTCGTGTACTGAACCCGCGAGGGGATGGCACGTCACTTTAACAGGGAATTCCGAGACATACAACGCTTATGTTGCTACAGTGTAAGCTGTAAGAGAGGACAGGCAGAGGTGCACAGACAGACAGACGGACAGACAGACAGAGAAAGAAAGAGAGACAGACAGACAGAGGAATAGTGAACAAAGAAGCGGGAGAGAGAAAACAAACAAAATAACGACCAAAAAACCAACATGCAGGCACCCCCTCGCTGGTCTCGAGTTTAATACGAAACAAAAAAAAAAAAAAAAACCAGAAAACAAAAACAAAAAAACACGCTCACACACACTTAACAAGTCACACTCCAAACGCAAAAAAAAAAAAAAAAAAAAAAAGAATACGCAACGGTTCTGCACCGTTTGTGGGAGCAAGGGTAACCAGCCCTTGCCTCACACACACACTCCCACATACAACTACTCCTGCTCGCGGGGCCTGTCGCGGACAGTCCTGCCATCCACATCTCCTCCTCCACCTCCTCGTGCACACTCTTTGCAAGCGAGTCCGGTATTTGCCGCCAGCCCTTTCATCCCTTCAACGATGCCTTTGAGAACCTCAATCTCCTCCTCCAAACTCTCGTTCTCTCTCTGGATGTCTTCCACGCTCTGCTCCAGCCCTTGGACCCAAAGCTTTCGCTTCTGGCGGCACTTCGACGCCGCCCTCCTATTGCGTTCGCGGAAGTCAAGGCGCCGGAGATGCGCCTGCGTCGTTGGAGACAGCGGCAGCGGGGTTCCAGATTGCTCCCTTTTCTGTGTCTGCTGCTGCTGCTGCTGCTGCTTCGGCTTCGGTTGCTGTTCCCCTCTGCGGCGCTTGCTGCCGTTGGTGGCCACCGACATCGACGTCTCTTGCAATGCTGGCGGGAAAGCGGTCGAATCCGCAGTGTTCTCACCAGCTGAGGTGCTTTGCGCACGTCGGAGACGTTTAAACGAGGAGGTAGAGGACGCGGACGAAGACGGTGGAGTGTTCGATGCAATTGATTCCGGCTTGGTACTGTGCCACTGACCGTCACTCGACTGCTGTTGAGGCGGCGTCAGAGGAGGATGGGGCCGCGCTTCTTGCGAGTGGCTTGATGAAAAGTCGCTGAAACGTGTGTGGGCAGACGTAAGGTGTGGAACCCCGACCACGGACGGGGTTTCGTTGAACAGAAGGGGATTCGTGGCCGAAACATCGGCTGAAGGTTCCGTTTTCAAAGGGAGGTCATCAAAGACCTCGCCGGGCCAGACTGGGGCTCGCGCTTTTGAGCTTTCGACGGTGCTGCCTTTGCCAACACTCCTCCTTTTACCACTGCTGGCGGTCCCGTTAAATCGTTTTCGACTGCTTGCCGGTGGTGGAGTCTCTCCTTCTCCGGTTGGATTGATGTCAACGTTCATCAGCATCGTTCCTACTCTGCTTCCCCCTTCAACAAACTCTTCTGCGACAGTCTTGCCCAAAATTCTCCCGGGTTCGCTCTTGTTCGGCATCTCCTCATCGCCTTTCCGCGAGCGTTTCGCTGGAACTTGCACCTTAGGGCTGGACTCAACCGCGAAAGCGGGTCGCGATGCGATTGCTGAAGCCGTTCTGGCCGCCGCTGCAACAAATGCGGCATCGCTGAAGTGGGCTGTTCCGAGTTTTTCGGAAATAGCTCCGATTGACGCCGGAGGGGAGGGTTCTTGACACGCGGACCCCACTAACGCGGGCTCTCTCTCAATTAACCCGGCACCGGAGCTAGTGACTGCCGCGTCGTCAATCGGTCCACGGACTAAAGGATCCGGTTGAGGTTGGAGAATTCGGGGTGAAGGCAAAAGTCGCAGGATAGGTGGAGATCTCAAAGAGGGAAGTGCAGTCGCGCCGATGTGTGACGGCAGTGCCAGCGACAAGACGCTAGCCTGATCTGGCGCTGGTTCCTGCTTCACAACAGGCTGCGGCAGACTGGTGAAAGTTGGAGGAGGGGTCGGTCCTGCGGTTGGTGGCAATTTAATCTTCGACGCCGCTGCGCCTCTGGAGCCACTAGGAATGGGTAAAATAGGCTTTGGGCTCATACTAAAACGAAGACTCCCCAGAAGTGGTAGTAATGGGGCAGGAGAGCGCGCTCCTGATCCACCGGCACCCTGTCCAGAGGCTCCTCCACATGGTACAGGCTGAGCGTAATTAGTGTTTGCTCCGTTACTAGCAGAAGTGCTGCACGCCGTATCGGAGACAGAGACTCCAAAACTGTCTTCAAATGGATTTGGTTCCATATCCAGTAAAACGTTGGAGCAGGAGGCGAGGAATCTGTTGGGGGTGTGTTCAACTGTCGGCAGCGGAGCCGGAGAGATCCGAGGGGGAAAACCGAGAAGAGACGACTGGCTGAAAGCTGAAGTGGAACTTTCGGATGCAGACGGGGTGGACGAATGGACGAATGAAGGTGGCATGGAAGAGTTGGGAACGGCGAAAGTTGGCTGCTCAAACTCTGATGGTTTCAACTGAGAATTTGGCTGGGCTTGAGGATTCGGTTGGACTTTCGGGCGTATGAAGGACAGGCTGTCAAGCCGAAGGGTATTTTTTCTAGCGTCTCCGAAGGAGGTTGACGGCGTGGGAGTCGTGGGCGACGACGAGGAAACTGTCCAGAATAGTTGATTAGCAAATGACGACAGCCAATTCAATCAAAAAAAAAGGACTCACAGTTGAGCACAGTACCGCCGGCACTCCCAGATCCTTCAAGCCCGCCTCTTGTGGCAACAGCGGTGACAGGCGATGTGGATACAGACACGCCAGTATTATATACGGCAAGATCTGAAAGCATCTTGGTGGCTGGGGAAGATGATCCTACTGGGGCGGCAGGCGCTGCTGTTGGTGCAAGGGGTATAGGCAGGGGCTGGGGAAAGCCATGGCTGATGGGCGAGGGAACTGCAGGCGCGGCAGAGGAGGTCGATGGAGAGGGCGAGGCTGGTGACACGGGAAGTCGCAGAGGTGATGGGAAGAATGAGTGGTATAGCGGTGTGACCTGAGGTGCCGGCTGCACCGCGGCAGGGCGATTCACGAGCGGTTGGGGTTGAAAGTATGACTGCTGGTGGGGCTGGTTGTTCACCAGATTTGGCTGCGGTGACTGCAGTGACAATCGGGGGGCCTGGTAGCGCGGTGGGAAGCGAGCGACCGGCTGATACAGCTGTGACTGCTGCATGATAGGCCTCCGCGAATTCGCTGGAGTTGTTGCGGGTGGATTTGTGGGCGGAGTCGAAAGTGAGGTGGACGGAGAGGATGATGGCAAAGACGCCAACCGTGGGGAAGGAGAGGCATGTCCGGGCGTTGTCTGACGCGGGGAAGAGCCAGCAGTTTCCCCCATGGTGGGAGGAAGTAAGCTAGCTGCACTGTTCATGTCCGTTTCACCGTGCTGAACGGTGGATGGCTGCGACAATGGTGGGATTTGCTCCAGACCAACCTGGTAACGCTGCTGCGGCGAGGGCAGGAAACAGTGTGGCTTATCCGGCTGAGGTCCTGGAAAGGAAGTGTGGCTCGGTGGGACAGAATACGGAGACTGCTGGTGCAGCACATGTTGCTGGGATGGAGCGGGCTGCTGGAATTGGCGGAGAGGCCCGGGTGCTTGCTGATACGAGGAAAGGAATTGAGGAGCAGCAGCAAGCGAGGATCGCGGTAGGGGTTGCAGAGGCAAGGACGGGTACTGCGGCTGCTGGTACTGGTGGGGATGATGCTGGAGGGGAACCGAATGCTCGACGTGCTGGCCAACCTGAAGCTCCTGAACCTGCTGCTGCAGCTGGTGCTGTTGCGGGCTGTTGAAGCTTGTGCGAAATGGCGCGCCTTGGCTGGCGGACGCCAGGGATGGCGCGGCGGATTTCGCTGCCAGCATAGTCAGCCAATCCAGTGTTAGATTTCGTCTGTGGTGGGATGGGAACTATTCCTTCCTTGACAGCCGGTCAGCAGAAAGCGACGGGCGGGTGGGTGCCGGCCCAACTGCTACTGGCAGCTCTTGGTTTCTTCTTGGTAAGGTTTGGGGCGGCGGCGGCGGGCGTGCAGCGCGATCCGAGCGGAAGGAAAGATCGAAGGATAACTAATGTGCGCGGGGCCGTAGGAACGTTACAACGACTGACAGTGGACTAGAGGAGGGCAGGAAGTAGATAGATAGATGGATAGGACAGAGAGCGTGAGAAGGGGAGGGGAACTAAGGGTAGCGGAAGAGTGGGTGTGCGTGGGAACCTGCCTGGGCTGGCACGGATAGTTTGAACGAGAGAGAGAGCGAGAGAGAGAGCGAGAGAGAGGAAGCTGGGAGGAGAGAGAGAGACAGAGAGGAGAGACAGAGAGAGAGAGACAGGGGCAGGGACAGAGAGAGTCCTGGGGTGGCGAAGGGGAGGAGGAGGCGGGTGACCCCACGAGCGACAAGGGAGGCCGAGAGGCGGAGGAGACTGCGAGACAGACAAAGTGCAGCTTAATTGCGGCGGTCAGATTTTTTTTTTTTCTCTTTTCCCTTTTTTTGCCTCTTTCCTACAAATTACTGCAATTGGATGGAAAACGATCGCCGCCGCAGGCAGGTCTGTCAGGGGGTGGATGCTGGAACAAAACAGAAAAAGAAGAAGAAACAAAAAGAGGGAAAGAACAAAGAAGGCAAGCGTTCTGCGCAAACATTGAGAGAGAGAGAGCGACCAAGCACCAACCACCGAAAAAAAAAAAAAAATACAAAGTCGGTCATTCCAGAAAACCGAAAAAAAAAAAAAAATGCGCGCAGCTTTGTCCTTCCGATCGATGTCAGGAAATAAGTATGTCTTTGCATTTTTTTCATATTTTTACTCAGTCGTTGCCTCACGTGCGCGCAAAGCCCAAAATCGCAAAAAACTGAAAAAAAGAAGAAGAAGCAGGCAACCAATATAAAAATGATCAATTTTAACTTTTTTTACCAAACTTTGCCGAAAACAATATGGCACACACAGGTTTGGCAGATCGAACCAGTCAATAGAAGCAAGATGAGATTTTGGGGTTCGGTGTCTCGTGTCCCTCACGTGCCCGCACGTTTCTTCATTTGTGCGGTCTAGCCTTGCTCGGAAATGAAAGTGGCCGTCGTCGGTTGAAGCAGCTGCCTTTCAGATGGATGATTATCCCATCAAAATTGTCGATGGCCGCACCGCCACCGCCAGCATCACCCAGGCCCCAGGTGCAGAAGTGACTGTCGGGAAAACGCACATTGCCCCTGTCTCTTGCCCATTTGCTGTGCTACGTATAGTGTTGGCGGAAAATTCGCCAAGGGTCGTGGGGTGTCGTCATGATTGTTCCAATTTTTTAGAGGTGCCGAAGGCACTGAGGCCTCTCTTTCCTCGATTTGTGGATTATTTGGTTGCTTTGGCAGCAACGAAGTCGCTGCCAAAGCAGGTTGAAATCGTGTGTCGAATGTCTGTGAGTTTTTTTCCTTTTCGTGTTTTTTCGGTTTTGTTATTGTTTTACCTGATCCGACCCCAATCCAAACCCCTGCCGAGATCCGAGGCCACCGCCACCAATCTGGCAGCCGAAGGCCGCAACCTCGTCACAGGTACAGTGGCTTCGCCACTGCCGTCATGCCCATTTCGCCATAACTCATCTTCTCACGCAGCATCTCAATGAGAGGAGCCAACAAAAGAGGGGGAACAGGATGATCCTTAATGTTCCACAGAGTGTGAGGT
This sequence comes from Zopfochytrium polystomum, assembly GCA_025765615.1. Classification (NCBI taxonomy): domain Eukaryota; kingdom Fungi; phylum Chytridiomycota; class Chytridiomycetes; order Chytridiales; family Chytridiaceae; genus Zopfochytrium; species Zopfochytrium polystomum. Next base: position 84,248 of record JAIVFJ010000151.1, read on the forward strand.
TTAACATGAATTTGAACTGGTGGGAAGAGCTCATCTTGAGTACGCCCAATCTCTCGTAGATGAGAAGAAAAAGCTTTGCAATAAGGTTTCAGCCGCTGTCTCTAATAGTTGTTCTCTTCCTCACCGGCAATTAGCACAGGAAGAGGTCTCCTCAAAAGGATGACCTGGAAACTGAATGGATCGTCTGTCCTTTGACCATTTCACCCAGATATCTCCAGTAGAAGCGTCAGCTCCAGGCTGGGTGCTTGCTCCCATGAAGAAAGGTTGACCCAACAGAGCGTCTTCGCCAGGGAGATTGGGTGCACAAATATTGCTTGATGGCAAAATCCCCTTTCGGAATATCCGCTTTCGAAATATATGCTTGGGGAATACAGCCATAAAGCCTTGATTGACCTCCAGCAGCACCCTTCATGACCAATATCGTGTGATGAGTGAAGAGCCAAGCTTGTAATTAATGGCATTGAGCTCAGAGCCTGTCAATCATGGCTTGACTAACTAGGAACTCCCCAATTACAACGTTACGAGCATGTTCAAGGAGGTTGAACATGTTTACTGAAGCAAATGGACCATCCTCAAGGTTGCAATCTGTCCTCTCAAGGAAATTCATAATCACTGGGTCTGCCTCAATCTCTTTTCGTTGGGGTCGGATCCTGTGAGACGATACTCACTCCTTTAACCCTGGGATCTGGGCCCTAGAGCAAGGGAAAGCAAATAATAGGCTAAAACTAATGTGAGACTGTGCTCTCTAAATCCTCACCCTGGGCTATGGGTGGCAAATAGAGCAATGGCCTAAATACCAATCCTGAAAGTGAAAAAGGGCAAAAAGGAGATGTCTAGGGGTCACTAGACAGGACAGTGTATTTGGAGTCTTAAGAAGCCCAAGAAACACAAAGAAACTCTCTTACTACACACAAAGAGAAGACTCTCACACTCAGACCAAAGGCAACTGTGAAAAGGTGGCACACCAGCAAAGAATGTGCAGGGTTCTCTGGTCCATGACACAGAGTGGGCCTAATGGGAGGCAAAAGCCAAAGCCAAAGGGGACTGGGAAATCCGGGTAACAATGCTGGAGGTGCAAGATGCAGCAAGCTCCAGGGAGCGGCACTAAGTGCAGCACTCCAATCCAACTGAAGAAGACAAGAGAGTGGGGAGGAAAGTGGCCAGACCCCAGTCTGTTGGAGCCACCACCATGGAGCAAGGCTCCCTCTCTGTCAAAGACAAGCCCTAAGTTGGAGGGGGTTGGACACAAAGGGCAAACACAAGGAACAGTTAGTGTGCAGAGGTGTCTGTTGAATTAAATCAGAACTGTTTTCCACTTAACAGAACCAGACACAACTTGTCTCACTCCAAGGAGAAGTTCCAACTCAATCCAAGGAGGGGGCACACAGGGGTGGGAGACAGTGGGACTCTTCTTACTTCATCCTACTAGGACACAGACATCTGCTTCACCAAGCCAGAGGAATTCCCTATCTTAGAAGCAAGGAAGGTTAACACCCACTCCCTCACCCAAATGTGGCACCATGACATCACAGGCATTAATCTGAGAGAAAGAGGGTCTGAACCCAGTGAAGACCAGGCCCACCAGAGGCCACAGGAGCCAACAACCAGGGAGGAGGGGGCATACCTGAGAGACCATTCCTGCAGCAGTACCTGACCAGACAGCTCATTCATATCCCCTTGAGAGACCTGGATTTGACTAGATGTATTGACAGGAACCTAGAGGCACCACCACAGATTTACCCTCCATCCTTCCATCACCAAGTGGCTCCTACCCAGTCCAACCTAAGCAGCATGCAGAATTGGTGAGGTGCACTGGGGCTTGAACCCAGCACACTGCCATCATGGCCAAGAGGACTTCAACCTCCTGTCACACACCAGGGGACTGCCACCCCCAGCTCTACATACAGTCAGGAAGAAAGGGGCAGGCAAGGGACTTCAGGCACAGTTCTCACAGTCAACAAGATGGGGGGCAGCTGCTTAAATAGGAAAGGGTTGGAATCAGCAGGGTGAAGGAAGAAGGAAGGGAAAAGAGGGGAAAACATATACAAAAGAACAAAACAATAAATAAAACAGCAAAGAAGAGAGAGGAGGAGTGAGTCACCAAACAATGGGGCTGAGCCATCAAACAAGGAAGACAGCTCAGAGAATCATGGGGCATTTCTTGGCATCAGCTGCCAAGAAAGATGGAGGAGATGGAGAGAGCTGGTTGGTGCAAAGAGGAAGACAGTCACTCTCAGCCACACAAGAAAGAAAAGACACAGACAGAGACAAACAAGGAATAAATAAAAGAGAAAACAGGAAAAACAGGAAAAACAGGATAAATTACTAATTGGAAAAATAAGTAAAAATCACCAATGAATAGATAAAGAAAAACCCTGTGATCTCATACCCTTTTATGAGGTATTACATCATGGTAGCAGGTGGTAGGGCTTGTTAGCTCTGCCATCATCTTGTTAACTCAGTACATCTGGGCTTAGCACTCCTCCCACAGAAGTGTTTCAGTCCTAAGTCATTTCCAAAAGTGAGGGGCCATTGGCCAGGCGTAGTAGGACTTTGCATTTCTGCCCAGTCTGTCAACTAGCATGTCTCGAACTTGGCACCTTCCCAATTGAAGGGAGCACTCTAACCACTGAGCAAGAGAACCTTGTATCAGCAATTAGAATCAAGACTGAGTCTTTCTGTCTGCAACATCGCCAATAATAAGTAATAATAGTAGAGCTCAGAGGCAGACATACAGAGCCAGTCAAAGGCCGTATGGAAACCCAATAAATAATAAGAGAGTAGGAATCCAAGCCTAGTCACGTTTTGCCAGCAAAACGCGGGTCGAGATGGGGTGGTAATCCTCACAATTACCAGTTAAAAAGTGGGTATACACTTAATTTATTTGAGGTCACAGGCTCGACAGCCTGTCGTCCTCACACTAACTTTATTGGGCTGTTGTCTGGAGGGTGTTTCAACCCTACTACTTGGCTAGTCCACGAAGTATCCCTACTGATCTGTCTAACAGGGGTCTCAAACACAAAGAATGAACATTCAGAGGGACAATCCTCTGAAGGATCGGTGTGGGAGCACCGATTACTCGTGTGGCTGCGGGCCAGTGCAAGGGGAATCAGAAGCGCACTCCCAGGGGTGCAACACAACTGCAGAATAAAGAGCGAGAAGAGGGAAATGGGGGTTTTTATCTCAGGAACCTAATCTCAAATACAACAGGAGCAGTTAATTGCAACAGGACAGACAGGGTGCGACCTAGCGCCCCTTGTTGCAGACAGTGCTGCGGGAGCCCTCGTTGTTGCCAGCGGGGGAGAGAGAAGGGAGTCAACTATGTAGGGGTCAGAAGGTCACTAGCAGGGAACTCGCATGCGGAAACACCTGCGATCATACACGCACACCACCAGGCTGCGTCAGCGTGATCACTCGACCAACAGGCTTTTTTGCATCGCACTTGTACTCACACATCTCACTCTCACAGCAATAGGACCGAGGCAGGCACTCATAGATTGAACTCTCAGGTGTTGGGGTCCGTGCTACCAGCCACCAACACCCTCACAAGGTCGACGATACAATCACCGTCTCCTCTGCAGGGGGTGAGCGCCTGTGATCCTCACTCCAACACAGAGCCAGCAGCGTCACATAGTCGTTGGTGGGGCCAGCTGCATTCCCCACCCACAGCCCCTTAAGAGGAGCTCCCAAAGGGATCATGTACTCACCTGGGTGTGTACCACCTCACTACCCTCACCTCTGTGAGCCAGATGGATTTGAAGGGACTCTGTATTGGTGCCAAAGGACAGAAATCAGATTGAAGAAAAAAGGAAAAAGAGAAATGGCCCAAAAACAGAGAGAGAGAACACTGACAAGTCAACCCCCCTGACTTGGAGCATCCACCACAAATGCTCTAAGTCCCCCCAACCCTATACGTGTATGTACAAGTGCCAAAAATAAATAATAAATTAGGCAGGCTTGGGATATGGCCTGTCAGGTACCCCATCCCTAGGTGGTCAGGCAGTCTCTGTTTGTCACACCCCTCACAAGAGCCTAGCTGGGAAAGCATGGGGGGTCTCGGTATCTGTTGCTCAAGAGCCCAGGGTTCAAGTCACGACGCCAGCTGTTGAAGGCAGCAAGAAAGAGTACAGTCTTGAATCACAAGGAGTGGTACGGTGGAGGTGCCTGACAACCCTGTAAGTCTGTAGTGCATGGGTGGGTTTGCTGAGGTGATACCTGGACGTAGCTCTTTCTCTTCCCGTCGGCCCCTTCAGGGCCAGAACAGTATACAAAAAAAAAGTCTCTGTTAGTCACCAAAAAAGAAAATATGTTGAGAAAACCCTGGTGCAACAGAAACTGTAAAGACAAAAGTAGTAAAAGCAGGCCAAATAATAAAGACGGGTTAGCCGCAAATACACTTTGATAGCACCTTGGAAACTAAAGAACCAGGAATAATAATAGGGTCCTGATCCTTGTGGTTTTATGACAGGTACGCTTGTTTTTGCGAATAAAATCCCTTGACTTTATCACTGAGACCTCGGTGTAGTCTCAGAATCCAATCATCCATGATTGTTTGGCACTGGGTGACGGCGCTCCACCTTGGTTCTGATCAAGACTTCTTGGAGCAGCTGTGGAATTTCGATATTCGCAAGAGGCCTAGACCGTTCATACTGGTACCTGGGCCGTCTCTCCTCAACCCGGGTCCATCAGCATACTTGCCCAGCTCTGACAGACGAGCATCGCGACCATGAGGGGTTTGGTGCAGTATCAAGGTCCATAAGATCTTTCGGTATACAACCCTGCTCCAAAACTGGCCCTTTCTCTCAAGAGTGACCGGCTGGAGGAAACTCGTCGATTTCCCTTTATCTCGGGGTGCTGGAGTAGCTGCCCGAGGTACTTGAGTAACTGGAGTTGGAGGGATGGGAGTAATCGGGCGAGGGGCAGGCGGGAGAACTTCATTCGCTTTGCCTGATCACTTGGCTCTTCCTCCTCCTCGCGACCTCACTTGGCCGCAAATACTGCTTGTTTGGCAACAAGACTGAAAGGGATGGAGTTCCCCACTGTCTCTCAAAGATTTTGCCAAGTCTCAATCATAGTGGTAGGAGAGACTGGGGTCTTCTGAAAAAAATCTGCCATTGTTGAGATTTGAGCCAAGGAAACCAGCTTCCTATCACGATGGCGGCCTCGTTGCTGCTGCTGATGCGACTTACACAAAGTCGGGTAAGCCGAAAGGCCAAATCTGAATCCAACGAAAAGAGTTAGGTGAAGAAGGCAGTGATTCTAGCTTTGCTTTCCTAGGCTACGCCAGCAAGGACAATGCAATTAGAATCACACTCAATGGGTTCAGAAAAATATTGAACCAGGGCAGCTCACAGCAGCTCCAGGTCAGCTGACTGTGTCTGAACCAATGTTGAACCAGAGACTGGTTGATTTGAAATGCCCCTGATGATTTCAAATCATCGATCCTCTGTGGGAAGACTGGTCACTGCACACAGACCTCTGGACAGACTTGGTTGATTTGAAATGCTCCTGAAGATTTCAAATCACCCTCCCTCTGTGGGAAGGGGTTTACAACACCTCCCCAGAGCAAAGTCCTGTCTGAAGCACTTTACAACTTGTTCAGATAGGCAAAACAGGAAAACTGGCCAACTCCCTGCAGGAGTATAAACTGGGCAGAGGTTTCTTATTGAAAAAAAAGACACACTCTCACTCCAATTTGCCAGTCCCTGTCTAAAGCAAGCTCTCTTTACCCACTTGCCCTTGGTCGCTTGCTATGCTTGCTCCTGTCAGGAACAGGGCAGGACAGGACAAGGCAGACAAGGAACTGAGAGGAGTGATGATTGTATTGGAAACAATAATTCACTTGAGGGATGGGACAGGTCCCCCATTCCCCTTTCTTTTAAGAGTCTTCCTTGTCAAGACTCAAAGAAAGTTCCAGAAAGAGCAATTAGTAATGTTAGGCGGAACTGACTGGTTAGCAGCAAGATGCTCAAGCAGATAATATAGGAGAGGTTTTTACCCTGTGTCAGTCACGCTTGCCTAGCAACTATTACAGCATGCATATCATCATTATGTATCAATTTCATAACAGAGTTTTTTCTCTTTCTCTCCAAGTTGGGGAGAAGGACCACCCACAAATACACATCTCCACTTCATTCACTCGTTCCACTCACTCACTCAGAGTAGACTGTTTGCAAGTAATACAATTATACCAATGATACCAATGACAACAAGAAAAGTCAAGAAAGCAAAGAAGGTTCCAGAAGGTTCCACAAGGTTCCACGAAGGAATGTTCCAGAAGGTTCCAGAGGTTTCCAGAGGGTGATTCATAACAGCTCCTTTGTACAAGTTCTCAATTCAAGCCTTGGTTCCTCGACCCTTCCACCTTCTTGCGATGCTACCTCCACTCACGACGTCGCCTTCTACACTGCAATTTCAACAGCCATGACCGAATCAAGGTTCTTGGGTTTCCCCCAAATCGACTTGTGGAAATAACAATCCTATGAGGCTACACTGAGGTCTCAGTGATAAAGTTTTGGGATTTTATTCGCAAAAACAAGCATACCTGTCATAAAACCACAAGGATCAGGACCCCTATTATGATTCCCAGTTCTTTGGTTTCCAACGAGTTATCAAAATATGTTTGCAGCTAACCCGTCTTTATTGTTGGGCCAGCTTTTTTTTTTTTTACTACTTTTGTCTTGACAGTTTCTGTTGCACCAGGGTTTCTTTTGTTTTCTCAACATATTTTCTTTTTCAGTGACTAATGGAGACTGCCTGACCGCCTAGGGATGGGGTGCCTGACAGGCCATATCCCAAGCCTGCCTAATTTATTATTTATTTTTGGCACTTGTACATACACATATAGGGTTGGGGGGACTTCAAGCATTTGTGGTGGATGCTCCAAGTCAGGGGGGTTGACTTGTCAATTTTCTCTCTCTCTGTTTTTGGGCCATTTCTCTTTTTCCTCTTTTCTTCAATCTGATTTCTGTCCTTTGGCACCAATACAGAGTCCCTTCAAATCCATCTGGCTCACAGAGGTGAGGGTAGCGAGAGATGGTACATACCCAGGTGTGTATATGGTCCCTTAGTGGGGCTCCTCTTAAGGGGCCTTGGGGGGGGAATTGTTATGAATCACCCTCTGGAAAACTCTGGAACCTTCTAGAACATTCCTTCATGGAACCTTCTGGAACCTTCTGGAACATTCTAGAACATTCCTTCATGGAACCTTTTGGAACCTTCTGGAACCTTCTTTGCTTTCCTGACTTGTCTTGTTGTCATTGGTATCATTGGTATCATTGTATTACTAATTGCTCTTTCTGGAACTTTCTTTGAGTCTTGACAAGGAAGACTCTCAAAAGGTATAAAAGGGGGATGGGGGACCTGTCCCATCCCTCAAGTGAATTATTGTTTCCAATACAATCATCACTCCTCTCAGTTCCTTGTCTGCCTTGCCCTGTCCTGCCATGTTCCTGACAGGAATGCAGCTGGTCCCGCCAGCGACTGTGTGACATTGCCAGCTCTGTGTTGGAGCGACGATCCCCAGCGCTTGCCCACTGCGACAACAATGGTGGTGGTGGCGACAACAACGGCATTGTCATCCCCAACCTTCCTGTCCCTGCGAGGGTGCCGGGGGCAGCACAGAGCGCTGCCACCAACACCTGAGAGTTCGATCTACAAGTGACTGCCTTGATCGTATTGCTGTGAGGTGAGATGTGTGAGTACGAGTGCGATGCAATAAAGCCTGTTGGGGGAGTGATTGCTCCAACGCAGCCTGGCAGGGTGTGGGTACAATTGCAGGTGTGTCTGCTTGCAAGTTCCCTGCTGGCGACCTTCCAAGCCCTTCATAGTTGGCTCCATTCTCTCTCTCCCCCTCATCGCTGGCAACTGTTAGGAATCACCCTCTGGAAACCTCTGGAACCTTCTAGAACATTCCTTCATGGAACCTTGTGGAACCTTCTGGAACCTTCTTGGCTTTCCTGACCTGTCTTGTTGTCATTGCCATCATTGGTATCATTGTATTACTAATTGCTCTTTCTGGAACTTTCTTTGAGTCTTGACAAGGAAGACTCTCAAAAGGTATAAAGGGGGATGGGGGACCAGTCCCATCCCTCAAGTGAATTATTGTTTCCAATGCAATCATCACTCCTCTCAGTTCCTTGTCTGCCTTGTCCTGTCCTGCCCTGTTCCTGAGAGCAACGACGAGGGGCACTAGGTCACGCCCTATCCGTCCTGTTGCTGTTCCCTCACTCTAGGGCCCAGATCCCGTGGTCAAAGGAGTGAGTATCGTCTCACAATCCCACTCGACAATTTTTCCCAGTGCCATATCTCGCAGGGAGTGAAGAGAGGCTCTGACACTAGTTCCTCGACGATGGCATTGATGGACACTTCCTTGACATCCGATTCCTCTCTGGCGGAATCTCTGTCATCAACTCTAAATGCGAAAGCTCGAATTGGTGATGTTTGAGCCACTGACTTGCAGACGACATCCCTAGCTGCTTACCCATAAGAATAGAAAATCTTTTTCCCAGATCGAGTTGCTAGGAATTGCTTTCCTGACTCGTCTTCGCCAATTGACACATCAAGTTCAGCATCGATATCAGCTTTGAGGCCAGGACACTTGGTAAAGTGGGTGTGGGAAACACCCTTGCCAGATAAATTACAGTAGTGACACTTCACCGTTCCTGACAGTCTATCACACGAAGGTGAGTGCTGCTCATTACTGAGCTTCGCTTTCTTCTCGATCTCCGCATTGCACTTACCATTCATATGGATATGCATATGAACCGCATGAGGAGAACCCCTGTAATCTCGGGGCAACCAGTCAGCACCCTTCGTCAGCAAGAGTGTAAGTTTCTGGAGTTTGTCAGCTACCCCTCAAGAACATCGTCCTCGAGAGAGTCCTTCTTGGAGGGGAGCGGCTTCAATGGCACCTTCGAAGGGCTCGACAGGGCCGACTTTGAGAGGTGGATCGGAACTTTTTCTCTCTTTTTCCTCTTTGAGCGCCACCAGCCTCACTCGACGAGGATTCACTTTCCTCCAAATCTGAGGAACTGGAGGACTCTTCCGACTCTGACTCCTCCAACTCTGAATCAGAGTTTGCTTGAGAGCGGTGATGGCGGCGGTGCTTGCGCTTTGGAGCGCCATGCTTGATGTTTCAAATATGTTTGCGTTGCCTTTGAATACCTGCAACAAAATCCAGCAGGAAATCGTAGTCATCCGAGAGTGCTTTCATGTCCTTATCCCAAAACTCGTTATGCACGAGCTTTTGGTCTTGCTTTGTTAGTCCCTCCATGAATGTCTTTATGAGGGCACTACTGTCCCGGCGGTGAGCACGTTCCTCAGGAAGGCGGGCAACCAAGGCGTTATACTCATACATATATGCCTCGATGGCTGGGGTACATGGCTTCCTCTTTAGTAATCTCCTGTGCTGAAGGTCGGGCCTTCCTTTTCCTCTCCAAATTGGATTGGAGTTTCTTATTCGCTTTGGTTAAGTCGTGCTTGATGCATCGAAGACCTTCTTTGTCAACGTCATACTCAACTGCATCCTCCTTTTCTTTGAGGAGGCTCTCAACTTTGTCGCGAAGCGAATCCTCAACTGGATCCACTTTCTCTGCCTCCTCATCGTCCCTCTCCTTCTGCCTAGCTCTCCAATAGGCCTTCCACTCATGACTAACAGTGGAGGAAAGGTTTCCAAGGATTTTCCTGCCTCGTTCAGTGGAGAGATTGGCTCCTTCGCGATTAGGGAATTTCTCCATTTTCTCAAGCCATTCGGACAGACCATTCCCATTAAACTCGGGTGGTTCACAAGATCTCGTGGTCTTTGACAAAAAATGCTTCGAGCTTGTTTTATGTCATGATGATGACAGGTTTGTTGTTGGTGAAGTGTAAACCAATGAACGCCAACCACAGGTCCGAAGGTAGCGACACTGTGAACAGATTTTCCTGCCACTGGTGAAACATGTGTCCTACACAGCAAGGCCTCGCAAGGCACCCTCTTCACAGGTGAGGGGGTTGTTCTTGTTCTGTCTTTGGTCAGCTGTCCGTTCAGTCCAAGTGGAGTAGGCAGCCCTTGCTCAAGAGGGTTAAACCGCCCACCGCAGGACACACGACACACGAGGCCTCCCCTTGCACTGATTTTGCAAGTGACAAAGCTACTCCCACCTATGGCCGTTCAGCAGCGAGTAGAATGTCAGCCCTCAACAGCAATCAGTCCCACTTACACATGAAGAAAAAGGGAGGGTAGGACACGTACAAATAAGGAGAGAGAGGGAAAATGAAAAGGCAGGGTGAAAGGTTGGATCCTGATATAGAAAGAGACCATTGAGCAAGGTTTACGCTACTCCGCCCCTAGTTGGACAGCACAAACCACAGAAATGAACCAAAGGACACTGACTAATGCAGCTGAATACCCAGAACCTTAATAACCGTCATAGTAAATGTCAGGCAGGAAGACGAAGACATCCTGAATGCTGGAAAATATCTTCAAAGAAAAAAGAAGTCCTCAAAAGTTAAAAACCTCTCATAAGGATAAGGGAGAAGAGAGAGAGGGGAAGTGGTGCTGCACAAGCGGCCGAAGGCCGCGAGTGTAGCGCGCGAAATTGTCGAATAATGTCGGAGCTCCAATTGCCGGCGACGAAGTCGCGGCAATACGAAATTGCGGCCGAACGCCGCGCCGCCAACACCAGTATAAGCAATTTTACGGCGAAGTGTCAGAGTGGTGGCCAGAACCAATCGAAGGCAAAGATTGTTTCCTTCTGCGTGAATCTTGCAAACTGCCCAAAGAGAGTAAGTCAGAGAGGATCAGTCCATTTCCGATCTTTCCTGCTACTTTGTAAGATTTCAGCAAAAAAAAAAAAAAAAAAAAACAGATCTACCAATGCCCTCACTGTTCAAAGTTTGCCAATAAAAATATGCAAAGCTGAGAAAGTTTTCGGTACTAGGCTTCTGTGAGGGATGCAGAGGTTCTTTTGGGAGTGTCGTGAAATTATTGTCCGCCTCCTTCAACCTCCCCTCCAAGGTGCGTAAATGAATCCAGGAAGAAACAAGGAGACCCATCAAGGATCGTCGAAAGTCCCACTTCGGTTATTCTATCGCGCAACCAACACTTGCGGATACTGCAGGGGGTTATACTTGCGCTCGCTCGCCCGATTTTTTGCTCCAATGTCATTTCAGATGAAAAACTGGGTGGACAAGTGTTTTTTTTTTTTTTTTTTTTTTTTTTTTTTTTTTTGGGGTCAGACTGATTGAGTGCTCGTCGTTTTATTATAATGCGAATGTGCGCGACAACTCTCGGAAATAAACCCGCAGGGGCGGCTGCTCAAATGGAAAAAGCCGGAGGGAGAGAGAGAGAGAGAAAGAGAGAGAGTGTGTGTGTGGGTGTGGGCGTGTATGAGCGAGTCCGTTCCTTCTCGGTCTTTTTTGGGATGAAGAGAATGTGCGGAGGGGTGGCTCTTCACGCTCGGCGATTTCGCCAAAGTCCCGCAGAGCTCCAATCCCACCCTCTCGGCCACCAACCACGAACCACACAAATAAATAACACCCTCTTTCCCTCGGTTCTCTCCTCACAACAGCGAATTTCCCCGCTCGTGCAGCACCCCCAGCCCACCACCACCCGCCCACCCACAACAAACCCACCGATGACCTTCACTGCTCCGCCGACGCTCCCACCGCCGCCGCATCCCGCTCCCGCAGCGCGGCCTCGAGCGCCGCCACCCGTCGCGAGAGCCGCGCCACCGCCCGCCGCACGCGCCGGTCGACCAGCGCGCCGAGCGTGCGCGCGAGGGCATCGCCGTCGTCGTCGTCGTCGTCGCTGCCGCTGTCCAGCGAGCATGACGGCGACGGCGATGCCCGCCAGTCGTGAGGGCGGCGCTGGGCGGCGGAGGCGGCGGCGGCGGCGGTATCTCTGTCGCGACAGGTGCAGCGGCACCGACATCGACGGAGGCGGGGATCGCCGTCGCCGTCGCTATCGTCGTCGTCGTCGTCGTCTGCACGGTCGCTCCCCGCGTAACGGTCGGGGTGCGGCGTGGCGGAGCGGAGGCGGACACGCTTCGCCGGCGGCCGTCGCGCCTGCAGACGCTCGCGCGCGTCGCTGCATCGTATCAGCTGTCCGTCGCCGCCGCCGCCGGAACTGCTCGCATCACCAGCACCCACCGATGCCGACACCCTCCGCGGCCGCCGCGGGCCGCGCGCCGCCGCCGCGGCTGCCACAGACCCAGCGCCGGCGCGCGGCGGCGGCGTCGCGCACAGCACCGGCGAGAACGACGGGGCTGGAGCTGCAGCTGCAGCTGCCGCTACCAAGGCGGCGCCTGCGGCGCCGGCGGGCGCGGCGACGGTCGACAGCGAAGGCTGCAGCGGCAGCGCCGGCACGTCGTCGAAATCGAGCTCCTCCTGGCTGTCGATCGCCCCGCCGCCGACGCCGCCGGCGCACCCGTACCCCGCCGGCGGGCTCGGCAGCGCGTGGCGCGGCTGCAGTTGTGGCGGCGGCGGCGGCGGTGTGGGTGGCGCTAGGAGGCCGAGCGGGGCGAGGGGCGGGCCGCTCGTGACGGCGCCGCCGCCGCCACTCGTCGCCGTCGAAACGGTCGTCGCCGGCGCGGCCGCAGCCGAGGCGCCGGACGAAGCGCGGCGGCGCGCACCCCCCGCGGCGGCGGCGGCGGTGGTGCCTTCGAGCACGTCAAAGGCGGTCGACGTCCATCGCGGCGGCGAGCGCAGGCGGCACGCGAGCGGCGAAGACGGTCGCGGCGGTGGCGGCGGTGGCGGCCCCGGGGGCGGTGTGGGCGCGGTCTCTGTTGCTGTGCAATGAGGCGTTCGCGGCGGCAGCGTGTTGACGGGGCGGAGTTGCGGCGGCAGCCGGAGTGGTGGTGGCGGTGCGTGCGGAGGTGGCGACGGGGACGACGGCTGGCCGCGGTCTGCGTGGTGGTGGTGCGGAAGATGCTGCTGCTGCTGCTGCCGCGGTTTCGGCGGTGGATCGGCTCGTGCGGGTGGTGGTGCGCGCATTGGCGGGGTCAGCGGACGCGGCAGCTTCACGACCACTCGCCGCGGGGTCGTCGTGCCGGCCGTGGCCGTCCTGGCCGTCGTCTGTGCTGGCGTCGTCGTGGGTGCGATCGCTGTCGCCGCCGTCGCCGCCCTGGCCGTCGCAAGAGTGAGCGGCTGCACTCGCCGTTGCAGGCTGCCGGGTCTTTTTGCCGCCCTCGCGGACACCGCCGACGTCGCGACGGACACAGAGCCACGCCCCGCCCGACCGGCGCCTCGTACGCCGCCGCCGCCGACGCCGCCGCGTCTCTTGTATGTTTTAATGGCCGGCTGTCGAGGTGCGGCAAACAGCGGCAGGTTCGGGAACTCGAGGGACAAGTCGTGGAGCGGCCGCGAGGACGTCGTGTGACTTGGCCCGGTGGCGGCAGCTTGCCGCGGCGGCTCATGGCGCGGGCGTGGTTGCTGTCCGTGTCCGCTCTGCCAGTTTTCGACCTGCACTTGGAGCTGCTGGTGCGTCAAGGGTCGGGGAAGGAGGCAATCGGCGGGCTGCTGGAATCCCGAGTAGGGGCCAGCGCGGCTCGCGCGCTGCGACGGCGAGCGGAGCAAAGAGTCGGGCAGGTCGCCGTTAGGATCGTCATCGTCGTCGTCGCCGTCGACTTCCCAGCGTCGCCGTTTGCAAGAGCCGCGAGCGGTTTGGATGACAAGCGGTCGTTCAGGGTGGATGGACGCGGCGCGCACGTCGGGGGCGGGGCGAGCCAGTGCGGGGTGAACGGTGGTGGCGGCGGCGGCACGGCCGGGTTTGGCGGTGGAGACTGGCGGCGTTACGAGAGGGTCGGCGGGACGGCGGGAGGTCATCGCGGCGGTCCGCTTTACGCTGACGGCTGGCAGCGGTGGCGGCCCGCACGCGATGGGAGTAGTCGCAAGGGCGATCGCCGCCAGGACACCGCCGTTGATGGCGGTAGTAGCAGCGGCGGCGGCAGCGGTGGCGTCGTTGCCATCGTGGACCGCAGGGGCCACCAAGGTCGACGACGACGGCGCCCACGCTCTAGTGGGGAGCATTGTGGAGCCGGGCTGTGTTGGTGCAGAGACCGCAGCAGACAGGAGGATTGTTGGCTTTAGCGAAGTGAGGCTCTTTGCGGCGAGTGCTGGCGAGCTGCTCTTGCTTGCTGGAGGGTTAGGGTGAAGGGCGAGGTTGGGGGTCGCGCCAGAGTCGCCCGCCGCCGCGTTGTTCGGGCACGAAAGCACTCGGGCAGGCAGCCAGGCAGGCAGGGTACCCGCGGGTACTACCCGCACACTCGCGCGTTCGCTATTCGCTCGGATCGTCGCTCGTTCGGATCGCTCGGATCGTTGGGATCGTTCGTTTGTTGTGTTCGATCTGGAAGGGCAATGGCCGATAACTGACAAGGAAGAGAGGTCTGTTTCGGACGCGTCCGAACTCTAATGGGATGTATTAATAACAAGGCCGCACACACACACTCACACAGCGCGCAGTGAATTGATGATGGTGACATTCACATCGCGTTGCTCGAAAGAACACGAAACGCCAAGAATAACAACAATTCCATTCGCGTTTTTAATGCTTATTAGTGAACGAAACGTTGATTCTCGAAGGGGGAAGCGGGCAATTGCATCGCTCTCCCCCACCTCCTTCCTGTCTCGCTCACCAAACGGCCTTTCTCTGGTGGTCCTAACCAGCCTGGTCTGACGGTCGACGGTGGTGGTGGTGACCCCGCCTGCCCGTGCCTGCTGAATATGCTTGTTTACTGGTAGTTGGCACAACTGCTTGCTTGCTGGTTACGCCAGGCGCGAGGGGAGGAACCGACAACGTGGAGTGTCGAGGGAATAAAAAAAAGAGAAGAAAAACGAAAGAAAGAAAGAAGCTGGGCAATTCGTTGATCCACTCTCCTTTCCTTTTTTTTTTTTTTTTTTTCTTTTTTTTTTTGGTTCCCCCCCTTCCCGATTTTCTACGCGAAGTAGGATATTGGAGCTTACAGTGAATTTCATATTCCTTGAGATTTTTGGGCTGAAAAAAAAATGTTTCAGAGGGACCAAAAAAAAGTTTTCGATTGGGGGTTGGTCGGTCTCCATTTAGGGGTGGTCCGTCTCCAATGGTGAAAAGTTTTTTTTTGCCCTCCACCAAACTTTTTTTTGCTGCCTCAAAATCTCAAGGTATATGAAATTGACAGTAA
This sequence comes from Zopfochytrium polystomum, assembly GCA_025765615.1. NCBI lineage: Eukaryota > Fungi > Chytridiomycota > Chytridiomycetes > Chytridiales > Chytridiaceae > Zopfochytrium > Zopfochytrium polystomum. The sequence goes on from JAIVFJ010000151.1 coordinate 99,388, forward strand.
TATCAATAAGTTGTATAAATATTTAGTTATGGCTCAAACCGCGGGGAGGCCGGGTTCGTTTCGTCGCTCCGGGGAGAAAATTCAACTTCCGGCGCCATTGTTCACAGAAGGCGGGGTTTTTTGTTTTGTTTTGTTTTTATTTCTCCTTTCGTTTTCTTCCAGCTGTTTTTGTTTGCTCTTTTCTTGTTTCCCAGCCGCGCGGATTTGAAAGAGAGACACAAAAGAGGAAGAAGGCTGGGACAGAGTGGGAAAGAGAGTGGGACAAACAGAGAGAGATAGACAGAAAGACAGACAGACAGACAGAACGGGGGATATGGCGGACAGACACAAATGTAATCGCATGCGCCAAAACGGAATGTGTGTTTGCCCACTTCGTGATTTCGCGCGTGATTCTGTGTGTGTGTTGTGTGTGTGTGTGTGTGTCTGTGTGTGGGTTCCTCCCCTCTCTCTCTCTCTCTCTCTCTCTCTCTCTCTCTCTCTCTCTCTCGGTTGTACTCATTGTTTCTCCACCAATTTTCTTTTCTTAGTAGTACCATTCAGCCTGCAAGGAACAGAAGATGGGGGGGAAAGGTGTTCAAGACATGATTATAAACTGGGAAAGTGGGAAATGCGAGGTAATTGTCGAGAGAATGGGTCTGTTAGGAGAGAGAGTGTGTGTGTGGGTACCACACATACAGAAGAGAGAGAGAGAGAGAGTCAAGCAAAGTACTGTTGTTATTGTTGTTGTTGCTGTTGTCGCATCATGCGGCTGGTAAATATCTTTCTTGAAATTAGCTTGTACTTGCTTGTTTTCCATGAATATTAATATCGCTCTGCTCCCTCAACTTTTCGCTCCATTCCGTTGTTCCTTCCATTTTCGGGTCCTGCGGGCTGACGCGCTGTCAAACAAACAAGAATTGAAAACGTTGAGCCAGTCATTTCGGGGCCTCCCGCTGTCCAAGTACTTTGTTGGAATTACATTCACAAATTAATAAAGGCGAAGGTGTTGTTTTTCGTTATGCAGTCGCTTCACTCGTTCGCTGTTTTTTTTTTTTTTTTTTCGTGTCTTGCCGACGCAACCTGCCTTTTACAGCAAGCTCAACCCTGCCCCTCTGTCTGTCTGTCAGTCTCTAGATGCGACCAATGGTTGTCGGGCAAACCCACCCTTGTTCGCAATGGACCTCCAATTCCGGCGCCCTGTTGGTGGCAATAGGAACCGATGAAAAATGTTGAAAGTTTTATTTATTTTAGCGGGGAAAGGAAAGGAGACCCATCCGCAGAGAGATATTAATGTTAATACTTTTGTATTTGTTTAGAAGGGAGACAGAGCGCAGACACAATATGCTGTCTCCGCCTGCTGCACCAAAAATCAAGAAAAAAAAAAAAAGTCGCGAAAGAGGGCTGAGCACCCGCCCAAACACAACCAACCAACCAACAACATGAGCCATCGCCTCTGTCGCTGTCCCTGTCCTTCCCACACTCACACTGCTCTCTCTCTCTCTCTCTCTCTCTCTTTGCTGACTGTCGACGCATTCCATAAATACCCACGCCCTTCCCCCCAGCCAGCCCACCAGTCACACACACACACACACACACACACACATACACACACACACGCCGCAGGCGCAGAATCCAAAGAAAGCAAAACAAACAACAACCCTCCCCCACCAGCTGCCTCAGCCCGGCGCCCCCTCGCGCGTGGCTCCCCTCCCTCCCTCCCTCTCTCGCTCGCTCTCTCTGTCCATCAACCACACACACACTTTTCACACACTCACAAACACACACAAAGCCATCAACCATGCGATCCCCGTCCGCCCTCTCCCGCCTCCACCGCCTCGCCGTCGCCTGCCTCGCCGCAGCACTCCTCCTGGCCCTCGTCGCCGCATCCTCCGTATCGGCCGCCGCCGCAACCCCGGCCGCCCCCGCCGTCGCCCCGGCGAAGCCCGCCACCCCCGCGAAGCCCGCCGCCGCCGCCGCTGCAGCCCCCGTCGACCCGAAGAAGGCCGCAGCCGCCGTCGACCCGAAGAAGCCTGCCACCGCGTCCGCCACCGCTGCCGACAAGGACAAGGACAAGGACAAGGACAAGACGAAGGCCGCCGACAAGCCCGCGGCCGACAAGGACAAGGACGACGAGGCGGACGACCGCGCGGCGAAGCGCGCCGAGCGCAAAATGAAGCGGCTGCAGAGTATGCTGGAGAGGGAGAAGAAGAAGGCCGAGACTGTCAAGAAGCGCAAGGAGGAGCGCGCGGCGGCAAAGAAGACGACGACCGCCGCACCGGCGGCGAAGAAGGACGAGAAGAAACCGGCGACGGCGGCTGCCGTGACGGCGAAGAAGGATGTTGCGAAGAAGGACGAGAAGAAACCGGCGACGGCTGTTGCGAAGAAGGACGAGAAGAAACCGGCGACCGCTGTTGCGAAGAAGGACGAGAAGAAACCGGCGACCGCTGCTGCGAAGAAGGACGAGAAGAAACCGGCGATCGCTGCTGCAAAGAAGGACGAAAAGAAGCCGGCGGCGACGAAGAAGGACGAAAAGAAGGACGACAAGAAGAAGGACGCCGCCAAGGGGACTAACGCGCGGTCGGCGCCCGCGCCGGCGGCGGCGGCGAAGAAGGACGACAAGAAGGCGGCTGCCCTCCCGCCGACCAAGAAGGACGCCGTCGCGCCAAAGGCCCCCGTCACCATCAAGTCGCTCGCGGACCACGTCAAAGACCGCCAGAAGCAGGTTTCGGTGGCCGGCTTCATGGGCGGCAAGGGCGGCCTGCTGGCCGGCATCAACTTGAAAAAGGCCGAGGACGACAAGAAGAAGAAGGACGAGGAGGCCAAGAAGAAGGCCGAGGCCGAAAAGAACAAGAAGCCCGCGACGCCCGCCCGCCCCGGCCAAAGCCGATGACAAGAGCCGCGCCGTGCCGACCAAGCCGGCGGCCGACGACAAGAACAAGAAGCCCGCTGCGCCCGCCGCCGCCGCCGCGGCGAAGACGGCGGCTAAGCCCGCTACCGCATCCGACAAGGACAAGAAGAAGCCGGCCACCGTGCACCACCGCTACAACTCGCGCGGCCGCAACGACCGCGAGGCGCGCCGCGAGAAGCTGGCAAAGGTCGCGACCGCTGCTGGTGCTGCTGGTGGTGCGGCCGACAAGGACAAGAAGAAGGACGCCGCGGGCAAGCCTGCCGCGGCGACGACGGTGACCACGAGCCGGACCGGGGTGGTGAAGGCGGTGCCAAAGACCGCTGCCGCTGCTGCTGCTGTTACTGCTGCAGACAAGAAGGACGCCAAGAAGGACGCCAAGAAGGACGCTGCACCCGCAAAGGACGCCAAGAAGGACGGTACCGTGAAGAAGGGCGAGAAGAAGCGCAACCGTGGATGGATGTCGTTCTTGGACGAGGACGACGAGGAGGACCGCAAGAAGGGCAAGAAGGTGAGCGGCGCGGAGAGGACGGCCAAGGGCATCCACAAGGCGCTGACTCTGATGGAGGACGACGACGAGGAGGAGGAGAAGCCCAAGCCGAAGAAGGGCAAGAAGGTGTAGGGAGGGAGAGAGAGAGAGAGAGAGAGGGGATAGAAGTGATAGGAGTGGGAGAAGAGATTCGATGGGGGGAAGGTGATGTGGTCCTCCTTTGCGATGGTTGGTTTAGTTTTGTTTTTTTGTTTTGTTTTGGGTAGTGTTCTGTCTCAATCCTTGTCCATTTTTTCCCGTTTCTCGTTTTTCTCGTTTTCTTGAATTTCCCCTGACATGTCCGGTTTTTGATTGTTCCATTCCCTCCATTCTCGTTGTTGTTTGGTTTCAAAGCATTTTTCATCCCCAGATCGAAGAAGAAGAGAAACAAGTCTTGTTTTTGTTCAAGAAGTTCTTTTGACACTACAAATAGAGAGAGAGAGAGAGAGGGAGAGAGAGGGAGAGAGATCCATAGTATGCGTAGGTGCCAAACTGCTGGCCTAGCGTGTCCACGCCGAGCTCAGCCAAACCGACAGGAAGTTCTTCGAGCGGGGCAACAAGAGTGTTACTTATCATCCAATGCGCTGGAAACTCAATGGCGGGGGCAACATCAAAAATCACCATTTAAGGCAAAGAAGATACATAGTCAATGGGGGGTGCCGCTCATTTTCACTGTTGAGTGCCCGCGCTGCTTAGTGCTTCATCAAAAAGCCTATTGCGCAAGAGCAAACTGTTGAAATATCTCCAATTTCACTCGTGATTGGTGATGTTACTTAAGCTTTACCATCAAATGTGCACAGCATAAAAGAAGAGTGAGGAATTCATCAAATAGAAGAGCAAGTGAAAAACATTTCAAAAAAGAACTGACAAAATATATGTGGAAACCCCCTTCTCTCAACACTTTCTTCTTGGATGGGGTGCCACCCATCGTCGCCATCCAGATCACCACACGTGTTTTATCGTAGAAAAGTGGTGGTCCCTCTTGAGGCCCTTTGCGTCCACAAAAAAAAAAAAATTACTGAAGATCAAACTGCACTGCCCCCTCACCGACCCCACACATCCACACACGCACGCATCGCACGAAAGAGCACGCACTCATGGACCGGCAGCAGCCGCCGTTCCCGCTGCTGGGCCTCGCCCAGGCGCGCGTGTTGCTAGTACCCGTGCCGCCCATCAAGAAGATCGTCTTCCGCCGCTACGTCGATCTCTTTGCCCAATTCGCCGTCGTCGCCGTGCCAGACGTCGCGCGCGCCGTCGCCCGCGACTCCTCGTCCTCCTCGTCCTCGTCCTTTGCCTCCGCATCCGCATCCGCACAGTTCTACGCGACCTCCTCCTCCTCTTCCTCTTCGTCCGCATCCTCGTCATCGTCTTCTTCGTCCGCGTCGCCCCCCTTTGCATCTTCGTCGCCGCTGGCAATCGCCGGCGGTGGTGGTGGTGCCGCCGGAAGCAGGCCGTCGATGCCCGGCGCTGGAGTCTTCCCCAGTTGAGCCCGCCACCAATGCCCACGCGCAATCCATTCTGACTCGCGGGACGCTTCTCCCAAACCCCTGCCCTTCCCGATCTGCAGAATTCACAGACAGTCTCTTTCACGATGGCCACATGTATCTCAACTTTGTCACAACCTACGACAGAGATCACCAACCTTTGGAAGACTTCCAGCTGGATCGCCAGATCATGGGGGTGCGTTTTTTTCGCGTTTCGGCGCTTGCTTTCTAGCCCAGTACCCCCCTGAGAGCCCCCCTTGTCGTTTTGCCGTCTTTTGCCCTTTGCCTTTTCGAACCCGGATCGTTCTCTTCCTGATATTGACCGATCGCCCTCCGCGCGCTCGCTACTCCGATCTCTCGCTTTGGTCGCAGGTGATTGGTATCGGGCACTGCGAAGAGTACGATCTGTTGAGCGAGGTTCCGCGCCGCTTCCAGCAGATCGCCCAAAAGGTAGGCAGCAAGCCGCGTCAGTCCCCTGAACCCTATGCTCACACCCCTTCCCTACACAGTACCCCCACGTCCCTTGTCAGCAGGTGCTTCGTATTCGAGCCAAACCCACGGCAGGCCATCGACGACATCCGAGGGCTTTACATCGTCCCCCAATGAGGGCCAACTTTCCTTGTACCTCTCTAATCTCATCACCAGTTTTGCGGGGCGATCTCTTGATCGCATTTGGCTCACTGGTGAGTCGGACGCGCCCTTCGTCGTTTTCCATTCGCACCACCAACGTCTTCCACGCCTTTCTGACGGCTGCCGTCTCGCGTACAGGCTTACCAAATTGAACGACGTCCATTAATCCAAGGCCCATCAATGAACATTGGGGTACCCACACGTGCCCAGCACGGTGAACGGCAGCTCAGCTCAGCTCACGTCGTCCCCGATCGCACAGCCGCCCGCAATACACGGGCAGTACGCCGTGCAGTCCTCCGGCTCCCAGGCCGACTCGACGAGCTCTTCGTCTTTCAGCCCGTTCGGCTCCATACTCAACACCGACCGCAACAAGAAGCGAACCCCGGCTCGCGCGCAAAAACTGATTGGAGACCTTTACCTGATGGCCGGCAGGCTGGACAAGGCAATGCATACCTACTTATCGGCGCTTGAGATTCTGAAGCAGACGGCGGACTTTAATTGGCACGGTGCGCTGCTCGAGTCGCACTACGCCGCACTCGCTTTGACGCTGTTGAACAAAGTCGGACTCGGGGTAAGTTTCGAACGGATCGGTGTCTTTTGATTGGCGAATATCTGTTCGGCAATTCACTTATTCTTTCGGGGGCGGGTGGATTGGAGCTAACCTTCATTCATCACCTGAATGCCGACGGCACGAATGATTCCCAACTCTCTCTGACCCAAAGCCAAAAGCGCACGTCATAACATCACCAGTTGACTTGAACACGCCAACGCAGACGCTGTGGTCACCGCCCACACTCGCGTCGGTGCTGTCCTCTGCCACTTCTCCAGCATTGTCGTCTGGCCCTCTTCGCGCCTTTCTATGCGATCTTCCTGACCACTATCGGGAAATTATCAGTCTTTACGACCGCGGTAGCTCCGCCGGCCCTTCTGCACCTGGATTCTGCCCGCTGCTGGCCCCGCAGGCGTGCCTCCGCATGTCCAAGCTGCTCGCGGGACTCTGCAGGTTTGGGTTCACCGGTATCATCACCAACGGAGCTGGAATCCTGCTTCAGCCGCCAGAGCCGCGCGATCGAGGCGGTCCCGGCCCTGGCGCCAACATGGTCGGTGGCATCGCCGGCAGCGCCATGGGCACCGGCGGCGATTACGGTGGGGGCTCCGGAGGGGGCGGCCCCGGTGGCGGTGGGGGAGGAGGCGGCGGCGGCAACCCGAACGACCCACCCACCCACGACCGCATCGTTCTCAACAACGGCGTCGGCGTCAATCGCATCGACGTCGCCTCTTGGCTCTCCCGCGCGCGCGCCTCGGCTTTCTTCGACTACCTGCCCCCCGCAGACCAAATGGACTGCCTCGCCCAGATGGCGGCCGTCTGCGGCTCCATTCAGCTCCGCCGGAAGCACGCCTTCTACCTCCGGCTCCTGTGCCGCAGCGTCGCTGGCACGCTGCGTGCCGGCATCGGAGCCAACGGCGGCGGAGGAACCGGCGGGCTGGCTGGCAGGCAGAACGCGGGCTCCCTCGGCGAGTGGAAGCGCGCGCTGTCCATGGCGTCGCTCGTGTCTATGGCGTCGGAGGCGGGTGATGCGAGCGAGCTCAATGAGATGCGGCTCGACAGCGAGACCGAGTCCGCCACGGGCCGACTCGATAGTCGAAGCAAAGGTCGCGCCACCAACGGCGCGCTGGAGTGCTTGAAGCGGGTGTGCGACGTTGTCGGCGTTCCTTGGAGACGTGAGTACCAGGACCGCTCCTTCGCCCTTCTCCTCACAACACAACCACCATCGAAATTCGAACCTCTCTACCAACCCACTAGCTACAGGAAAGTATGATCGCGCCCATTCGATCCACGGTGGCCACTGGTCGGACGACGAGGACGCATTTTTGGACGAATTCGAGGACGATCAGGACCTCGATGAGCATTCGACGTTTGGAGGGGCCGGCCTCGCTTCTTCTACCGTCGTCGTGGTGAAGCGGAAAGTCCAGATCCCGCGCGTGCGCTTTGGATGGCCCGATCTGCAGGTTGACGTACTTATGGAGTGCATTGCTGTTTCGCAAGCGGTCGACGGTTGGTTATCGCAATGTGGTTTTCTTTCTTTGCCCCTCGATCGCATTGGTGCTGCAGGAATTTACAACTGAGCAAACTCACCGATCGCGAATTCCCCCTTTTTTTTTTCAATATCGTCGAACAATTCGCTGATATCATGCCCAGATATTCGAAATACGCTCTTCTTCTTAGCCTTCTTGCTACGCCGAATGCGGCGAAACCTGCCCCGATCCGAACAACTGGAACTTGCCGACACCCTGCAGGCCGTTGTCCTGCGCTCGCGCGCAATGAGCTCGTACTCTTCGCAGCCCGATGACGTGGCGACATCCCTCAGCGGCGCGCTGGTGCGTGTCGCGCAGACCGGCGGCGTTTCTGCACTGTCAGACTCTTCCGCCAGCGCCGCCACCGGCTCCGGGCTCCCCAGCGTCCCGGTCTTGGTCCGCGGCGTGATTGGCGGCATCGACGGCGTGCCGGTTCTTCGGCGCCTGGAGGTTGTGAGGTACAAGTATGGGGGACCGGTCGAGTTTTCGTGATCACTTTAACCCAACTCAACCAAACCACCCCGACCGTTTTCGGCTTTTCTTCTCTCGAAACACACACACCCACACAAAAAACAACTTCAAAGACCCCCGGCTAGAAAAGCGACTCTTGAACGGCCCGCCTCGGAACTAGATGCAACCACGGTCTCCGTGTCGGCCGCCCTCGTCAAGCCAGTGTTCATCGTCGACCCCTCGGCGGCGCGTACCCAGCGCGCGGAGGCCGCCGCCCCAAAGACGAGGCCTGCGAGAAAAAGCACGCAGCCAAAAGACGCGTTCCTTGTTGCGTCGGGCGACGAAATTTTCGTCGACGTTGTACTGGCGAATCCGTTCTCGTTCGAGGTCGAGGTGCAGGGAATAGAGCTCATGTGAGTGTTTGCGAGGCCGCCTTACGGTTTCATACCGCCTCCTTGCGCCTTCCCCGGGGCACTCTGGGAAGCTGCACTGTCCGTTAAAGAGCTTAATAACTAAATGCTGATTCTATGCGTTGCATACACGACGGAATATGAACAATCATTACTACCCTCCGACAAAAAAAAAAAAAAACGAAACCAAACACGCAAAAACGAATCAGTACAAGTGGCGTCCCATTCATCGCCTCTCCGCTCGCCTTCACCCTTCCCGCGGAAACCCGAAACTTCCCCCTCCGACTGACTGGCATCCCTCGTCTTCCCGAAGCCGACGGCGGTTCGGCGGCGGCGGCGACCTCACCTGCGCCAGCGCTTCTCCACATCCACGGCTGCCGCGTGCGCATGTTTGGGGGCTGCGTCGAGGAGGACGTGTTTCCCGTGCAGATGGCCTTGGACGATCCCGTCCGCCGCGCGGCGCTTGGAAAGGACGGCAGGCGTCGGGCCCAGAGGGAGGCCGAGAGGTTTGGGAAGCCGCCGGCCGGGCATGTCGGAAGGACAGCAAGGAGGGATTGGTAAGTCCATACGCGGGCTTGCTTGGCTCGAAATTTTTGTTAAAACGCTTCGCTCGTCGTGCTTATCTTTCCGCGCACAGGCAGTGGTCGGTTCAGGTCAAGGTCGTTCCGCCGCAGCCACTGCTGCAGGTTACGCAGAGTGCTGAGGTGGCGCTCGGCGCACTAATGGTGTTTGAAGAAGAGCGGTTCGTGGAAAAATAACGCCTCGTCGTGATCTTCTCTCCTCCCAACGACCGGAACATTCGAAACAAAGAAACTCTCAAACCTGACCCTGTTGCGTCTCCATCAAATCCCCAACCCTCAGGTCCGCATTCACGCTAAACATTGAAAACGTCGGCACCACCCACATCAACCACCTCGTCGTCGCCTTTGTCGAACAAATGTCGCCCGACGCTCCGGCGCCCCCGCCCGCTTCCGACAGCGCCCCGCCGGAAACCCTTGAAGACGTTTACGAGCGCGACGTGCACGCGCGAAACATTCGCGCGTTCTGGCTGGACTCTCACGTCGGCGGCGGCGGCGTGGAAGCAGCGACTCTAGCAGGAACGGGCGAGGCTGCGGCGCCTTTTGTCTCTCCCGTCACGCGCGGCGTGAGGAGGTTCAACGTGCCGGTCACGCTGGCGCCGGGCGAAAAGACGCCTGTGCGGATCGGAGTTTACGGGCGCCGTTGGTGGTGAGTGTCAGGGTTGCTAGTGCATCGAATTTGTTGCTGGGCTGTTGGACTCCGGCGTCGCCTCCCCTCGCTTTCTTCCCCTCTCGCAGTGTTTGACACATTTTCCCCCCGCACAAACCCCCCGTATACGGTTCCAGCGTCGGCTGCTCGGTTATCCTCGATTACGCGTCTGTTCCACCAACCCTTCTCGACCAATCCAGTCGGTCGGCGGAAGCCGTGTTTTTCACCCGCCGCCTCATCGTCCCCGTGGTCCTCACCGTCCACCGACCCCTGCAAGTCCTCAACTTCAACGTCGTACCGCTGCCCCCGCTCCCCACGAACTCACGCGGCCCGGCCGCAAAAACCGCCGCCATCGGCGCAGTCGCGGTCGCCGCCGACGGACCGCCGCCGGCGTCCCTCGCCAGCGTGAACCGCGCCCTGTCGGTCGCTGACATGCTCGTCGAGACTGGCGGTGGCGATGCGGAGCACGACGCTGCAGACATTGGGAGGGCCGTTGCCGTTCCGGCGGCGGCGGCGGCGGCTTCGCTCGACCGTGCCCGTCTGGACGGGAACGAGTGGTGCCTCGTCACATTTGACGTGCGGAACCTGTGGAGCTCGCCGTTTGAAGTCACGTTCAAGTCGTTTGGTGGTGAGCGTCTGTCGTTGTCGTGTTTTCCGGGAAGGGGTGGCGTGGGGGTGACACGGCCGATTCAGGCCCTTGCCGTTTGAGCTGATATGTGTGCTTGATGGATTTTGCACCAGGTGAGGACGGTGGCGACCTGAGCACGAGCCTTACCACGCTGATTCAGCCGGGAATGACCAAGAGGTTCGTCGCTTCATATGCTTCTGGAAGATCGCCGAGCTAACCGTTGTTTTTTTTATTTTTTATTTTTTTTTATTTTGGCCTCTATAACAGGGTGCTTCTTCCCCTTAACCGCGTTTACCTGCCGACGAACCTGACCGTACATCCCATACCCACGCCGATCGACCGGCAGGTTGTCATGTCGCGTCTGCAGCTGCCGTCGAGCCCGGAAGAGGACCAGCACCGCCGCCTGGCATTTTGGCTGCGCGAGGCGCTCTTTGGCGGCGTCGGTCGCTCGCTAGCCGACACCTCGGACCCGGTCATCACGCCGTCTTGGCTGCGCGAGCACGGCGTCTTGGGAGGCGCAGGACTCTCTGGAGAGCGCGAGCGCCAGCGTGTCAAGGAGCGCGAGCGGCGCGAGGAGGAGGCGCGGATGCGCTGGATCCGCGGTGAGACTGCCGGCACTGCCACCGACGCCGCCGGCGCTGTTCGCTGGTGCGGCGGGCGCGTCGAGGGAACGTGGACCGTCGGCCGCGGGCGCTTCGGCGGCTTGTCCGGCGCGTTCCGAGATTCCGTCGGACTTGCGACCGCCGCCGCCTCCGCGGAAGGTGTGGCCGTGCATCGAGCGGCGCTTCCCGACCCCGTGGCGCGGACGCTCCTGGACGAGGAGATGACGCAGCTGCTGCTTGCCGAGATGCTCGCGACCGAGGTCGTTGTCAGAAAGTGGCGCGGCAGGAGAAAAGGCCACTCTGCGGACACCGCGGCGGGCGGGGAGGGAGCGATCGTGCCGCCCGTCGGGACCCGCCGGTGGCGCGTCGCCGCGGGCGACTTTATCATGCTCGAGTGGATTCTGACGAATCGAACGGGTAAGCGGATGTTTTGTGCGTTCGCACAGGGGACATCTTTTTTCTGTTTCCTTTTTTTTTCTTTTTGTTTTCTTCTGTGTCTCGGCCCATTTCTTTCTGTTTTCATGCGCTTATAGTGTTTGCTTGACACCAGACGAGCCCATGTTTCTGTCGTTGCGTATGCAGCCGGTGCAAGAGCTCCACACTGGGTCGCACAGGCCGCTCGCCGCGCCACCACCGGCAACGGCAATGGCGACGGCCCACTCTGCGCCGATGGCCGGCTCTATCCTCGCTGCGGACGCCGCGGCCGCTGGCGGCGGCGGGAGCGCGTCCGGCGGCAGCCAGGTGAGCTCGCCGACGTCGGCTACCGAGCGGTCGTTCCCGTCGCCCGTCGGCGGCGCGCCGCCGCCGCTGCCGTCGGCCGTCTTGCGAGGCCCGCAGTACCAGCACTATTCCCACCGCCAGTCCTCGCCGCCTCCGCCACCGCCGCCAGCGACGCCGCCGCCGCTGCCAACGTCGTCGTCGTCGTCTTCGTCGTCGTCGGCGCAGCACCAGTTGGCGAGGGCCGGATCGACTGTCGGCGCACTGCCGACAACGTCAGCTGCGCCGCCGCCGCACAAGCACAGGAGCAGTGGCGGGGCATCGTCGACGCCGCTGGTGCTGCACGCCGGCGCGCTCACCACGGCGGTGGTACCGCTGCCGCCGCGTCCACGAGGAGGAAATGCCGACAGCGGCGGCGACGGGGAGTCGGCGACGGCGACTGCGACGCATCGCGTGTGTCTCGGGTTCCCTGCGCGCGGCACGTTCCGGGTGGTTGCGCACGTCGAGGAGGTGTCGCCGTTGGTGGGCGGCGGCGGGTGGTGGTGGTCCAACAACGGCGTGGGGACGGTGGCGGCGGGTGCGGCGGCGGTGGGATGGGAGCAGGCGGCGATCGAATTGGAGAAGCGGCGGAGCAAAGAGGCGGGTCCGAAGGCGGGGGAAGAGGCTTGGGCCGGGTCGGTGTGGTGGTGGCGGGGCAAGGGCGACCCGCCGCGCGACTGGGTTCGCGAAGGGTGGGTGGCGCCGCGGCGGCTGCACCGGGTCGGCGGCGTGCGGTGGCTGCGGGCGGGCGCGGCGGCGGCGGCGGGAGTCGGCGGATCGGGTGTTGCGGGAGCAGCGGGTGAGGAGGCGTTGGATGGGGACGAGGGCGACGGCGACCGCGGCGACGTTGGAATTGTGGTCGAGGTGGTGTGAGGGAGCGAGGACACTCTTTTCTTTCCTTTTTTTTTTTTCTTTCTTTGTTTGTCCGTCTTGGCCAGCTCCCTTTTTTTGCTTCGAGGTCTTTTCCCTGTTTCGTCCGGTCAGGCGGTCGGTCTGTCGGCCAAAATCAGTCATTATTGTCCTCCCCTCTCTTTTTCTTTCCTCCTCTTGCTCTTGCTTGAATGTTTTTTAAAGAGTCTTCGCGGCTTTTGATCTTGGTGTCCGTGGCCGCCTGGGCACGCGCCTTGTTACTTTCTTACGCGCTCACAGCGGACGGACGCTGACTGCGGTGGGGCCCCGTGTTGGCTCGTCGTTCTTGTTTCTCTACACTCCACACCACAAAAAGTTGTAATGGTTGCTGTATTTGCTTCCGTCTGTTTCGTTTTGATAACATTTCCACAGCCCGAAGCAGTAGTGTCTCCCGCTTTTCTCTCTCCCTCTCCCCCCCCTCTCTCTCTCTCTCTCCCTCTCTCTTTCTCTCTCCCTCTCTCTCTCTCTCTCCCGCTAAAAGGGCGGCCAGGGGTGCTTTGAAAAGTACAGGACGGGCCGCGTCACGTCCGCGTCAGAGTCCGTGTCGTCGTCGTCGTCATCGTCAATGTGATCGTCGTCATCGATCTGATCGCCGCCGCGCATCGCGCCCTGTTCTTGCTGTTGTCGTTCTTGTTCTTGTCGACCGTCGCCTCCCCGCCCCACCCGCCGCCGCCACCGACCACCACCCGGCCGGCCACCAGCGACCACACCCTCGTCTCCGTCTCCGCCGTACACCTCAGCGTCCGTCACGTCGCGGTGGAACACGCCGCGGCCCCAGCAGCACCCGCGCACGACGCGGCGCGCCTCGGCGCCCAGCGCGCGCGGGAACCGCACGACCGTGATCGCGCCTTCGCCGTCACCCGCCGCCAGGAACGCCTCGACCAGCCGCAGCGTCTGCACCGCCAGGTCGCCCTCCCGCGCCGCCCGGACCAGCGACCGCCCCGTCAGCCCCGGGACGCCCAGAGCGGACGCGCGAACGGCGGATTGCGCGAGACGCCGCGTTGTCGGGTGCGCGAGGAGGGAGGACGTGGACGAGGACGACGACGACGACGACGAGGACGAAGATGACGACGGGAGCCGTCGCGGCGCTGTCGCACCCCTTTGCGCTGACGACGACGGCATGGTCGTCGTCGTCGTCGTCGTCGTCGACGACGATTCCACCGCCGCCGCCGCCCGCTCGTCGGCGATAAACGCAAGGTCCTCCTCCGACAGCGCAAACGCCCTGTGCATGCGCGCCAGCACGCGCGACGCGGCCCACCGCGCGCGCGACACTGCGTCCGCGACCGCGTTGACCGTCGCCGCGTCCGTCGTCGTCGTCGTCGGCGTCGTCGTCGCTGAAGACGACGACGAGGATGATGGGAACAGGTGCGATAGAGCCAGGTCGTGCGCGGCGGGGCTCAGCGCGAGGGCGCAGGCGGAGAGGAGGAGCGCGGGGAAGCTGCCGCTGGAGCCGGCGGCGGCGGGAGCGGGAGCGGGCGGCGGAGGTGCACGTGCGGGGGGGTGATTGAAGGTGTAGTTGTAATTGAGGTGGAGCGGGGGCCGGGTCGTCGTCGTCGTCGTCGCGCGGAAGAGCAGCGGGGCGTTCGACGACGACGTCGACGGTGGAAAAGAAGAGGAAGCAAAAGACGACGACGACGACGACAACGACGACGACAACGACGAGGACAACGACGACGCGTGGGCGAGGAACGGGTCGAGGGCGCCGCGGGCGGCGGCGAGCTCTCGGCGCAGCACGGCGGGCTGCAGGGCGGCGAGGAGCGCGGGCGACGCGTGGGCAAGGCGGACCAGGGCTGGCGCGTCGAGGAGCTGGGCGATGCGGGCGAGCAGCTCGGGCGGCAGGCGGACGAGAGGAGGAGCAGGAGGCGGTGGTGGATGCGGATGCGGGTGTGGCTGCGGATGCGTCGCAATTGCTGCTGCTGCTGCTGCTGCTGCTGCTGCTAATGCGGCTAATGCTGCTGCTGGTGCTGACGCGCAACTGCTGCTGCTGGCGCTGCTGGTGCAGCTGCCCTTGCCGCCGCCCGCGTCGTCGTCGCCTTCGCCGTCGCCGTCGCGGCTGCGACTGCGGAGCATCAAGCTTTGACAAGGGACAGCGTTGTTGGAGACGAGGGCAGAGTAAATAAAACGTCCTTGTCACACACACACACACACACACACACACACACACACACACACACACTAGGTTCTTCGAAGTGTAATCCGCAGCGGCGCGGAAGATGGTTTTGTCAGTTCTGCCTGCCGTTCCGCAAAGAGAGGTGTACTTCGCAAACCGCAGCATTCGGAAGACGAGAAATCCGCAACTGCAGCGACGAACAATTTGCATTTATTATGGAATATTGAATGGAGTGTTTCGAACCATTGAATTGAAACTCATCTCCCTCATCTCTCACAGATTCCTCAAATAGCGAGTATCAGCTTGAAGTCGTAATGTGTCCAAGGCTGGAAAAGTTGCTTTCTACTGAAGCGCTTGTTGCTGGAATTCCACCGTAGTCACAAGCAATGATGGCAAGGACAGGAAAACCTTTTCTCACCGATCTCACAAGCTTGGCCTTATCAGTGTTTTGGCGTGCCTGAAGGCAAACAGGAAGATGATAATCCACTACCTTCGACCATTACGGCGGGTCTGTCCTAGGTTCCTCAAGCCGTTCCTCCAAATACAGTTCCGGCTCGGAGAGGATTTTCGCTCACACCGTAATTCGTCAAAAAACGCATTACAGTTCAGCGACATCACACGTACCATGCGTTCTGAGTTGATTGGAATATGGAAGACAGAATGTCTTCATCCAACTCACTTGCTCCAGATTGCTGGTGCTCTGCTTGTGAGGGACTGATCTTATCTGTGTCGGCCAGCTGCGCTGCCTGATACATATCAAATGTTTCTCGAAGCAATGAATGCAATTTTACTCTGAAAACTCATTTCCTTGAAAAATTCGCGAGCTTCTAACGCGGATCAAGCACCTTAACAAAGGTGAAAGCTAGACTTAGAGTCACACAGTCAAAGAATCTGTACTAACTGAGTGAGAGACAGTATGCGGGGCAACAGCTGCTGCTGTAAGTTCCAGTGTTGGATGTGTGGGATTGAATGGGCCAGCTCGTGTGTGAATAACTTTTGGCGGAAGAATCTCGTGCCCCGAAGGAATAAATCTGTCCAATGCATCATACAGCTTGCTAAACTTTTGTTAAACCAGCAAGAGTTATGGATTGCCTTCCTCAACGAGCTTGTTTGTAGTGTAAGTAGGGAGCTAGAGTGTTGTTAATCACTGCTTTCGATGATTCAGTGCTAAAATAAGTCACCTTCAAAGGCTATGAAGAGCTTTGATCGAAATCCAGTCCCTTTCGATTATGCAGGATGTTGATTGACGCACTCTGAGGTTCTGGATTTGATGAGAATGCTCTGGACAGCAATGATGTTGACCTTCCTCAGTTCCATCCATCTTGTTTCAATGGGGACCTTATGATCCTTTCTCCCAGGTCAATCCGTGAAAGGATTGGTCCAAAAGGAGCGCACTGCAGAGCCTGGATTCAGTTTGGAGAGAGCTGCTTTGATATATTCTGCTACAGCTGACCTCATTGACACTGTTGTTATTGATGTAACTCTTGTTGCAGCACTGGATGATATGTCCATTGGCACACCTGTTCCTGTGACATTCAGCCTATCTACAGGAAGATTTCTTGGTGCAGCAGAGATCTCAAGTGAAAAAAATACCTGGCGAAGAAACAAACAAACAAAGGATTGTGAAAAGGTAACTTCTCTCTTGTCTTCTTTCAGAGGTTCTAAGTAAAACATAGTCCTTGCAAAAATCAATTTGCCAAAGCATGGAATGCATCACATATCTTCAAGCTCCAGATGATGGTTTTCAGCTCTTTGGTTGGAAGGAAGTTCTATTGCATATTCCTGACTTGCTCTACGAGCGGTGCAGCGAGTTCAACTTGCTCATTGAAAGCATTCCAGGAGACCCAGAAAAGCATCAACAAGTCAGTTTTGAAACTCCAGAAATCTGAGTCAGCTGCTGTTGCGACAGCTGCTCCATCAAAGACATTGAATGTTAGAAGCCATTGACTGAAGTTGTTGGAGTCTCTGTTCAAGATTAGCCATCCAGCAAGGTTAGGATTGTCTGCACCTTTGTGGTTGAGAGATGAATGCAGAGATGTATAACAGGAGATAGTTTCAGACAGATCATTTGAGATTTGATTCAGCAGACATTTTCACTTTGGACCAGAGAGCATGGCTGCAATCACTCGTTTCAGTGTTGACCAAGGGCATTTTTGAAATTGAGGCTGCTCTGACAGATGGAGCACATCATGTACCTGTAGCGACACAGACAGCCACTCTTAATACGGGATCATCAATTTGCAGTACTCACCTGACAAGCATCTCTTTGGTTGATATGTGCCAGCAACAATTGATCCAAGTTTCAGAATTCATGGGTGCCAGAGAAATTCCTGTAACATCTTGGACAACCAATGGTGCAACTGCAAAGCTTTCTTATTTTCCATACAGGAAAGATACACCAACATCATTTCTTGCTGCTTTGAGGATGGCCCATGCTGCATATGGCAACCAATTTTGTTGAAGTTGCAGTGTAGAAGGTGACATCGTGAGTGGAGGCAGTGTCGCAAGAAGGTTGAAGGGTGTTATGAATCACCCTCTGGAAATGCCCTGTTCCTGACAAAGGGTCGAGGAACCGAGGCTTGAATTGAGGACTTGTACAAGGGAGTGAGCGTAGCAAGCAACCAAGGGCAAGTGGGTAAAGAGAGCTTGTTTTAGGGACTGGCAAATTGGAGTGAGAGTGTGTCTTTTTTTTCAATAAGAAACCTCTGCCCAGTTTATACTCCTGCAGGGAGTTGGCCAGTTTTCCTGTTTTGCCTATCTGAACAAGTTGTAAAGTGCTTCAGACAGGACTTTGCTCTGGGGAGGTGTTGTAAACCCCTTCCCACAGAGGGAGGGTGATTTGAAATCTTCAGGAGCATTTCAAATCAACCAAGTCTGTCCAGAGGTCTGTGTGCAGTGACCAGTCTTCCCACAGAGGAAAGATGATTTGAAATCATCAGGGGCATTTCAAATCAACCAGTCCCTGGTTCAACATTGGTTCAGACAACAGTCAGCTGACCTGGAGCTGCTTTGAGCTGCTCTGGTTCAACATTTTTCTGAACCCATTGAGTGTGATTCTAATTGCATTGTCCTTGCCGGCGAAGCCTAGGAAAGTAAAGCTAGAATCGCCGCCGTCTTCCCCTAACTCTTTTTGTTGGATTCGGGTTAGGCCTTTCGGCTTACCTGACTTAGTGTAAGTTGCATCAGCAGTGGCGACGAGGCCGCTGTCGACATAGGAGGCTGGCTTCCCAGGCTCAAATCTCAACAAATTTTGAAACTTCTGGAGGGTTTACCACAAGGTTGCCAAATGAAATCAATTGCCAGCATGACTCTTCAGAGCGCCCCTTCAACTCTCCAAGCCGCTGAAGAACGACCCACTCTTGAGATTTGAGCTTAGGAAACTAGCTTCCCATGTCAACTGCAACCTCGTCACTGATGCCAATGTGACTTACCCTAAGTCAGGTAAGCTGAAAGGCCTTATCTGAATCCAACAAAAAGAGTTAGGTGAAGATGGAGGTGATTCTAGCTTTGTGAGACTATACTCGCTCCTTTGACCCTGGGATCGACCCTAGAGTGAGGAAAAGCAAATAATAGGCTAAAACTAGCTTTATTGGGCTGTTGTCTAGGGGGTGTTCAACCCTACTACGTGCCTAGTCCACAAAGTATCCCTACTGATCTGTCTAACTGGGGTTTCAAACGCAAAGAATGAACATTCAGTGGAACAATCCTCTGAAGGATCGGTGGGGGACCACCAAGTACTCAAGTGGCCGCAGGCCAGTGTGAGGGGAAACGGAAGGGCGCTCCCAAGGGCGCAACACAACCACAGAATAAAGAGAGAGAAGAGGGAAATGGGGGTTTGTATCTCAGGAACCTCATCTCAAATACAACAGGAGTGGTTAATAACGATGTGACGGACAGGGCGCGATCTAGCACCCCTTGTTGCAGACGGTGCTGCAGGAGCCCTTGTCTCGCCAGTGACGAGGGAGAGAGAGAGAAGGGAGTCAACTATGTAGGGGTCAGAAGGTCGCCAGCAGGGAACTCGCACATGGAAACACTTGGGATTGTACACGCACCCCACTGGGCTGTGTCAGCACAATCACTTAACCAACAGGCTTTATTGCATTGCACTTGTACTCACACATCTCACTCTCACAGCAAGAGGACCAAGGCAGGCACTCGTAGATCGAACTCTCAGGTGTCGGGGACTGCGCAGGGCCCCTGTACGCTACATACCAACCAGCGACCAGATCACAGACATTCTCACAAAACCACTCTCGACGTCTCAGCACTAGCAACTGACCTCACTACTTGGCCTCCAACCCCGCTCTGACCTTTCGAACACCCTTTCAGTCGAAGCCTCAGACACTTACACATGCTTTGCATAACAGGTGCTACACCCATGGCCATCGGGTGGGGGGGTGTTAGGCGGAACTGAATGGTTACAGCAAGAGGCACAAGACAGACCCAAACCTATTGTGACTGTCAGTTATTGTTCTCACGATGCCCATGGGAGAGTGAGCCACCGCCAATGCAGACCTGGGTGCTGGCTTGCGCTGATGACAAATACTCCGAGTATTAAGTGGGACAGAAACCTGGTGTCAACAGTTTTCCTCCTCCTCTGCTCAAGCAGATAATATAGGAGAGGTTTTTACCCTGTGCCAGTCACGCTTGCCTAGCAGCTATTACAGCGTGTAAATCATCATCATGTATCAATTATTCATAACAGAGTTTTTCTCTTTCTCTCCAAGTTGGGGAGAAGGACCATCCTCAAACACACATCTCCACTTCATTCACTCCTTCCACTCACTCACTCAGAGTAGACTGTTTACAACCGGATTTCCCAGTCCCCTTTGGCTTTGGCTTTTGCCTCCCATTGGGCCAACACTGTGTCATGGACCAGAGCACCCTGCACATTCTTTGCTGGTGTGCCACCTTTTCACAGTTGCCTTTGGTCTGAGTGTGAGAGTCTTCTCTTGTGTGTAGTAAGAGAGTTTCTTTGTGTTTCTTGGGCTGCGAGGACGACAGGCTGTTGAGCCTGCGACCTCAAATAAAAAGAGTATACCCTGCTTTTTTAACTGATAACTTGTGAGGATTATCAATTTGACTCGACCAAACAACTTTTCATGAAAGTGACGTAACATGGCTGGACCCCATTTCTTATTATTTTCATGGGTTATTATTGTTCCTGCAAGCCGAACCACTGAGATTTGGACTGTCTCTTAGCCACGGCCATGTATATTATTCATGTTATTATTATGCACTAAGTTGCAGGCCGAATGGCTCAGGCCGCTCTGCACTACTGGCCAGAGGCCCTCTAGCTCAGTGTTGTAGAGCGCTCCCTTCAATGGGAAAGGTGCTAAGTTCGAGCATGCTGGCAGTCACTAACTGAAATGATGCAGAAATGCTAAGTTCTGCACAATGACTAAGCCTTGCCCCCCTCACTTTTGGAAATGGATTAGGATGATGTGCTTCAGTGGGTAGAAGTACAGAGTCCAGGTGTACACAGAGCTAACACAGAGCTGCTGCATAAGCTACCATGATGAAAGGCCTCATGAAAGGGTATGAGATCATAGTGTTTTTTCTCCTGTCTTTATTGATGATTTTTACTTATTTTTCAATTAGTAGTTTATCCTGTTTTTCCTGTTTTTACTGTTTTATCTTTTATTTATCTGTTTGTTTGTTGTCTCTGTGTGTGTCTCTCTTTTCTTTTGTGGCTGTGAGTGACTGTCTTCCTCTTTGCACCAATCAGCCCTCCCCATCTCCTCCATCTTTCTTGGCAGCTGATGCCAAGAGATGCTCCATGATTTTCTGAGCTGTCTTCCTTGTTTGATGACTCAGCCCCATTGGGGTTCAGACCCTCTTCCTTTCATGCTTATACCTGTGGTTCTCTTTGGTGTCTTCCTTGTGTGTGGGAGTGGGTATTGACCTTCCTTGCTTCCAAGACAGGTTATTCTCTCTGGCCTGGTGAGGCAGAGGTCTGTCTCCTGGTAGGATGAAGCAAGAAGAGTCCCACTGTCTCCCACCCTGGTTGCACCCTCTTCCTTGGATTGAGTTGGAACACTCTCCTTGGAGTGAGACAAGTTGTGTCTGGTTCTGTTAAGTGGAAAACAGTTCTGATTTGGTTCAACAGGCACCTCTGCACACTAACTGTTCCTTGTGTTTGCCCTTTGTGTCCAACCCCCTCCAACTCAGGGTTTGACTTGTTGTTTATTTCTTTTGTTGTTTCTTTTGATGGGTTGTAGTGGCTTGTCACTCCCCTTACCAATTCAGTCGGTCTTACCGATCCAATCGGTTCTGTCTCTGGTCTAACTGGGCTTTGGCCTTGTGCCCCAGATGAAACCCTTCTGTGTCTTGCGCCAGAGGATTATGCTTTCTTTTTGATTGTGTCTGTTTTATGCTTTGGTGTGAGAAACCCCTCTTTTGTGTTAGAGATTTATTTGTGTTTTTCTTGGGCTTTTTAAGACTCCAAATACACTTTCCTGTCTAGTGCCCCTAGACACCCTCCTTTTGCCCCTTTTCATTAGCAGGATTGGTATTTAGGTCCATGCTCTAGTTTCCACCTATAGCCCTAGGTGAGGAGTTAGAGAGCACAGTCTCACAGGGCTTCTTAAGTCTCCAAATACATTGTCCTGTCTAGTGACCCCTAGACATCTCCTTTTGCCCTTTTTCACTTTTCAGGATTGGTATTTAGGTCATTGCTCTATTTGCCACCCATAGCCCAGGGTGAGGATTTGGAGAGCACAGTCTCACAGGCGTAAATCAGACAGGTGCGACAGCGAGGTTTGCTCCCATAAACGGAACGAGGGGAGCACTGCAGGCATGGGGACCAGGGGACGGACCGTGGGCTGGCAGTGGTGGAGCAGGCAGTACGACTGTACCTTTGGTAGCGGACGTCTGAGTGTCAAAGGTCGAGGCATGGTATCCACAAAGTAGGAGGACGCAGCCAGAGGGGCTGGCTGAGCTACCCAGCTGGGGGCTGCGGAGGCAGAAGTCAACTGCGTGGTGGGGGCAGTCAGTGACATGGTCATAGCCGTGGGGGCCGAAAAAGCAGAGCGTGAGGAAGCGCCAACGTGGGGGTTGGTGGCCTCTGGAAGTCGGTACGAGCAAGAGATTCCTGAAGCGACAAATTAGACAACCTTCTATGTGGGAAAAGGCTTGTGAGGAACTTTCTGAAGCTGGAGTGAAGTGACAAGCAGATTAACAAGCAGACAAAATCAATGCGATATAGTCCATACTAGATGCCAACTCCAACACCTCAAAGCATTGGAAAGGCACGAGGAAAAGCTGCTGAATTGACTGCAATTCCAGTAACGAGGAGCAGACTGGGAAAAAAATTCCCCAGTTTGCGCCTCTGCATCTGACCCAGCAGAACACTCAGACAGCATGGTATATGAATTGATGGAAGCCAGGGAGGAAGTGCAAATTCTTCCACACTGAGCAGCTTTGCGTGATGTAACAAATGTTCAACATTTTGTGTTCATCAATAAATTATTTCGAATCTGTGGGTGGTGTGCTGTGTGTAGGTGGCGTGGATGTGGTAGTTTCAGCTTCATTCATTTCTCTAAAATAAACCTCACTAATGGGAGCTCATTTCAAGTATTGTGCTCTTCAGAGCGGTGGCAGTGGTGACAGTGAGCCACACATAACAGAGGGCGCACTTCTACTGCAGAGGTTAGCAACAGCAGCAGCGCAGCACCGCAACACTAAGAAGTGGTGCATCCAGCAGGTTCGTCGACAGGCAACGTGGAGCAGGCCTTTTTGTTGAAGCAAGGGCACTCCCATCGCGGTCGTTGTTTTCTCGTCCAAGACAGATACACGAAATGGGCGCCGCCGCTTCCAGGTCCGCCGTGTGGTCCACAATCGCATTCGACGTCGCCCTCAATGCCGCCGGCTTCGCGTGCTCGGCTTACTACCAGACGGAGCACTACTTCGACATGGTCGGCACGTCGTCGTTCATCAACTGCTCGGTAGGCTCTGTTCCTTTAAATTCCCCCACACGTCTCTCGAGCCTTTGCGCGGTTGACACCCCAGGCGTCGCGCTCCACAGCCGCCAGATCTTCCTCCTGGCCACGACGTCTCTCTGGGCCGGTCGTCTCTTCCAGTTCCCGACGGCTCGCGTCAAGCGGCTCGGCGGCGACGGCCGGTTCGACGCCATCAAGACCAAGCCCGCCCGCCGCGGGGGACGAAGGGAAAAAAAAAAATTATTTTTTTCTCAGTTCTTGCTGAAACCCGCGCCCGGATGAAACAGAGTTTGCTTTGCGGCCCCCACGCGCACGAGCCAGACGGCCGTCGGAGTGCTTCGGCTCCCGACGCAGTGCTTGTTTTGGGAGGGGTGTTTGTTCAGTCTCTGTCTGTCTCTCTGTCTCTCTGTCTCTCTGTCTCTCTCTCTCACGCTTCTTCACACAGACACATGCACACACACACACACACACACTCTCTCTCTCTCTTTTCTCTCTTTTTCTTTTCCTCAGGGCTGAGCACGCTTGCATCCGCGCAATGTTTGGCGAGGTTTGGGCGAAGACCCCACATGCCCGCCGGCACTGCGGCATGGAAAAAAGGAGGGGTGAAAAAAAAGAGAAAGAGACAGAGAGCGAGAGAGAGACAGAGACAGAGACGAGAGAGGGAGAGAGAGCGAGAGTGAGAGTGAGAGAGAGGAGAGACAGAGGAGAGACAGAGAGAGAGAGAGTGAGAAGGAGAGAGACAGGGAGAGCAAGAAAAGGAAAATATTACTCCCGCCAGGAAAAATCGAATTCGGACGCGTCAGCCAGACAAATTTTTTACGTTTTGTTGGATTTCTCGTTGGACGTTCAACAAGGAAAGAAAACGAGAAATGTTTCCGTGTCCGCAATTCGTCCGAGAGAGAGAGAGAGAGACAGACACAGACGGAGACAGAGAGAAAAAAAAAGGTGGAGGAATTAAATTCACAAACAAAAAAAAAGGAGAGAAAGGAAAGAGGAAACAAAAAAGAAAAATGCCTCAGCCGCGGCCGCAGCCGACGCACCGCTCGGGGTCCCTGCGCCGCCGCCGTCGTCGGAATCTCCGCGGCGACGGCGACGGCAGCTGCAGCAGTAGCAGCGACTTTGTCGGCGACGACGACCGCGAGCTCGACGACGACGACGACGACGACGGCCGAGGGGCGCGGCCGTCGCGGCCGGAGGATGGCCGGCGGCGACGGCCAGGGCGGCGGCGCGCAACGGGGCGGGCGGCGAGCTCCGCCACCACGCGGACGGGCGTCCGCGGCGGCATCCGCAACTCGCTGGCGCTGCTGCTGCTCGTGGCCGTCCTCCTCGTCGTCGTCGTCGTCGTTGCAACGTTCGCACCGCACGCGGCGGTCCAGGCGCTGCCGGCAAAGGGCGACGGCGGCGGCGGCGGCGGCGATCCGCCCGCGACGCGGTGGGAAATTGCAAAGGACGCCGGGAGGAAGGTAGAGCGTGTGTGGGGCTTTGTGTGTGTGGGACTGAGCAGCCGTGCGTTCCGTTCAGGTTGTGCCGCACGCGTGTGGAAGACACAATTGCATTCGATCACAACAAACTAAAAAAAAAAAAAAAATAACCAAAAACAAAAATTCTCGCATGTACACAAAAAATGCAACAAAAAAAAAAAAACGAAAAAAAAAAACATACACACTCTCCCTCACACAGGTCGCGACGACGGCGGCCAAGAACGGCCTGACGATCGCAAAGGGCGCGGCGCAGACGGCCGTGCACGGCGCAGTCGCAGTCGTCGCGGGCGAGCCAGGTGATTAATTACACTGATATGTGTGACATTCATTCCCCATTTCCATTCATACCGACGCCAATCACCAAAATAACCCAGCGGCCACGGTCGCCAAGCTCGGGACGGGCGCCGTGCTCGGCGCCGTCGAGGAGACTGCAAGGAGCGCGTACAAGGGCAAGCCGCTCAAGGGTTCGTTCGGGTCATTCGCTTCTGTTCTTCTTCTCACGCGCAACTCTCCCTCCCCCTTTCACTCAACGATCACCATTCAACCGTCACACTGAATCATCCCCGCAACGACCAACAACAACAGAGATTGGCCCGGCGGTTTTGGGTAACGCCGTGACGAGCGCGGGCGCAGCGTGGCCCGTCACGAGTTGAGTACATAGCTGTTTCTATTTATTTTTCGTTTTCTATTTTTTTTCTTTCAATTTTACTCACACACGCACACACGTACATATGCACACACGCACGCACGCACACTCACACTCACTCACACACACACACACTCTCTCTCTCACTGTCTGTCTGTCTCTTTCTCGTTCTTTAACAACAACAACAACAACACGCACCAAGATCCTGTCCGCATCGGCCTGTCGACGCTCGGTGGCAATCTTAAAGGCGGCGGCGGGCCAAGGGCAATGCTGCGCGCTGTGAGTGTCCGTCCCTGTCTGTCATCTCTCGTCGTTTTTGGATTTTGTTCTCACGCCAATCTTGTCCTTCCCACGAAAACAACAACACGCATTAAAATAAAATAAAAAAAACAAACAAACCCAAAAAAAAACAAAAAAATAGGCCGGCTCCGCGGCGGTCGCTGTCGCAAACAAGATGGTTCCTGCGGCGGCCGCGCGCGCCGCGGCGAATGTAGGAGGGCCGGCCGGTGCGTGTTTGACCACGTCATGCTGTTCTACTTGCTAATAGTCGTATTGCATTGTTTTCTTTTCTTTTACTCAACACACTGCACAAAAAAACAAAAAAACAAAAAAACAAAAAAAAAAAACAACCAAAACCTAACACATAACAAAAACTATACTTTTTTTTTAAGCCGGCCTGACCGCCGGCCTGGGCACCGCCATCGCCATGGGCGCCGCACAGGGCGCGTACAACGGCTACAAGAACAACAAGCCGCGCAACGGTGAGAGAGAGAGAGAGAGTGTGTGTGTGTGTGTGTGCATGTGCCCGTTAGCGAGCGAGCGAGTCAGCAAACGGGATCGCATATCAGCAGCAGAACAGCTGATTCCCCTCTCTCTCTCTCTCTCTCTCATTTCCTTTCCTCGTTCACAACAAAACAAAACAAAACCAAAAAAACACAAACGATTCAAAAAATATAATAAACAATAGAGGTGCTCCGGCAGGCTGTGGCAACCGCCGGCTCGGTCTCGGCGGGGATTGTGCCCGGCGGTGGTGAGTGGGAGTGCGAGTGGGAGTGAGCGGAAAAAGGGAACAAGCGGGAAGAGGCGCACGAGAGAGGAAGAGAGAGCATTGAGGGGGAGAGCGGGGAGCGAGGGGTAGTGAGTGAGTGAGTGACTGAGTAAGAGAGAGAGAGAGAAAGACTGAAGGGTGGGGTGTTTCTTGTCTGTGAATCACTCTTTCCCTTCTTGCGACTAAACAAACACACCACACGCACACATGCACGCACACACACTCATCACTCATCACACACTCAGAAATGGTCAAGCGCGGCATCAAGGCTGCGGCGTCCGCCGTCAAGAGCGGGAGCCCGCCGTCCAGTTGAGTGCCTGCGTGTGCGATCGTGTGCGGCGTCGATCGCGTCCGATTCCACAAAGAAACAAGCACTGACAAAAACAAACTATTTCTTCCCCCTGCTGTGCCAAAAACATATCTTTAAAGAAATCGCGCAGGACGCGGCCCTGCATGCCGCAGGCGGCGCCGCCAGCCAGCACCTGAAAAAGAGCGGCGTCTTGCCAGGTATTATACACCCCCTTGTTCTTTTCTGTTCTTGTCGCCAATTTTTTTATGTCGTCCCTCTCTGACAGATTCACGCACACACACACACACACACACACTCACACTCACACCCGTAACACACACAAAAAACACAACAAAAAAAAATAAGGCAAGCAAGCCAAAGCCGTCGGCAACGCCGTCACAAACATCCTCACGGGCGCCCGCGACGTCATCGCCGGCCCACGCAAGCTGCCCTACGCCGCTCGCCAGGCGAAAAAGGCCTGGCGCGACGACGACAAGGCTGGCGGCAGCAACCCTGCGAGCAAGAAGCAAAAGGCTCCCGCGCCGCAGACGCAGACCCCGCCGCCGCAGCAACAGCAGCAGCGCAAGGGGCAGCAGCCGCCAAAGGGGACGGCGGCGACGACGACGACGGCCGAAAAGACGCCGCAGCCCAACCGACAGTCGACTACGGGGCGGAAGGGCGGCAGTGGTGGAGGAGGAGGAGGAGGAGGAAAGGGCGGCCCTCCTGGCGGCGACACGAGGAAGCCGACCGCCATGGCCGCGCAATACGCGAAAAAGACAAAAAAGCGGAGATGAAAGGGCGGGAACAAAACACAAAAGAAAAGGGGGTTTCGTGTTTTATATTTTCTTCTTTTTTCACCCGCCCTTTTTGCCTTTCTTTAATATTGTTGGAATCCACAATATACAATTTAACATTGATGGTTAGCCATCAAGACGGGAAAGGGGGGGTGAATGGGACCTGGGTCACTTTTTACCTCGCACCCACACTGTGCTTTCTCGCAGACAACAGTAAATGTGTGTTGTGCTGCACCGAGGAAAAAGCTACACACAAAATGTTTGTGGGAAAGCAGCCAAACTACGGCCGGGGGCGGTGCTGAGGTCCCCAAGAACATAAAAAAAAATAAAATAAAGTAGAAGAAAGGTGCACGCTGTTGGTGCTGAAGACAGTCGTTTCCGCTATGCTTTTTTGCTATATTTTAATATTTTATTGCGATATTTATCGCTTATTTGGTGTAGATTTGAAAACTTACCCCTCACTTTTGTGGGAAAGGTGCAAGGCCCAGATGGGCAGAGTTAACAAGATGATGGCAGAGCTAACAGGCTCTACCACCTGCTACCATGATGTACTGCCTCATAAAAGGGGTATGAGATCACAGGGGGTTTCCTTCACTTTTCATTTGATGATTTTTACTTATTTTTTCTATTAGTAATGTTTCCTGTTTTTCCTGTTTTTCCTGTTTCCTCGTTTATTTCTTCCTTGTTGTCTCTCTCTGTGTCTTTCTTCTGTGGCTGTGAGTGACTGTCTTCTTCTCTGCACCAATCATTTCTTGCCAGCCTCCCTCCACTCTGTTTGCCAAGAAATGCCCTATGATTCTCTGGACTGTCTCCCTTGTTGGCTGGCTCAGCCCCACTTCTTTGTGATTCACTCCTTACATTCTTTTCTTTGCTGTTTTACTTATTGTTTTGCTTTTTTTATATGTTTTCTCCCTTCTCCCTGGTGATTCCAACCCTTTCCTATTTAAGCTGCTTGTGAGACCTCCTCATCTTCAGGGGCTCATCTATAGTCTAGTTGCAAATGGGATAAGACAAGCCTTCAAGATGGGAAGCTCCTGGTTATTAGCAGAGCTAGTCCCTGGGTTCAGCTCAATCCTAACAAAGATGGATGATGTGGTTTAGTTCTGTCTTCAAAGAGGAAAGTAAACGATTGGTTTGTTACTAGGGAGGATTTATTCGTTGAGGAAGTTATAATTTGGAACAAGGGAGGGTAAATCTGTGGTGGTGCCTCGTTGGTTCCTGTCAATACATTGCTTCAAATCCAGGTCTCTCAAGTTGATATAAATGAGCTGGCTGGTCAGGTATTGGCTTTTGGAATGGTCTCTCAGGTATCCCCTTCTCTCTGGCTGTTGGCTCCTGTGGCCTCTGGTGGGCCTGGTCTTCACTGGGTTCAGATCCTCTTTCTCTTGTTTGCTGCAACTGACTGGTTAGCGGCAAGAGGCACAAGACAGACCTGAACCAATTGTGACTGTCTGTTATTGTTCTCACAATGCCCATGGGAGAGCGAGCCATTGCCAGTGCAGACCAGGGCGCTATGTTGACAAATACTCTGAGTATTACGTGGAACGGACACCTGGTGTTAACAGGTTTCCTCCCCCTCTGCTCAAGCAGATAATATAGGAGAGGTTTTTACCCTGTGCTGGTATCGCTTGCCTAGCAACTACTACAGCGTGTATATCATCATCATGTATCAATAATTCATAATAGAGTTTTTCTCTTTCCCTCCAAGTGTGGGAGAAGGACCACCCACAAACACACATCTCCACTTCATTCACTCCTTCCACTCACTCACTCAGAGTAGACTGTTTACATCTCTCAGATTAATGCCTGTGATGTCATGGTGCCACACTTGTGAGACTATTCTCACTCCTTTGACCCTGGGATCTGGGCCCTAGAGTGAGGGAAAGAAAATAATAGGCTAAAACTAACTTTATTGGGCTGTTGTCAGGAGGGTGTTTCAACCATACTACTCGCCTAGTCCACGAAGTATCCCTACTGATCTGTCTAACAGGGGTCTCAATCACAAAGAATGAACGTTCAGAGGGGCAATCCTCTGAGGGATCAGTGCCAGAGCACTGATTACTCGCATGGCCGCGGGCCGATGCGAGGGGAAACAGAAGGGCACTCCCAAGGGCGCAACACAACCGCAGAATAAGAGAGAGAAGAGGGAAATGGGGGTTTTTATCTCAGGAACCTAATCTCAAATACACCAGGAGCGGTTAATAGCGACGGGACGGACAGGGCGCGACCTAGCGCCCCTCGTCGCAGACGGTGCTGCAGGAGCCCTCGTCATTGCCAGCGATGGGGGGAGAGAGAGAAGGGAGTTAACTATGTAGGGGTCAGAAGGTCGCCAGCAGGGAACTCACACGCAGAAACACCTGCGATTGTACATGCACCCCACCGGGCTGCGTTGGCACGATTCCTCAACCAACAGGCTTTATCACATCGCACTCGTACTCACACATCTCACTCTCACAGCAATAGGACAGAGGCAGGCACCTGTAGATCAAACTCTCAGGTGTCAGGGACTGCGCAGGGCGCGGTCACCAATACCCTCGTGGGGTTGGGAAGGTTGGATGACGACACCGTCGTTGCCGCCACCACCACCACTGTCATCGCAGCGGGCAAGCGCCAGGGATCCTCACTCCAACACAGAGCTGGCAATGTCACACAGTCGCTGGTGGGGCCAGCTGCATTCCCCACCCACAGCCCCTTAAGAGGAGCCCCACTAAGGGATCATATACACAACTGGGTATGTACAAACTCTCGCTACCCTCACCTCTGTGAGCCAGATGGATTTGAAGGGCTCTGTGTTGGTGCCAAAGGACAGAAATCAAATTGAAGAAAAAAGGAAAAAGCGAAATGGCCCAAAAACAGAGAGAGAGAAAATTGACAAGTCAAACCCCCTGACTTGGAGCATCCACCACAAATGCTCTAAGTCCCCACAACCCTATGCGTGTATGTACAAGTGCCAAAAATAAATAATAAATTAGGCGGGCTTGGGTACGACCTGTCAGGCACCCCATCCCTAGGCAGTCGGGTAGTCTCTGTTAGTCACCGAAAAAGATAATACATTGAGAGAACCCTGGCGCAACGGAAACTGTTAAGACAAAAGTAGTAAAAGCAGGCCCAATAATAAAGACGGGTTAGCTGCAAATACACTTTGATAACACCTTGGAAACTAAAGAACCAGGAGTAATAATATGTTATGAATCACCCTCTGGAAACCTCTGGAACCTTCTAGAACATTCCTTCATGGAACCTTCTGGAACCTTCTGGAACCTTCTTTGCTTTCCTGACTTGTCTTGTTGTCATTGGTATCATTGGTATCATTGTATTACTAATTGCTCTTTCTGGAACTTTCTTTGAGTCTTGACAAGGAAGACTCTCAAAAGGTATAAAAGGGGGATGGGGGACCTGTCCCATCCCTCAAGTGAATTATTGTTTCCAATACAATCATCACTCCTCTCAGTTCCTTGTCTGCCTTGTCCTGTCCTGCCCTGTTCCTGACATAATAGGGTCCCGATCCTTGCAGTTTTATGACAGGTACGCTTGTTTTTGCAAATAAAACCCCTAGACTTTATCACTGCGATGTAGTCGCACACACTTGGGTGAGGGAGTGGGTTTTTGACCTTCTCTGTCTCACACCACCACCAATCCCTTAGATGGAAAACCTCACAAAGAGATGGCATACTTGCGTTGGGTATGTACCTTCAGGACTATTGCTGAGTTTTTTTTGACAGGTCTCTGCGTTGAGTGCCATTGGACAAGATTCAGACTAAAGAAAAAGGGGGGAACAAATGAAAATGGCGCTCAAAAACAGAGGCAGAGAGAGAGAGAGTGGCCCATAAGTATCTAAAATGAATGATTTTGCTTGCGCCAAAAAGGTGCTGTTATTTCCGCTCCCTTTCTGTATTTCCACTCCACTGACCACATACAGAATCTGGGGAAATCCGATGGCTACCCGGTGAAAGCCGGGTTACCAGTGTTACCTGATTAGATCGGGTTTTCTAATTGGGATCATCGGGTTTTCCACTGGGTTACCCTCCGGGTAGGCTCGCTGTGTCATCCAAATTTTTTTCTTCAACCCTTTATTTGGGTTCCTCCACGATCCCAAGTTCCAAACTGCGAGCAAGAGAACGACTTTTTGGTCACCCTGCAACTTTGGATTGGATACCAGCGCCACTCCATTCTGCAAAATGTGCGACTGCCTATCTGGAAGGCCGAGCAGCTTGGCCTCTTTAGCAGAGGATTAAAGCGATGCACAAGGACATCTTGGACAACCATGGGACTGCTGTGCTCTCATGAGCTGAAGGAAAAGATGGAGCAGAATCGGCATCTCGAGTTGTGTGACATTCACAAGCATCAGGATTTTCCCGGAGAACTCATTGTGAATTCTTTGAAATGAAATATTGCAAATGTTGGATGGGCGTTATGATAGTTCACATTAGTGCTCAGGGAGCTGTTGGGGACAATTGCAAACGGGCATATTGCTGTGGGAAATGCAGAGCTATTCCTTGTCAAGCTTTTTTCTTTTTTCTTTTTTTTTTTCTTTTTGGCGACACGGCTAGTGGAAAACACACTGGCGAAGAAGAAATTGGCATTTTCTTTTTTGTTAAGCCTCGGGACACACCAGTGCTTGTGACAGAAGTGACTCATATTTTTCATTTCTTTTTTTGTTGTTTCCTTTTAATTTTTTTTTTCCGTTTTCATTTGTATTTTTGCGTTCGAAAAGCTTTCTCTCGCTCAGTGTCTCTCTCTCTCGCTCTCAGTGTTTCTCTGTAACTGTCTCGTGGCTTTCTCTCTCTGTCTCTTCATGTCGGTCTCTCTTGTTCTCGCGGGGCTGAGCGCATTCCGTCCAAATCCGCAAAACCCGAGAGTAGTGAAACCAACAAAAAAAAAAAAAAAAAAAAAGAAAACAAAAACATGGCGAAAGGGAAAAAAAAATAAATAAATGCCTCAGCCGCCGCGCCACTCGCCGCAACGCCCGCCGCAGCCCACGCGGCGCCGTTGTCGTGGTCAGCATCACCGCGGCGGCGGCGGCGGCAGGAGCAGCAATAGCAGCAATAGCGATAGCAGCGGCTCTGTCGGCAGCGACGAGTATGACGACAACCGCCACGACCGCGACGACCACCGAGGGCCGTTGTCGCCGACGCCGGAGGAGGAGGAGGACCGGCGGCGGCGGCGGCGCTTGCGGACGACGGTGACGACGACCACGACGAGCACGCGGACCGGCAGCACGCGGACTGGCTGCGCGCGGACGGAGCAACTGCTGCGGTTGCTGGCGCTGCTGGTCGCCGCCGCCGCCGTCCTCCTCTTCCTCGACCTCGCCCCGCACGCGGCGGTGGTAGAGGCGCTGCCGCAAAAGGGCGGCGGCGGCGGCGACGGTGAACCGCCCGCGACGCGGTGGGAGATTGCAAAGGACGCCGGGCGGAAGGTAAAAGCGTGTGCGTGATGTGTGAGGTGTGATGTGTGATGTGTGAGTGTGTGAGTCTGTGTGGCGTATTCATTCATTCATAACAAACTAAAAAACCACCAAAAAAAAAAAAAAAAAAAACCTAATAAAAACCAAAAACAAAAACAAAAACAAAAGGTCGCGACGACGGCTGCCAAGAACGGCCTGACGATCGCAAAGGGCGCGGCGCAGACGGCCGTGCACGGCGCAGTCGTAGCCGTCGCGGGCGAGCCAGGTGATTAAGAGAAAGAGAATAAATAGTTTGGCATTTTCGTGTGTAATAACCAAAACAACCAATCAATCAACCGAGCAGCCGCACTGGTCGCAAAGCTCGGGACGGGCGCCGTGCTCGGCGCCGTCGAGGAGACTGCAAGGAGCGCGTACAAGGGCAAGCCGCTCAAGGGTTCGTCCACACATGTCTGTCTTTTGTGTGCGAATGTGTGTGTGTGTGTGTGTGTGTGTGTGTGTGTGTGTGTGTGTGTGTTTGGGTCACTCTCTCCCTGTCACTCAACAATCACCATTGACCATTCAACCATCACACTAAATCATCCTCCGCGCAACATTAGAGATCGGCTCGGCTGTCTTGGGCAACGCCGTGACGAGCGCGGGCGCGGCGTGGCCCGTCACGAGTTGAGTGTTTAGAAATTTATTTAATGTCGTTCACACACACAATCGTAATCGTCTCTCTCGTGCATTGCTTCATAACCACAAACCCCTTATGTACATACCGTACGTACACATCAAGACCCTGTCCGCATCGGCCTGTCGACGCTCGGCGGCAACCTGAAAGGCGGCGGCGGGCCAAGGGCCATGCTGCGCGCGGTGCGTGGCGTGGCGTGGCGTGGCGTGTGTAGCTTTTCCTTTCTTGGTTGTGTTGTGTTCTCACGCCTTTCCCTCTTTCCAACCAACCCCACCAAACAAAAAAAAAAAAACAAAAAAAAGGCCGGCTCCGCGGCGGTCGCTGTCGCAAACAAGATGGTCCCTGCGGCGGCCGCGCGCGCCGCGGCGTCTTTCGGAGGGCCAGCCGGTGCGTGAGACGTGTCAAAGTGTGTGTCCACTTTCAACTGAACAAACTCCTGCTGACACTACAAAAAAAAATAACTATCCTTTTTTTAAGCCGGCCTGACCGCCGGCCTCGGCACCGCCATCGTCATGGGCGCCGCACAGGGCGCGTACAACGGCTACAAGAACAACAAGCCGCGCAACGGTGAGTGAGAGTGAGTCATACAGTGCGAGAGAGTGTGTGTGTGTTAGTGAGAGTGTGAGTGCGCGCCCGTCAGCGAGCGAGCGAATCATGGAACGCACGAATAAGAGCTGATTACTCTCACTCTCTTTTCTTTACCTGTTCAAAACAAACAACAAAAAACAACGCAAAAATAACAACAAAAATCATTTAAAAATATCCATTTAAACAATAGAGGTGCTCCGGCAGACGGCGGGAACCGCCGGGTCGGTCGCGGCGAAGATCGTGCCGGGCGGTGGTAAGTAGAAGTGGGAGTGGGGAGTGGGACAAAGGAAAAAGCAAACGTTTTTCGCCTGTCTCTATCTTTCGCTTAACCCAACGACTCAAACACACGTACACACACGTACACACACGCACGCACACGCACACGCACACGCGCACACACGCAAGAAATGGTCAAGCGCGGCGTCAAGGCCGTAGCGACTGGTGTCAACAGTGGGAGCCCGCCGTCCAGTTGAGTGCCCCCCTGTTTGCGATCGTTTTGCGGGTTCGTTGCCCAGCACTGAACCTAACAAAAATATCTTTAAAGAAATCGCGCAGGACGCGATCCTCCACGCCGCAGGCGGCGCCGCGAGCCAGCACCTGAAAAAGAGCGGCGTCATGCCAGGTAAAAAAAAGGCCTTTGTGTTGTCCTTGTCTACCCCCCTCTTTTCTTGTTCTTGAATGCTGGGTTTTGTTTGTTGTTGTTGCTGGACACTCACTCACACACGAAAATACAAAAACACCTTCACAAAAAACACGCGCTCCTGGCGCCCGCGCCAGGCAAGCACGCCAAAGCCGTCGGCAACGCTGTCACAAACGTCCTCGCCGGCGCCCGCGACGTCATCGCCGGCCCGCGCAAGCGGCCCTACCCCGCCGCCGCCGACAGCGCTGACGGCGCCCTCGCCGCCAAGAAGCAAAAGACGACCCCCGCCACGACGACGGCGACGGCGCCGTCGCAGCCGCACCAGCAGCAGCCTCAGCCGCATCAGCAGCAGCAGCAGCGCAAGACGCCGCCGCCAAAGACGGCGGCGCCGGCGGCGGCGGAGGTCGCCGAAAATACGCAGGGGAACCGACAGACGACGACCACCACGACGACGACGACGGCGTCGACGAAGCCCCCGACGGCGGCGGCGCCGGCGACGCGGCGGCGGAAGGGCAGCGGCGCCGGAGGCAGCGTCGTTTTGGCGCTGCCGGCGGCTGCTGCTGGCGGCGGAGGCAGCGGGGCAGGAGGAGCAGGAGGAGCAGGACGAGGAGGAGGAGGAGGAAGAGGAGGGGGAGGGGGAAAAGGCGGCGGCGGCGGCGGCTCGGGCGCCGTTGTCGGCAAAAGGAAGTCGACAACCGCCGCGGCCGCGCCGGCGCAGCCCGCGAAAAAGACGAAGAAGCGGCGGTGAATTTTGAAAAAAACGAAAAACCAACAAGAGGGTTTTGACAGGTTCAAAGCGCCTGTTGGACATTGACGGACTTCATCCCTTTCACAGGCCTACGGCCCCACACGGGCCGCAGTGGGAACAGGACAGGTGCTACTTGCCTGTCTGCCTCCTCTGTGGACCGACTGCTCCGGATTCGATAGGTGCACCGCATCTGTCGTGGCCCGCAGTCACAAACTTCCTCTATTGCCCACAGGGTATTCCCTTCATGAGGCCAACTTCACAGCAAAACAACTCCAACCCCAGCATCTACACGCTGAACCTGCGAGGACGACAGGCTGTTGAGCCTGCAACCTTAAATAAAAAGAGTATACCCCACCTTTTAAACCCTCTAGCTCAGTAGTGTAGAGCGCTCCCTTTGATGGGACAGGTGTCAAGCTCAAGACTTGCTGATGGCTGTCTGAGTGAATCCTGCAGAAATAGTAAGTCCTGCGCAACGACCGGTCTCGTCCTCGTCACTTTTGAAAATGGAATTTGGATGATGTGCTTCAGTGGGTAGAAGTACAGAGTCCAGGTGTACGAGCTAACACATAGCTGTTACATAAGCTACGGTGATAAAAGGCCTCACAAGAGGGTATGAGATTGTAGGGGTTTTTCTCCTCTCCTCATTGATGATTATTACATATTTTTTCAATTAGTAGTTTGTCATGTTTTTCCTGTTTTATCTTTTCTTTCTTTGTTTGCCTGTTGTCTCTGTGTGTGTATCTCCTTTTTCTTTGTGGCTATGAGTAACTCTTCCTCTTTGCACCAATCAGCTATTCCCAGCTCCTCCACCCTCTGTTTGCCAAGAAATGCCCCATGATTTTCTGAGCTGCCTTCCTTGTTTGCTGGCTCAGCCTCATTGTTTGGTGACTCACTCCTCTTTTCTCTTTTTTGTTGTTTTACATATGTTAGGTGGAACTGACTGGCTAGCAGCAAGAGGTACAAGATGGACCTGAACCTATTGTGACTGTCTGTTATCATTCTCACGATGCCCATGGGAGAGCAAGCCACTGCCAATGCAGACCTGGGCACTGGCTTGTGCTGTTAACAAATACTCTGAGTATTAAGTGGAAAAGAAACCTGGTGTTAACAGTTTTCCTCCCCCTCTGCTCAAGCAGATAATATAGGAGAGGTTTTTACTCTGTGTCAGTCACGCTTGCCTAGCAACTATTACAGTGTGCATATCATGATTATGTATCAATAATTCATAACATAGTTTTTCTCTTTCCAAGTTGGGGAGAAGGACCACCCACAAACACACATCTCCACTTCATTCACTCCTTCCACTCACTCACTCAGAGTAGACTGTTTACACCTTAGATGGGAAAACCTCACAAAGAGATGGCATACTTGCGTTGGGTATCGCGTTCAAACCGAGCACTGGTGAAGCCGCCTGTCGTCTGTCTCTCTGTTTCGCTCTCATTCAATCCGTCACTCGCTCACCCACTCAGCGACTCACGGAATCACTGACTCACCATTTTCCATTCTCCGCCTCAATTCCAATTTTCATGTTCCTTGAGATTTTCTTCCAAAAAACAGCCGAAAAAAAGATGCCAAAAGGAGGGCAAGAGTGGGGAAAAAAAAAAAAAAAAAAAAAGATTCGCGGTCCAACGTGAAAACATCTTCTTTTGTGGCATCTCGATCTTTTTCTTTTTCAGCAAAGTCTCAAGGAATATGAAGATGCCTTAAGAACCTGCAAATTTTTTGTTCCGTGACGTGACAGGGGGACGGACCCTGTCATATTTTTCGCCCGCAGGAGCTTTTCGCGTCGCGCTTCCCGGTTGACGCATTCGGTTTTCTCTGATTTCGGTCAAAAAAAAAAAACCAAAAAAAAAAGCAGGTAAGAGTCATCAGTTAAAATGTGCAATGAAAAAAAAAGGTCATATGAAGGCGCGAAGT
Source organism: Zopfochytrium polystomum (assembly GCA_025765615.1). NCBI lineage: Eukaryota > Fungi > Chytridiomycota > Chytridiomycetes > Chytridiales > Chytridiaceae > Zopfochytrium > Zopfochytrium polystomum. Next base: position 136,248 of record JAIVFJ010000151.1, read on the forward strand.
AATTTTCGCCTTGGAGTCGAGAACCACCAAAAAAAAAATTTTCACACACACACCACATTACACACGCACACACGCACACACACACACACACACACACACACACTCTCTCTCTCTCTCTCTCTCTCTCTCTCTCTCTCTCTCTCTCTCTCTCTCTCTCTCTCTCTCTCTCTCTCTCTCTCTCTCTCTCTCTCTCTCTCTCTCTCTCTCACGCGCGGAGGTTTTTGACGCCGCAAGGAGCCCCCGAAAGAACAGCTTTCGCGAATGGTCCAATTCCCGCCCTGGTCGATGCGCCCCACTTAAACCGCACATTCAGAGCTCCCGCCCCTTCAACAAATTTATACACACCTTCGTCCCCCGCTACCTCAAAAATCCGAATCACGCTACGGGGCTGAGTGCTCGATCGGCCCACAGCTAGTTACCTCCAGCTCCAAAAAAAAGAACTTCGAAATGTCGTCGGACAACGTCCATAGTTACTCGTCGCCGCAGTCGCCGCCAATGCCGCAACAGTCGCTACAGCCACCTCCGCCGACCTCTCGCCAAGGCCAGCCGCCGGACTCCGAGTCATGTGGAACAGGGCAGCCAAAGCCAGCTTTGCGTCGACCGTCGCTGGCATCCGACCCCGCAGCCGCCCCCGCATCCACCAACTCGTCCCGCTCGCTCTCGTTCTACTTCCCCGCCGCCACCGCAACCGGCCACCCCCATTTCGCCCCGCGCCGCCCCGGTCTGCTCGCCGCCGACTCCTCCGTCTCCTTTTTTGCCGCCACCGCCGCCGACCAGCACCGCCGCCGTAGCAGCTCGTCCGCTGCGCGTTTCGCCTCCGTCGCCGTCGCCGCCGCCACCGCCGTGTCGTCGTCGGCGGTGACGGGCTCGGAGAAGAGCAAGACGAAGAAAAAGGCAACCGCCGCAGCCACCGCCGTCGCCCGATGGCCTAAAAGGACAGTGGCGGCGAGGGACGTTGAGAGCATGTGGGTGGACGACGACGACGAGGAGCGCGCCCACGCGGCTACCGCTACTGACTGCGACGACGACGGTGGTGACGTCGACGAACTCGAAGGCCCAGACGCGGAGGTCGGTGGGGACAACGGGAGCCGTACCTCGACCACAAAGAGCGCAAAGAGCAACCCCTCAACCAACAAACACAGCGACTGGTCGCTCCGCCAAGGGGTAAGATCCATTGTCGAGCGCGTCGTCGGCTACGTGATGGGTCTCAAGGCTGCCCGCGCGGCGCTGGAGATTGCCAACGATCAACGCGCGCAGGTAAGAAAAACGATGAGCGACATGAGTCATTTTTTCTTCGTTCTTCTCCGGCCCTCACTGTCACTCTGTTACTTATTTTCCTTCTACACTACCCAAAATGGCAGCTGGTCCTGCTCGTAGCGTACTTTTTTGGACTCGCCGGAGTCCTTCTCAGTGGCGTCTTTGGCGTTTTTGGCCTGGAGCTGCCCGGCATCCACTTTTACAACCTGATCCACATAGTAATCCACATCATCAGCAAAAACATACTCGTCGCCGGTTTCCTGTTGGCGGACTTGAGCGCAAAAGCCACCATCGCACGCGCCCTAGTGCGGTCCCCGCAGGGCGTCGAGATCGCACTGGTCACCTTCAAGTTCGGCTGGCACCACCCCGTCGCCGGCCGCACGTTGAGACGCCTCTTTTACTTGTCCCTCTTGCTCGTGGAAGCCACCCTCCTGGTACTCGAGCTCAACATGGAGTTCGACCCCAACCCGCTGTCCGAGCTGGGTGCCTTCTCGTGCATCCCGCCCTCTTACCCGACAGAAATCTTCCCGACCGACGGAATGCTGAGCTACCTCCAGGCAAACACTCGGCTGCCCAATATCTACAGCTTTGGCCTACCCCTCGTCGACGGCCTGGTCGGCGGCTGGGGCGCTTGGCCCACGGCCCGCCCTGCAACCCACTTCACTATCGAGTCTCCCGGCGTCGCTTACCTTGTCTCGACGCACTGCAGTGGGCCCGTCCCCGTCAGCGGCCCGCTGGCTCCGCTGCCCACGCAGGACACGTACCTCTCCGACCGCCAGCTGCAGCAGGCGCCCGCCGTCACCTTCCGCCTCGGCGAAGAGCACACCTGGAACCAGTCTTTCGTCTACACCCTCGCCGTCACCATCCCTCAGTTTACCCACGACGTCGCCCAGTTCGCCGACCGCCAGATACAAATCACTTGCCAAGCCGAAGTCACGGTCGGCCCCGCCACCATCCAAACCAGCTTCATCGCCGACGAGTGGAGGAACTATAACGCCGCCGGCATCGTCTCCATATCCTTCCCCGACCCTTACCGCCGCCAGCGCGCCACCGTCTCCCCGGACTCGGACAGCTACGACCTCCCCGACTTTTCCGAGGATCCGCTCGTCGTCAAACCGGGCAGCGGCGGCGAGCCAACCTGGTCCGACGACGGCGGCTGCGGCACCGGCGTCCCCTGCCGCTTCGCCAGCGAGGTCCGCGACCGCCTCCTCCCCGTCTCGCGGGGCTACGCAAACCTCACCCGCTGGATCGGCAACTCGATCTACCAACTGTTCTCGGGCAACACCACCACCACCACCACCACCACCACCACCACCACCACCACCACCACCACCAAACCCCTCTTCAGCCCCCCGCGCCAGCTTCTAGGCCCCAACCCCGTCCTCCTCCCCACCCCCTACCCCGCCGCCCCCGCCACCGTCCGCTGCGGCCACGCCACCTCCGCAACCTCAACCTGCGACCTCCTCCAGTGGTCCACAACCCCGGCCGGCACCGTATCCACCGCCCACTTCCCGCGCGCCGTCGCCGCCCTCACCGCCGCCGTCGCCCACCACGCCCTCCTGCAGTTCGATCCGTCCACCTCCGCCGCCTGCACCTTTCGCGGCAACCTCGGCCGCGGCACAGTCCGCTCTCCAAGCCCCGCCGTCGTCGCCGCCTGCGTCCTCGCCCTCCTCGTCGCCGCCCTCCTCGCCGCCGCCGTCGCCGCAACCGCCGCCGTCGCCCTCGCCCCGTCGGAATCCGCGGCGGTCGCGGCCACCACCGCCGCCGCCGCGTCCGCCCTCGTCGACCCCGTGACCTGGCTGTACCTCCTCCGCAACTCGCTCCCGGGTATCTGGCCCCGCGCCCGCGTCGCCGCCCTCGCCGCGCCGAGAGGGAGCGAGTCGACGCGGTCCGCGCTGCGAGGCGTCACCGTCAGGCTCGGCGAGGACCGCGGGTCGCGCGGCGAGGAGGTCGGCAGGCTCGCGATCGGCGTGCCGGCGAACGTGTTGAAAGTGCGGAAGGGGAGGAAGTATGTGTGAGGCGGGAGGCGGGGGAAGCGGGGAGGGTGGAGCGAGGCGCGTTGAAGTTAACAGCTGCAATATTTTCGATCGTTGTACATGTAAATAAAAGGGTGTTTTTTTTTCTTCTAACAGAAGATTAAGAGTTATACCTCGTCACAATGGTGAAAGAACTCAGTGGGTTGGATGATGGATGTATAGAGTACTCCTTGAAGATGGTGATGGTGGGAGGGCGAAGCTTGCTTCACAAATGTGTCTGTCCTAACTGTTACAAGGTGCCCGTGTGCACCACAGTGGCAAGTCAAGGCTCCTGCACACTGCTTACCCCAAAAGACCCAAAACTTAGACTCCCCCTCAAGCTGTGGGCAGAAGCAAAGGCTGGCACAGAGGAAAAGCGAAGGCCATGGTCAACTTAGCGAAACTGTACACTAAGGTTTCAAATCGATACGATATCACAACATTTAGCCTCCTGACTGTTGCTATTAACCGCTCTGTTGTTTTTGAGATTAGGTTCTTTGCAAGATAAAACCCCTGTTGCCCTCTTCTCTCTTCTATTCTGCAGTTGTGTTTGTGCCCTAGGGAATGCCCTTCTGCTTCCCCTTGTACCCAGCAGCCACGCAAGTAATCAGTGCGTGCACCACAGAGCTCCGAACCTTCATTCTTTGTGTCCCTGTCAGACAGATCAGTAGGGATACTTCGTGGACTAGGCAAGTAGTAGGGTTGAAACACCCCCAAGACAACAGTTCCATAAAGTTAGTTTTTGCCTATTATTTGCTACTCCTTGCTCTAAGGCCCAGATCCCACTGTCAAAGGAGTGAGGATGGTCTCACAAGTTGAGATAATGAAGAGAAGGAGCGGGAGAGGCAGGGAAGAGAGTGAGAAAGAAAGAAGGAGGAGGAAAAGAAGAAGTAGACAAAAGATAAACAAAAAGGAGAAAACGAAAGAAAAGAACAATTTTGCAAGAATGAATCACACTTTCAGCCACACACCACTCCACCCAGTGTCTCTCCTGGGCTGAAATTGAGGGCTGGGTGCACATCACTGCAGGAACAGGAGTTTGAAAGTTGGGGAAAAGGAAAAATAAGAGAAAAGGAGACAGAATAAGAAGAAATAAGAAGGAATGAAGGGTGTGCTCTTGTTCTTGGGCCCAAGCAATACAAGGAACGTGGGATGGTCCTTTTGATGTGGGGCAAGAGCACTGACTTACTTTGAAAGTAAGAATATAAATTTTCAAAATAAGTACAGAGTGACTGTTTGTGATTAATGGGGGCCACTGCATGTGCAGGTAAAACCCAATGAACTACCCAAGTAAGAGACCTCAACAGTCAATGGTCCATGAGATTAGGAATCTCATAAAAACTAACAGGATGGCACTACCTGGTCCCGAAAATGCCAAGGAATTGGGCTGTTGAGGATGTTGCAAGGTTGGTACCATGGATAGGCAGAACTTTTAACGTCTTCCTTTGCCCTGCTTCCACATTCTCCGTGCTCTTATTTTTCACCGTAGCTGAGGGTGAAGATTCAAGGCTCAATTAATATTTCTGGCGTGATAATGAGGAAGCAGTGTAACCCTTCACTCTGATATGCTCGCCCATTGCGTCAAACTTCGCCGCTCTCGCCCACCCACTCCTCCTCTAACGTGGTGGCTTGGTTGAAGAAGGCCGGCATCTGCCGAAGCGGCATCGAGAACACTGCTGGAGCGACGCGTGTGCCTGTGGAGTCCACGTCGTAAAAGTACCGGGATGGATCGCGCCGCTTGTACTCCCACAACTCCAGCAGTACCACCGACGGGACAAGGCCCGCCTTCATCGTGCCTTCACCTGAAAGGGACGACGAAGAGGATGAGGCGGCGGCGGTGACGGCACGGCGCAGGAGGTACTCCCACCGCTGCTCCACGAGGCCCATATCGCGGAACACCTCGCAGGAGCACCACAGCTCCGCCAGCTGCGGTGCGTGGGCCACGCAATCCGACAGCAACGGCCCAAAACCAGCCTCGCGCACCTCCAGCCGCAGCCGCCGAAGGTTCCGCCCCGCCCCCGTCGCCGCCAAGACAGCGCGGATCCTCCACCCCATCAGCGGCTCCGCCGTCTCGTGGTACTCGTCCAGCACCGCCCCCAACCACAGCGTCCGCAACGTCCCGCAAACCAGCGACTCGGCCGCCATTATCCCGACCACATCGTTCAGATCGTCTACCCGCCCTGCCGCTGCCGCCGCCGCCGCCCGCTCAGCATCCCTCTCCTCGTCGAGAACAAGGCCCAGCCGCGCCCGCTCCCCGTAGTAGTCGCGCGCCGCGGCATTGATCGGCAGCACCGGCGGGCGGTCCTGCCGCACCACCAGATGGCGCAGCCGCGGCGCGCCGCGCAGCACGTGCACCAGCGCCGCCAGGTGCGACCCGGCGCCCTGCGGCTCCTCCGCATACGCCGCTTCGCACGCCTGCACCCAGCCGCCCTCCCCGCGGCCGGCAACGCCGCGCGCGGGGCGTCGGCACGCCCACACCAACGCCGCCAGCCCCGGCAGCCGCACCGGCGCCGCGAGGATCGCCGCCGCCCGCGTAGCGCTCGTCGTCCCGAACAGGTTGACCCGCAGCTCGCGCAGGTGCGCCCATGTCAGCACAGTCGAGACCGGCGTCGCCAGCGCCGGCAGACGAACGACCCGAGGCGGCGCCGTCCCCAGCCGCCAGTGACCGGTCGTCACCTCGTACGCTGCGATCTCCGGCCCGAGGATGAGGGTTCTGCTGAGCGCGTCGTCGTTGCCGTCGTTGCCGTCGCTGTTGTCGTCGTCGTCGCCGTCGTCGTGCGACGGCGGGCGTTGATCGAGAAGCGGCAACGCAAAGAGCGCCACCGCCCACAAAGCCGCACGGGCCATTCTTCGGTCGGTCTCAATGACAAAAATTCAAATACAGTACTTACAGTAATACCAGCACCCAACAACTGGTACTACGCTCGGCACGGACCTCCCTCCTCCCTGGTCTCGCTTTGGGCACACTCGCAATTAGAACAATGTATTCATATACTCATTGACATTTGACCGCAGCACAGGCGCCAAAAGCAGGCAAACTGTGAATGCACAGAAGAGCCTAATAAAGGAAGGAGTGTGAGGATAACGGAAAGTCCGCCCGATCGAGTCTTTCATAGCTCCAACTGCAGCTGCAGCTGGTAGGTGGACAGCCCGTCGACCGTATTTGTCCGTCTTCTTGAGCTGCAGGTGGCTGTATTTGTTGACCGACTGGTCCGTCGCGCACGAGGCGAGAATTTCTCCCGGCGTGACCTGCGCCTGCGCTTTCTTTGCTTTTGCAACTGCGGGTTGACAGAGGTGGGCGGCGGTTGAAATAGATGAGTTGAAAATGTTGCGGAAATAACCAAATCCGCCTGGCCCCCTTTTCCTCCCCAACGTACCGGCATCGCAGCCACTCGGCGACCGATCTGGGCAAAATCAATCTGAGAGGGCCCTCAGATTTATCCCTTTCGTCGGTCACTACCTCCAGTTGCCGCCGTATCGAAACCGTTTGCAAGAAGCTTATTTTCAAGCGGAAAGATTCGCGAAAAAAATGTGGATTATGGCGTATGCATCATTGCCACTCACCGCTTTCTCCGATTCAGGTCAAAACTTGCCATCACAGGTAAGTAGCACAGCCATAAAATCAGGAACTGAATGCGGTAAAGAAGCACCGCCGCTATGGATTTGGGGTGAAGCGTAGCAATGGCTGCAAACTTGAAGAGCCCTGGAGCTACTACCAACGTCGCCCACAAAAGCATCTCCCTGGAATTTCCTGACACCCCAGTGGCGAGAATCATCGACTCTGCTAGCACGAAGCCAGGAAACCCGGCCGGGTCCCTTAAGGGACGTAGGCAACATCTGCTTGCGGTCCTTGCCAGAACAAGAATCTGTAACTGCGATGAAGTGAGTTGAAGTATGCTCCGGACCCAAAATACGGAGAGAGTTGGTTTGAGTGACACCACTTTCCAAGAGCGCTTCCTGGAGAGCTCTAGTCCACTTGGATTTGCGCACAAGCCCACGTAGAGCCGGCCCTTGTTGGGGATCACGAGCAAAGCCAGGACAACGAGCAACAGCCCCCAAAAAGTGTTGTACACCGCGATGGCCGTGCGCTGATACGGATCCTCCAAAATGTCCGGGTGGGAAACGTACCGGCAGATCAGCAAAAGAACCGCCAGCGATCCGACGCCTGTAAGCACGAATCGAGTCACAATCACCCGTCCGGTCAGAAGCACCCCGCACAGGAACATCTCCTCGAGTCGCTCCGACCGGAACCGGAACAAAAGCTGCCGCGCGCCCCGCCGTCGCCACCTGCTCCAGCCGCCGCGACTCGGCAGACGCAAGGGCCGCCAGCTCGCCGTCTTCGCCGTCCGCGCCGTCGCCTTTGACGCCCCCGCCCGTCTCGACGCTGGCCCCGTCAAGGCGGCCACCCTCACTTCTTCCGACTCTCGCGCGCGCGCCGCCCACCACCTCCGCCGCCGCTCCGCCGTCGTCCGCTGCAACGCTCACCGCAGCCGGTCGGGCCGCGTTCGACGCCGCAGGCTCTTGAAGCTTCGCCTGCCCCTGCTGATCTTTACCCACATGCAGCAGGTTGGTGAAGCCTGTTTTGTTGGAGCCTGCTTCCAAAAGGGAGGAGCCGCGCCTTGCGTGACGTGGGGAAGAGGGGTTGGATTGAAACGCGAAGACCGAGGACGTAAGGTAGGAAAGAGTGTCACACAATTGTCAACTGGTTTTTCTTTTTTTTTTTTTTTTTTTGACGCTTCTGTCAAAGTGCAGTTGCGCACTGTCGCCACAAGGGTTGGGCCCAAAAAGCTCGTAAGCAGAGTGTTCGAGAAAAAGAAAAATCACTAATTTGTGTGAGCGCAAATCTAATACCCTCCGATGTTTCGCCTGCGCAGCCTCAATGGTGTGCCCAAAAGCTCTGTTTTCCTATGAGAACCAAAACTCCTCGCTAACGGCCAAGCCAGCCCAAACTGTTGAGACGGGAGTGGGAGGAGAGGCCGTGCTGGAAGGAGGGGGAAGAAGGGCCACAAGCCAAGACGGGTTGCGAATCAACAAAGTGGCAGTGCTGAAAACAGTATCCGGGTTTGATCTGGAAACCCCCCGATTTTGTCCGTTTGAGCCCCGGATAACCCCCGCGTGCTGTGAAGTTTTTTCAGTCAAATGATATCTAAATGCGTGTGCTTGGCGGCGAAATCGCGGGCCACACGGTGATGCGGACATTGGATGATGGCGGGTTTCAAAGGGCATCCAACAATGATTGATTGATTGCGAGTCTGTCTGTCTGTGTGTCTCCTCGCCCACTTGGCTGTCTTTATTTCCTGTCTCTCCTTGTCTCTCTCTCTCTCTCTCTCTCTCTCTCTCTCTCTCGCTCTGTCTCACCCTTCAAACTTTTTCCTCTTTTGGGTTATGTTTGTCTCTGTTTGGCGGCGGGACGGCCCCGGAATTGGCAGCCCCCGCAGCCAATTGCTGCTTCCGGTTCCACCCACGCACTACTCTCGCTCCACGCGTGCACAAGCGGGTGCGGCGCGTGCAAATCAAAACGATCCCCCTCCGTCCGCCCGTGATAACAAATTTCATATTCGCGTGTTAATAGCACGAGGTTGCGCCTTGGTTTGTGTGTCTGTCTGTCTGTCTGTCGGGGTGGGGCCCATGAGAGAGAGACCTGCCAACCAGTGCCCATGACTGGACACACGCTCTCTGGAAAAACCCATAAAAAAGGAGCCTCCTGTTCCGCATCGGCCTCATCCCCCCTCTTCGACTTCGTCTTCTCCTTCATCTTCTGCCTCATACGCCAGTCGGCGCGCCCCAACACAACAGCCTCCAACCCCCCAGAAAGAAGTCTCAACAGGCATAATGCGTACCGCCTCCATCTTCGCCGCCGCCCTCTCGGTCATTGTCTGCACCGTCTCGACAATGACGGTGTCGGCCGCACCCGTCGCGGTCCCCGCCCGCGCCCCAGCCGCCGTCAACGACTCGTTCGTCCGCCGCGACGTTCCAGCCTCGGTCGACCATAGCTTCACGCCAGGCAAGCTGTGCACGCCCGACGACCCGAGCTACCAAGGCGAGGCGTACGGCATCTCCAAATGCACGCGCTCGGTCTCCACCGCCGAAAAGAACAGGATCGCCGCCCACTACGGCCTCCTCAAGTCCGAGTACTCGCTCGTCGAGTTCGACCACCTCATCCCGCTCGGCATCGGCGGCTCCAACGACATCACCAACCTCTGGCCCCAGCAGGGACCCACGGGCCAGAGCCTCGCGGGCGAAAAGGACAAGGTCGAGCTCGACGCGTACAACCAGCTGTCGTCCGGGCAGATCTCGCAGAGGGACGCCGTGCAGATGATTTGCGACTGGATGAACAACCAGTACGGGACCAACTACGACCCGTCCGACTACGGCCTGTGAGAGACAGGAAGAGATACAAAGAGCGAGCGATTCTTTCGACAGCGAGAGCATACCTTCCCACTAAAAAAAAAAAAAAAAAAAAAAAAAAAAAAAAAAAAAAAAGAAACAACCGAAGCTCGGCCTCTTCAACCCTACTGCTCTTCTCTGCCTTCCTCTCGTGCCTCCAACACCGACACTACTACTCTGCAATACTTTTTACTTATCACCAGTTTTGCTTCCACCTAATTTTGTCCGACAGGGTGCCCCGTATACCTTCACGCACCACCTAATAAACATTTATAACTCGAACCACGAACTGGTTTCGTGCCCTAAAGACGATCAACGGAGTCCCGCCCCCCAAGTCGCCGCAAAGATAGCCCCGACGTCGCCAAAGGCGCTGGGGCGCTGGCTCGAGGTCAAGGCGGCGGGAAGGCTGTGGACAGGTGGTGGCGCGGCGGGCGCGGATCTGAAGTTCTTAAAACACAAGTAACGGGAACCACGTCGCTGGCCCTCCATATCGACTTGCCCCACCTTCCCCCTGCCTATTTAGGCATCGTTCTCCTGTCGCCTTTGACATGTTCTGGATTGTGGCTGGTCAGCAGAAAAAGGTTCCCTTTTTTTTTTTTGTTGTTGTCGTTGTTGTGCGCATTGCAACTGCAAATCAGAAAGTCAACGACAGATTGGATTGGCCAATAACCCCATTTGGTGCGAAAATTCCACTTCCCAAAGGGAAATTTTGTGATAAGCCTTTCTTCTGTCTCTGCTTCAGTCTTTTTTTTTCTTTTTCTACAGTTGCTGCTTTTGGGGGGACTCGCGGAATCAGCTTTTCAGCGATATGTTTCCCAAACTGGGAAGGAAAACCAAAAAGCTGCCATGCAGAGAGCGTGCTGGCAGAAAAGCACGCATCAGACAGACAGACAGACAGATTGACTGACTGACTGACGTGATTGAATTTTTACGAACGAGCCTGCAGAATCATTCACAACAAAAAGCTGAGAAACGACAGAAAAAGAAAAAGAAAAAAAAAGAAAGAAACTCCTCTCTCTCTCTCTCTCTCTCTCTCTCTCTCTGTCTCTCTGTCGCTCTCTCTCTCTCTCACTTTTGAAATCCGGGGTGGTGAGGCAAGCAAGACAGATTGATTGCGCTCACATGGCGGGCAGCAGCAGTAGCACCAGCAGCAGCAGCGTTGGCGGCGGCGGCGGTGTGTTTCACCATCTTGCGACGACGGCCGCGACGAGGAGGGCGAGTAGCAACAGCAGCAGCAATAGCAATAACACCGGCAGCAGCAGCAGCGCAAATAACGCCATCACCACCACTACCACCACCAGCATCTCGACCACCACCACCACCACCGCCCCCAGTTACAACGTCACAAGTTACAGCACCATCGTCAGCGAAGGACGCCATCAGCAGCACCTGCAGCAGCAGCAGCCGCCTTCGCCCCCCGCAACACCGTATCGCAACAGCAGCGGCGGCGCTGCCAGCCTGCCTTCATCGCACGACCCGCACCTCCCCGGGAAGCCGCTGCACTCCTTTCCCTCCTCCTCCTCCGACTCAACCCCCCCCCCCCAACCCCGCCGCAAAAGCCCCGATCTGCACCCTCTTCCTCCTCCTCCCCCGCCTCGCCCCTTCGCCTCTTTGCCGCTATCCCCCGCTCCTCCCGCGTCTGCCTCTCAAACACCGCCTCCGCCGCCGCCAGCTTCTTCCGCCGGAAGGCCCTGTTCAGGTGGGCTCGCGCCCACCCTCGCCTCCTCGTCGTCGCCTTGCTCCTGGCAATATACTTTCTGCGTCTGTCCGACGTGCTCCCCCCCCTCCCCCTCTCGACGCCCCACTTCTCCAGACTCCATCGTCCCGGCCATCAGCCCTACCACACCTCTACCACGCCCAAGACCGGAGCCTCTGCCGCCCGCAGATGCGGCCAAAGGATCGACTGCAAGCAACAGCCCCAACGCCAGCAGCACCCTGCCTCCGCCGTCCCCGAAGCCAAAGATACCCGGCGTTGGGACGTCCCCCGCTCCTGGATCTACGTTTTGGCGGTGGGAGCACTTGAATAGTTGAGTCCAAAAACCTCCCGCTTCGTTCTCCTCTCCTGGGAATCATGGTTCCCATTGTGGATCGCTTCAGAAACGAGTTCTGATCACTTCAAACACAACACGCACACGCAGATGAGGCCAAGTTTGTCGCCAGCGAGAAAGAGTCGTGGACGTCATGGCTCGCCGCGATCAAACCGTACGACGCCGAAGCGCTTGGAATCGTGGCCGAATCGCGCGGCGTTGTTTTGACAGGACCGAGCAAAAGCGTACCCAACATCATCCTGGCAGTGCTCCTCCTCAGAGAAACCGGCTGCGACCTGCCAGTGCAGTTCTCCTACCTTCGCCACGAAGTGACGGAATCCGATCTGGAGCTGATTCGGTTGGTCATGACGGTTATCATGACGCGACTGCGACTGCGCCCTCTGACACTCTTTTAACCTTTTTCCCCAGACAACACGACATCATTGCCCACGACTTTACCAACCTCGTCGAAAACTATGATTGGGGCTCCTCCGAGTATCACATGGGCGCTGCGAAGCTGGAATCAATCTTGTCGAGCCCCTTCGAGCAGGTGCTGTTTCTGGACCCGGACAACTATGTTGTGAAGGACCCGACGTTCCTGTTTGAGACAAAAGTGTTCAAGACAATCGGCGCACTGTTCTGGCCAGACTTTCCAATCAGAAAAAACCCCGACGATCTCGTGCTCTGGAACATTTTCGGCCTGGAGTACTTTAACGAGTTGGAGTTTGAGAGCGGACAGATTGTGTTGGACAAGAAGAAGGCTTGGCGGGGCTTGATGCTGACAAGATACATCTTGCAGCAGGCGCGTTACTATTTCAAGGTGAGCTCGCAAAAGAATTTTTCCTCGGCTCGATGCAGACTTACCGTTTTTTCTGATGACGTAGAAATTCCTCGGCGACAAGGAGGCGTTTTTCTGGGGCTTTGCCGGCGCTCGTACCCCATACTTTCTAAACCCAAACTACATTCACTCCGTCGGCGCGTTGGTCGACGGCGCCCACCCCGGCGGCAACAACTCCCTCATGGACGTTCCTGGCCGCGTCTTTTGCGGACAGTCAATGTTGCAGACGAGCTTTTACGACGACCCCGACGTCCGCATCCCGAAGCCCGGATTCGTGCCGGAACCGATCTTTATGCACTGGAACATGTTGAAGTACCAGTACACGGAAGGCCTAGACTACTTCCAAGCCGCCATGACGTATGAAGCACCCGCGGGCAAAAAGGTGGCAGATTTCCACGGCGTCGGGTTCAGAGTCATGGGAACGCAGGGCGATTTTTTGAACTGCCTCGACTTGGCGCCCATCGGCGGCGTGAATATTCGAACTTGGGGTAAGCAACACCATTTTACTTCGTTTTTCGCGCAATGTTTTTTTTTTTTTTTGTTTGCCGCGCGTGTCTCTTCCCTTTGGGCAACATCGAACAGCTCGTGACCCGTTTCGCCCCGAACTAGCCTGGAGCGAACAGTATCCGAACAGGGCCGAAGCTTTCCACCGAAACTGGAGGATTGCTCACGACAGCGTCGCCAGCATTCGGTACCAGCAGTACCTTCAAAAGTCTTCAGACATGAAGTACATTGTGCAGCCCGGAGTCCAGCCTGGCTCGCGTGGCATCGCCCTCTTTGCGCCTCGGCAGAACTACGATAGGGCGATCATGGCGGGCTTGGCGCTGAGGAAATCGGGGTGCACTCTACCCATGTACTTCATGCATTACCAGGGCGAGCTTACGGAGATTGAAGCCGACATGTTCAAGTTTGTAGCACTGTTTTTATGGAGTGGAAAGCAAGATAGAATGATGCCCCGGCTAACCAAATCGGTGTCTGTTTATATATTGTCCACACTCAGGCATTTCGATATAAAGTACAAACCCTTCCGAGACGCCACAACAGGCAAAAAGTGGTCATCGGAGTCAGAACGCCGAAAAGGAGCTGCCGTCGCCTCAGCCATCCTGACTGCGCCCTTTGAAGACGTCCTTTTGATCGATCCGGACATTTACGTCCTGGATGATCCTTCGCACTTGTTTGACACCCCAGAATTCAAGCAGCACGGTGCTGTGTTTTGGGCCGACGCCACCAACCGGCGCGTCGGCGAAGAGCACCTCTACGAGCTCCTGGAGTTGTCCGACGCCCAAGCGAAAGAGGCAGCAAGCAGCCGGCCGTTTGTCAAGGGCATCATGGCTGTGTCCAAACCGAAAGCTTGGAAGGCGTTGAAGTACGCGGAAAACTTTTCGTGGGAGGCGTCGTACTTTTACAAGGTGATCTATCTCGCCCCTCTCTCTTATTTCTGCGAAAGATATGCAACGGCTGACGGATTTTTGTGATATAACATAGCACATGGCCGGACACCAGGACGCTTTTTACTTTGGCTTCCTAAAAGCCAACAAGTCGTTTTACGTAAACAGCATCTACCCAACGCTGGTCGGTGCCAACGTGTCACCCAACCCCCGAAACGAGACGGACGCCGACGATGTTTGCGGGCACGCCCTCGTCCACTACAACCTACCGTCCACGCAGAGACCGCCATCTCAGTCTGCTGCTGCGACCACTCGCCCAAGCGCTTTGTTCATGGACGTTGGCCAGTACAGCGGCCAGTTCGACCCGTGGTCGGATAGATTCGAGGTCGCGGTGGAGGTGGCCGTTGCGAACATGAAAAAGACTGGGGCCGTAGGACCTGCGAACGTTGGTGATATGGACAACTTTAAGCAGTGCTTGGCGTGGAAAATCGACGCGGGCGGCGGCGGCGCCGCGACGAAAACTTGGGGTAGGGAGTTTGGAATGAATCGTTTTCGCCTCCCCCACGATTGCTTTTGGCCTTTGTTTTAATATTAATGATGTGCCTCGAACAGACTGGAAGTCGCTCCACCCAAACATGAACCAACAGTTCCGCGACATCCAAGGCCTCCTGCCGAACGAGCACTGGATCGAGCGGCTCAAGCGCAAGCGGCTCCTCGCGCACCTGCCGGACGCCCTCCCCTCCGTCCCACAGGAAAGCTGGTCGCTCTGGCCGTGGACGAGAAACAAGACGGACCACAACAAACAGCAGCAGGCCGTCGTGACGGCGAACCAAGCCGGCGACAGCAGGCTTCCCAACGAAGCCGTGGAGCGCGGCGCCGTGTTCCCCGTGACAAAGGGCAACTTTGATAGCACCCTGCGGAGCATCTTGTTGCTGAGAAAGACGGGCTGGTCGCTGCCGATCACAGTCAGCTTCTTTGGCAGGGCGTTGACGGAAGCGCAGAAGAATCTGCTGAGGTGAGCGAGGGGTGTTTCGAGAATATCGGACAAGGGTTGCTGTCTGTTCCTTTTTTCTGGCGAAGTGCACTGATTACGAAATCCCTTGTCCTCATCTCTATAACAACGCTCCACCAGCTCGATGGACATTAGCCTCCTCGACGTCAGTCCCCACGTCCACAGAGCAAATAGCTGGAACGACTTTGAAAAAGTCACGGCGATCCACCTCGCGTCCATCATCTACGCCCCGTACAACCAAGTCCTCATGCTGGACGCGTCCGAAAGCACCGACATCATTCCCCTCGACAACCCCGAGTACCTGTTCTCGTCCAAGCCCTTCCGCGCGACGGGCGGCCTCTTTTGGCCCGACCTCCGCGCCGTCACGCGCTCCAACGTCATGTGGTGGATCACGGGCCTGAACGCGACGCCGGGCATCCACCTCGACCACACGCACATGCTCGTCGACAAGCGCGTCATGTGGCGCGTGCTGAAGCTCGCGTTTCACATGACGCTCGTTGGGCTTTTTTACACCCTGCACCTTCCGACGCACGCGGACGCCATCTACTGGTCGCTCCTGATGACCGACACGCCGTACCACCTTGCCTCGCGGCCCGCCGAGCTCGTTGGCGTCTCGGTCGACGCAAAGCACCCGCTCGGCGGCGCGGCGCTCCCGCCGGCGTCGCCCTTGCCGTCGTCGTCGTCGAGGTCGTCGTGGTCGTTGTTTTCGTTCCCGTGGCGGTCGCCCGGAACAACGAATAGGAAGAAGTCGGCGTCGGCGTCGGCGGCGGCGGCTGCGGCGGCGACCACGGCGGCCTTTTGCGGGCTCGCGACGGTGCACTTCGACCCGACGTCGCCGCTGTACCGCGCAGCCACGTCCAACCCGGACCCGCCACCGCTGTTTGTCACGGTGCGCTTCCGGCCGCCGTACCCGCCCGGTAGCGCTTTGGGCGGTGCGGCGGCGGACTCAGCATCCTCGACGGCGGCGGCGGCGAAGGGATTCAACTTTGCGCAGGTGGGCACGTCGTACCGCGCGCCGATGCCGACAGGCCTGTGGGGCGAGTCGCGGGTGCCCGGGGTCGTGGTTGTCGACACGGCGGCGAAAAAGGACAATGAGAGCGGCGCCGCCGACCCGGCTGCTGCGGCGCTGGTGCGGTGGTCGCGGCACCCGTCGTGCGCGGTGCTGAGCGTCGGGGAGGTGGAGGAGGAGGAGGCGACCCCGAGCGGCGGCGGCGGCGAGCGGGTGGTCGGGGACAACGCGGGCAGCAGCGGGCGGGGGGACGAGGGGGGTGGTGGTGGTGGTGGTGGCGGCCGCCTCCGCCCCCGCTGCTGCCGGCGGCAACGGCGGTGTGGGACGCGCGGTGGCGGTTCCGCGGCGTCAGCGACCGGTACTGGGAGGCGGTGCACGCGGGCGGCAGCGGCTGTTGCGGGTGGTGGTGGCGCTGGTCGCGGCGGGCATTGAAAGGGTTGGTTGGAAGAAAAATGGAGTTTCGGGGCTGCTGTGCGTGTGAGTGTGTGTGTGACTGTGTGTGTTGTGTTTGTTGGATGCGTGTGCTGATATGGATGGAGGGATGGATGGATGGATGGATGGGCGGATGAATGGGATGAAGGGTTTTTCTTGGTGGGCTTCAGTTGGTGTTTTCTTAATGTTGTGTGCGTGTGTTGCTGTCCTCTTTGCAGCTCTCCCTCAGTGAGGCTCTCCCGCTCTTTCTTTCTTGCTTGCTTTCTTTTTCTTTGCTCTGCTTTTCACTTTCTCTCTCTCCCTCTGCTCTGCTCTGCTCTGTTCTGTTCTGTCCTCTTGCTCTCGCTCTCGCTCTCCCACCCACCCACCCACACACACACACTTCCCTTTCTATTGCTCCTTTCCTTCCGTTCGTCTTTATTTTTTTTTTTTTTTTTTTTTTTTTTTTGGTTTTTTTGACGGACTTGTTCGTTTTTGAAATATATAGAACACTTGTTGACAATCAATCAGCAAATATATAGAACACTTGTTGACAATCAATCAGCCAAAGAGAAGGGGGAAGACGAGAACGAGACGAGAACGAACGTTGAGATTGTGCGGAATTTAAAAAAAAAAAACAGGTTTTTTCGTCATTATAGGGCGAGGGGTTTTTACTCTGGTGCCTGCCACCCTCACCTTTGATGACCACTACATAGTCATTTGATGCTGGCGACGCGCGGTGGATGCCGCTTGCCGCGAGCAGGGTGATGTCGCTGATTATCTGGTGATGCAGCGCCGTTTGTCTTTTACAAATTTAGATATGTTTTTGTGCCGGCATCTTTTTTTTTTTTGGGTTTTCGGGCGGCAATCCACTGCCCTAACCCAGGGTTCATAAAAAAATAAAAAAATAAAAAATAGATTTCAAGCAGGAACCAAAAACGCAGACAGGGTCGAAAAGACAGACAACAAAGGACGAAAACCCAATTTGAGTGGACAGAAACCAAATGTTCTACTTGACGATGGTCCTGGACATTGCATGTTCGGATATTGCACGAAAGTCCAAGGACGCGCCATTGCGCCCCCACTGTAACAGCAAGGCTACGTTTGTAATTGAGCTCCCTCCTGTGAAGCCTGGGCCTTGTGGGTGCGTACCGTGCAGCGCCGGCTGGGTCCAACAACAACAGTAGCAAGCTTGTGACGGGACTGTATGAGATCTTTGGTCAAATCTTGCTGTAGCATCTAATCTAAGCGGCGGCAGGGGGGAACTAAGCAGTAGCATAGGTCTGACTATCGGACTCACACCATCCCTGTGATTACACTCCCGTCAGGGAGGGCATCTGCGAATGTGGAATAGTCAAACTCGCAGTAAAAAGCCCCTGCATTTGTCTTCGCACCTTGCAATTCCTGTCACTCGCACAATCATTCATCATCTTCATCTTCATCATCAATCATCCGCCCTTATTTCGCCCTTCACCCTTGTCCTCCTTCTCAACCCAACCCCAGTCAGCACACCCGCATCATCCTCATCATCCTCATCATCATCAATCACATCCGTTGATCTCGTCCCGATTATCAATCCACTCCAACGCTCTCCATTTTCCACACTCCTTATCCCATCCCACTTTCCATCCCATCCCATTCCATCCCCTCTCACTATTCGATTCGGTACGATCGAACCGAAAAAACCGTCGAGGCCGGTACCTTTAGCTTCCCAACCAGCAGTTGAAGCGTGTCGGCTGCCTGCCGACCGAGATTATCTGCCACACTCGAACGACTTTGACCCGCCCAACGACCCCACCGCCCCAACGCCACCACCCAGACTCGACGACTCGACGACCGACCCATCGCACAAAGAGAAAAAGGGCACCAAAAACTTCCACATCCACCAACAAGATGTGTAACAATTGCCTGAGTATATTGGCGGAAGGAACGGCAGCTGCCGACGCGGCCCTCCAAGAAGTCAAAACCGGAAGAAGAGTAAAATCAGCGACAAACGTCGCCAGCCACCTGTTCGCGGTAGTGACCCACGGAGCGTCCTATTTCGTCGCCTACTTCGTGTCAGGCGGCGTCAACCAAAGCTTGATATCCACGCTCTCGGAAGCAGAGAAGCAAGTCGACGACGCCTTCCGTCTCGCGAGCTGCTCCCCAAAGACCGTCAGAATGATCGAGGCGTCCAAAGTCCTGGCCGCCCGCGCCGCGGGCCTGAGGAAAGCGTACCCGAACTGGCTCGGCTCGCCGCGCTTCAACCCCGTCACCGGCGCCTTCCGCATGTTCGCTGGAGACCTGGTCGGTACGACTTTTGAAATAACCTCGTGGGGGGTGGAAGTGTTCGTTGGTCCAAGCTACATGGAAGTGGACTTCTGGGCCGCGGTAAACGTCTACCCGCCCGACGTCGTTGCAATGATCGGCCACCACTTCCATTTGACTTAGTTGAGCCTCATCAAACCCTTCCCTTTTTTGTTTTCTTTTTCGTTTCTCTCTATCTATCTCTCTTTCTCTCTCTCTCTCTCCCTCACTCTCTTAGCTCTCGCGGATAGAAGAACAAAAAACAAACTTGTTCCACGAACCTCATCATCATCATCTTCTTCCTCTCCTTCCTCTTCTTCTTCCTCTTCGTGTACCACCCCGCTGACTCCGCCGCGGCCCACCGCTACGCCATTTTCTTATTTCTTTTGCTCTTTACGCCCCGGGAGGGCAGTCTCCGTTACGCCGCGCGACCTGCAGAGGACACACCACCGCTTCTTTTTATTTTTTTTTATTCTGATTGGACTTATCCTCTGCCTTTTTACTCTTTTATTTATTACGCGATTGGCGATATATTCGCTCCTGTAACCCCAGCCGTGTTGTTCAGCGAAAGTATTTAGCGGGGCCCTCGTTTTATGCCCGCGCGCAAATTCTGACGAAAATTGCGCCCTTGATATTTTGACCTTTTCAACCCCCGCCTATCACAAATAAAGGATTCTTACCCACCCTTTTTGTCGTTTGTACCTTGAGAAACGGCATTTTATTATTATGATTATTTTATCTTTTTTTTTTTTTGGCAACACAGCTGAAAAGAAAAATGTCCTCTATGCGGAAGGTTTGTTGAATGGTCTGCTTCGGGACTGGATTGTTGTGTGCAGAGTTTGGCCAGTGTTTGAGTTATCCTGAGGCGCCTGCCTAGCAAGATTCCTTTGCAGCTAAAGTCGGCAACCGCCGAATACGTTCGATTAGTAGCCTATCCCGAAAAATTAGTAGCTGTATCCGGATTTTTAGTAGGATAACCACCAATATGCACTTAAATGTCCAGATTTACAAATAAAGTAGATATCCTTATTCGACCTGTATTTGGCTTGTGGACTTCTGTGTTACATTTTGCAGATATCCTTGCACAGATAATAGAGGATATCTGCTATTTGCCATGACAGCTGCCAACCTTATTTGTAGCACAACCCAAGCCTCAGGCTGCCTGTAGTATAGCGCAGGCTTGCGTCGATTGACTGAGTAGTTGTGCTTGGGGGTAAAGGTCAGCGGTTCGGATAGGTTCGGTGAAGAACACTTAACCCGAAACAAAACCTGCTTAACCTTAACCAATCCGCTCGTTGAATCCCTTAACCGAAAACCAAACAGAGCCGGAAATTTTTGGGAGAGGGTCTCTGTGTGTGTGTGTGTGTGCGTGTGCGTGTGTGTGGAGTGTGTGTGTGTGTGTGTGTGTGAGTGTGTGTGTGTGAGTGTGTGTGTGAGAGTGTGTGTGTCTGTTTTGTCGCTTGCTCGGATACCTTTTTTGTTTTCTGTGCCGCGATGCTTCACCCTCGTTTTTTTATTTTATTTTTATTTTTTATTTATTTTTTATTTTCTTTCATTTTTTTATTTACTGTTATTATTATTATTTTTTTTTTGGTCGTCGCCTGTTCCAGCGCCGCGACGGGTCTCGTGGCTCGCGGGGCCTGGTGATTGCTCCAACACGTTCCCCTAAATCGGGTCGCCACTTTCCATTCTGGAAGGGATTTTTCTTTTACATTTTTTTTTTTCGTCATTTTTTGTTTATGTTTGCTTGTCTGTCTGTCTGTCAGTCTGTCGCCCGCCCACCTGTCTGTCTTTCTGCCTGCCGGCTGCCGCCGGTGGCTGGCAGCGGTGGTGGTGGCACTGGGCAAGCTGCAAAGCGAAAAAATGCATGAGCTGGCTGTTTGTTGTTGGATTTATTCAGATGAACAATTAATAAAGGCACACAAGCAATTGACAGTTGACCAATTGAAGAAAGAAGGCAGGCAGGCAGGCAGGCACACCGCTTCTGACTGACTGACGGAAGAAGGCCCTTTCTTTTATTTTTGTTATTTTTATTTTTTGTATTCTGCTTTCACTCCCACCCACGCACACACAACAACACACACACACACACAGCCTCTCTCTGTCTCTCTCTCTCTCCTCTCTCTCTCTCTATCTATCTCTCTCGCTCTCTCTCTATCTCTCTCCTCTCTCTCTATCTCTCTCTCTCTCTCTCTCTATGCTCTCTACTATCTCTCTCTCTCTCTCTCTCTCTATCTCTCTCTCTCTCTCTCTCTCTCTCTCTCCTCTCTCTCTGTGCCCAAATCTACGCTATATAGCCAGCAAAAAGTCAGCCTCCCGCGACAACTTTGCCACCACCAAACCTCCACTCGTCATCACCCCGCGTCGTCTCGCTGTCGTCTCGCTGTCGTCTAGTCTCATCTCCTCTCGTCTCCTCGTTCAGTGTCGTCGTCGTCGTCTCCACTCCGAAGAAAGTCCAATCCCGTCAATCAACTCATCCAGGCACCCCTTCGTTCCCCACAAAAAGTGAGTTCTTCTTGCTTTCCCTGCTGGGTACCGTCGGTCCGTCGTCCTCTCCGGCTCGGTCTGTCCAACGCCCACTGACTGTCACCGTTTGCTGCCTATTTCTGCCCTCCATTTTGATGCACTACACGCAAACGAAAGAAAAAAAGAAAAAAAGAAAACAACCATGTCGACCGCAGAAGACGTTGTGCGCAACCTCGACAGCCAAAAGCGATGGATCGGCATGGGCTTTGAGTCGTTCGACCGCGACCCATCCGGCGTCCGCAACAAGCTGGACAGGTTCAAGGCCACGGTCGAAGACAACCTTGCGGTGCTCGGTGGCGACGGCGCGCCGGCCGTCGTCGATGCGCGCGCTTACCTCGCCGCGCAGGAGGTATTAATACGGATGACGTTTGACGCAATGCTCGTGTTGTGTGTGTTGGTGGGGGTGTCTAACAAACAATCAACAATCAAACACATGTGCACACAAACAAAAAAACCAAAAACCCGAACAAAAAAAAAAAAAAAAACAAAACCACCCACACAACACGACACACGCACAGCTCCTCTACACGCAGAAGGACGCTGAAATGAAGGCCGATGATTCGATTCGGCGTGCGCAGAATCAACTCCGCTACGCCGAAAACTCGCTGCCCAACGTAAGAGAGGGGAGGGGCACATAACAATGCGTGCAGGCGGAACCAGAGAGAGACGGAAGGAAACTGACGGTGCAAAAATCTTGCGAACGCTGCCCCTCACTCATCACAATACAAAATCGTGTTCCCCACCCCCCCACCTACCCAGAACGTCGACTCGGCGCGGAGATACATCGACGAGGCCACCAAGATCGCCGACACGTTCTCCAATGACCCGAGCTACGTGGCGCTGCCTGTTGTGCAAAACTTTTTGCCCGGATTCCTCGCAAAGCTGAAGGAAGTCACGGCCACCGTCGACAAGACGGCGCTCTCCGCAGAGTCAGAGAACATGGTCAGGCAGACCCGCAGCTATCTCCGCTACGTCGAGACGGCTTTGAGCGGCAGCTACGTGGTGAGGACTGCCTGTGTTTTTGTTGCTCTGAAATGGAAGAAAAATCTGAGCTGCCAACCCTCACTAGAATGCCGAAAGCGCCGACAGATACCTGAAAGATGCGCTAAAAGCCTCGCAACCCCTCCGAGACGACCCTCGCTACCTCGTCATTGACGACGTTGTTGCCTGTTTGAACGAGCTCAAGCTGAAAGAGCCAGAGTACTCTCAAAAAATCAAATCGGCCATGTTGGCTGCTGCCTTCGACACCGATGTGCAACCTGCGCGCAGCGCCCGCCAGCGGCTCGACCAGATCCACGACGTTTCGTATCACGGCGCTGACGACTGCAGGCGGCTCGCTGCGAACCTCGAAAAGCACCTCTCCAACCTGCAAGAAAAGTACTCGGACCTCGAAGCCGCACGCATCGAGATCTCAGCGATGCACCGGGCCATTGAGCGCGTGCAGAAGCTGCTGGGCGACGACGCTGCGGCGCAGAAAACTGCCGAAGCTGCAAAACTGGCTCTCGCCGCCGCCGCTGCCAGCAAGCAGCAGCAGCAGGCCGAAGAGGCCGCCCGCGCCGCCGCCGCCGCCGCCGCCGCCGTAACCTCCGCCTCTGCCCCCGCTGCGGTGTATGCGCCCGTCGCCCCCGCGTCCCAGCCGCAGCCTGCCACCGTTGCCTCTGGATTGTCCCTCGACGCGGCGCGCCAGGCGGTCAGCACCTCCAAGAGCCACCTCCGCTGGGCCGTTAACTACTCCTCCGAGAACGCCTCGAGGGCGCGCGACTACCTCGCGCGCGCCGCCGAACCCCTCCAACCCCTCGCCGCCGACACCCCCGACGCCGCCTGGAAACAAGACCCCGACCTCCTCCGCTACGTCCAAGTCGAGTTCCCTGCGAAAACCGCTGAAATCGAATCTGCCTGCGTCGAGCTCGAGTTTGCGGACAACTTTGCTGACGACGAGCGCAAGCTCCAGGGACATATGCGCGGATTCAGCGGCTACGGCGGCGACCAGATTTCGAGGTACGGTCACCTCAAGGTCCTCTCGTACGTCGATCAGGTGCAAAAGTGGATGAACGCGACTGTCGACAAGTACGGCACTGAAAGGGACCATGTGAAGGAGGCGTTGAAAACGGCGAACGCGGCCATCGACGGCGTCTGTGCGGACGTCGACAAGTATTTGAAGGAAAAGGCGAAGCAGGGTATGTGACGGACCTGCTGCGATGCGTATTATTTTTTTCCTTCTAAATTTTTTTTTCGTAACACTTGAAACCTCTGTTGTTCTCAGAACAAGCCAAGCCCTCGAAGCTCCTGCCAGACTTCGAGCAGTACTACTCCTCGCTATCCGACCCAATCCGCGCCGCGCTGACCAGCAAGCAGTGCACGTTCACCGTGACAGGCGTGGACGGCTTCCAAACGCAGCCCCACGTGCTCTGCGACGCCGAGGGTTGCAGCCAGTTTATGCTCTGCGGAACCTGCTACGTCACCTGCCACCGTGACGGCGAGTTCAAGAGCCACCCGGCAGAGTACGCGTTCAGAGTCGGCTGCTCGCCGATGACGTGCGATTGCGGGGCTTCGGGGAAGGTAGACGTTTGTTGTTTCCTTCTTTTTTTTTCCTTTTAAATTCTTTCTGTGAGCTGATGAAAGTATGGTTTCCTCCTCTTTTAGTGTAAAGCCATCCCTGGGTCGCCGCCAAAGCCGCTTCCCATCGCGCCGGCCGGGGCGGACGCCGCCGTCTCGCCTATCGCGCCGTCTGTCAACCCGTTTATTATTGTCGCAAAGCAGCCTGCCGTCGACTCACCCGCCGAGCTCTACGACCTCTCGGACGTAAAAATGCCCTACGGAATACGCGCGGTGCTGGAGAGGGTGAACGAGATGGCGGCGGAGTATAACAAGGCAAGTTCTTGTTTGCATCTTTATTTTATCGCCCATTTGTTGCTGATCGTGCGTTTGCCAGGCCTTCAATGAAGCACACACAACGCTTATTCAGGCAACGCTGCCTGGGTCCAAATCCTTTTACGCCATTGGCAAACGGATTGACAAGGCCGTGGATGACTTGAACTTTATTGCGACGGGCAAATACTCGAACTCGTTCAAAGACTGTAAGAAGGATCGATTTTGCCGCGATATCCAAGTGCCGTTGCTGACTTCCCATTTATGCCTCCAATGAATCAAGTCTTTGGGGAGTATCCGCACCCGCTTTTGCAAGACCTTGTCGCTGACTTGCAAAAAAGGCTCAAGGACATTGCCCTGTCCAAGCGCGTCGTCTGGCCGCAGATCGTCCAAACCCTCGAGCACGGCGTCGAGCTCGACGAAGCGTCGCGCGAGCTCCAAAAGCGGCTCGACGCTGCGGCCGCCGCCTCGCCCTCGTCCCTGAGCGAGCACCTCGAGGCCGTGCAGTACGCCGCGCTGCGCGAGTCCTACGGCAAGAGCGACCCGTCCTTCCAGAGCAAAGTCGACGCCGCGAAACGGGGCTTCCGCGACGCCACTGAGCGCTACGTCAAGACGAAAATGGCTGCCGACGCCGCTTACCCGGAGTTTTCGTCTGTTTGGGCCATCGACCAGTACGAGCGGCAGTCGCAGACCCCGGAAGACAAGGCGTTTGTCACGGCCCTCCGAGCCTGGTACGACGAGGCGCGCGCGGCGCACGAGAAGCGCGCGGCCGAGCTCGAGGCGGAGAGGAAGATCCAGGCGGCAGAGTTTGCGGCGGCGCGCGAGCGGGATCAGGCCGAAGCCGAGGCCAAGCGGGCGCTGATCTATTTGAAGCCGTACACGGGCGGCAAGGTCCGCATTGGAAGCTCGGTGTGGACGTAAGCGAGAAAAATAGTGCTTTTGTGCCTGCGTGTGTGCTCTGCAAGAGCTTTGACTAGTCCAGAGTTTTGGCTGACCGTCAACACTTTGAACCATCCTTGCACTACTCCTTCCCGCCGCGAAACAAGGTACAAAGAGGGGCGGAACCTTTTCCGGCGAAGGCGTCGAGGTGCGCTTTGACGGCTCCAACATTTCGCCCGTCAGCGGCATCCCCAACTACGGATACTGGAACGGCGAGTCGTTCCAGTGGTTCTCCAACTTTAGCTCGCCGGTCAACCTCTTGTGGACCGAGTCTTCGCAGTCGTTCCAGCCAAAATACACCCAGCTCCCGATGATGGTCTCGTGGACGTGGGACGGGACCAACCTGGTCCCCAACAGCGAAAAGTTTGCCGGCCGTGTCGCACACGTCGAAGGATCGGTTCCGCTGCCCTTAGTGGTGTTTGCCGCCCTGTCTCGTTGGCTTCAAGGTGCGTTCTATTGTTTCAACTATTTTTTTTTTTTTTTTTTGCGTCAACCCACACATGTCACTCACGAACACCGCCACCCAAACACGCAATCCAGACCTTCTCGCGCGCGTCAACGGCACCAAGCTCTGCCGCACGCACCTCTGGCCCACCGACGTGCAAAAGCACTCGTCGATCTGCGGCGCGTGCTGCGAGAACCGCAACGTCTGCACCCTCTGCACTACCCGCCGTCGCCTTCCCCAAACGCCCCGCCATGGTCTGCAAGAACTGCCCCGCAGACCGCTGCGTCCGATGCAACGGCTTCGGCAACTTGCGCCCGGCGTTCTGCTGCGACTCGTGCGGGTCGCACTTTGATAGCAAGTGCGTCAAGGCTCGGTGAAGAAAGACGGTGGGGTTACGGGTTTTGTTGATTGTGGGAGGGTGGTGGTGATGTGATGATTGGAATTGGTGTGACTTGAGTGTTTTCGCTTGTTTCTCCCTCCACACAACTTTTTTTGGCCCCTCCCAAACCCTGTCCCTCGTTTATCGTTTGACCAAAACCCTTTCCATCGTAACCATCATCATCTTTTATGTGGTCTCTGTTGCCTCTCTCTCGCGTCGCTGTGTCCTTCCTTGACGACGTTTCTGTACCTTCATCGCACTCTTATCCCGTCATGTATCCATTTTTTTTTTTCTTTCCCTTTTTTTTGGCCTCCCGCAAGTCCTCCCTTTGTCCATATGTTTTCTCGTTCGTGTCATCTCGCCGTGCGCGTCCCATCCCTT